>CM023452.1:194990037-195452319 GCA_013339765.2 Haemaphysalis longicornis | reverse complement strand
AAAAAGCTGCTACTGCAGGCAAGGAAAACAGCTCTTGAGAACTGCAATGCTGGCACTTCACGACAGACCACATCGAAGCATGTGCGGCATTGTACTTTTCTTCAGGTGTCTGGGGCCTGGATGACGAGCAGGGGGTGTCATGAGCCACGACTCGAGCAGGTGGCCACCATCAACCCCAGAACTCGCCAGGCTTTCACGTCACGAGGGCGGGCAACAGTGAACAGCCAGTCACACAAAGGCACTGTAGTCGGCAGTCACGGTCAGGGCCTTCATACTGGCGTCGCACACCTGAAAGAAATACATAACACAAATATGTACTAAAGCATTAAACAAGTACACAGTTTGAAGAAAGGAACAGGTAATAAACAAGAGCAAGAATACAAAGAACTGGGTTACTTGGAACTGATTCATTCCGCAACTGCATGCAACGACGAACGACGTCGCCGTGTTGTATGTGCCTTTTCTTTAATCTTCGTTGTTTCGCGTAGCAGGGGAATTAGAGCATGCAAGCGACCTTAAGGAAAATTGGTTACTTACAACTAGATAGCATGCAGGCGACCTGAGAGGAAAATTGGTTACTTACAACTATAGATAAGGGACCCTCCCACCCATCTATGCGGTACAACTGCAAAATACAACCCCTCCTCTCCCCACCCCGCATTTCGAAATCGATAAACCCTTAAAACGAGCCGACAAGCTGAACTTGTCACCTTTTCACTATGTGTCAAGGAGGGGAAAACATGTCAGCCGAAGTGACAAGGCGCCGAAGCAGTTGACACACGATGGGGGCGGGGCGAGGGCGATACGTTACGCATATATTACACGGTTCGTATGAAGTCAGACGCCCAACACGATACACCTGTTTACCTTTCTTTATAAGTTTTTTTCTTTCAAGACGCCACCCTATTCGATACCTCTGAACGTATTCATTTTAGCTACATTTATTGACATACCTTTTCGATATCATTTCACTTAAGCGAACATAGGCCGGAGAGTTAAAAGATTATTTACATATGCATGCATCTGCTAAGTTTTTTTTTTTTTGACACACTATTTGATAATTCACAATTGCGAAATTTATGGGAGATCACTGCCACCACACGACACCGCTCAAAACAAACGCATTTCAGTGACTGCTTTTCAGACGTCGCGCTCCTTTTCCCTTCGATGCAAAACAATGGGGCTACATCATTTTTTGCTTCCGTAACAAACGTAGCCAGAAACAAGTAGTACTTACACCGTGCTTACGTCGTCCGGGGTATCCAAAACCCTCGTGTGTCGGAGCTCCGTCAGTGCCGACACCACAGTGCCGACACCACAGTGTGAACGCTGCGACTGGCGGCGGGGTGCGACAGTGTTTCATGGTGGCAGAAAACGCTTTGCAAACTGTCAGTTGCGAAGAGGGACACAGCACGCACAGCACCTTCGTATCTGTTGACACTTCGCTGCACCTCGATGGCCGATAAGGGCTTCCAATTTCAGCGCCTTGGCAACGGCGTGAATGCTGCGGCTGACCGACGGCTGCGTCATGCCGAGAGTATCACCGCTACCGACAATCTGTTGAAAGCTGCCGGTAGCGAAGAACCTCAGCGCGCACATCACGTTCGCTTCCGTAGATAGCCCCGTCGCACCTCGAGGCCTAACGTGCTCGTCAAGTGCGTCGCACAGCATCCGCGCCGTGTCCTTGTTGACACGGAAACGGCGCTTAAAGTCGCCGTCGCTCAGTCGACGCTTAGGCACGGGATCCTCCTCCAGCAGCTCCAACAAAAGTGCAAACACAGGCGGCATATACGCAGCCATCGTACAATCCGATGCGCTCTCAACCGCGCCGGATTTCACCCGCCGGTCGAGGGAGAACGAGCGGCAGCCTTTGGCGACGTGACGTCACCAAAAAATAGCCAAAATATAGCCGCGTGACGTAGGCCGGCTGACGTTTTCCGCTCCGAGCCAATCGTGAGAGCCCACTTTCTCCTCTCTCTAAACAACCGCGTCGGAAGGGCGCCGGAAATCGTTCCGGCGCGCGTCGGATGACCAGCAGACTGGTTTCTCAAGCGCGATCGAGGCTTCCAAGCGCGATCGAACGAAAGCGGCGATACTCTCGTCCCCGCTCAGTAATGGCACAGAATGTGACAACTTCAACTAACGCGACAAATTGTGTCAAATAACTTGCCCTCAAATAAGCGTGAGGTAATATTTACATAGTTACGTATACCTACGACCGCGCGAAGTTACCAGACGCCAACCGCAAGTACATGGTTAGCGCCATCTGGCGAACACGAGCGCAACCCGTGCAACTTCTCAATCGCGATTGAAACGTGCCGTGTAGCAGCGGCAGTACGTCGAGCGCGCTCGAAAACTCGATCGCGATTCACTTCAATCGCGATTGAAAGTGCCCGTGTGACGGGGGTATTAAATCCTCCCTGTTCTGTGTGGCGGTCGAGTTAGCAAGCTGTAAGCATCACGCGCGCTAAGAAACGAGTCAACAAGGTTAATTACATCATAAGAAAGTGTGCTAGGCGGCTTTTTACTTGGCAGAGTGCGCACATTGTGTAGCCCAGTAATGTGGATGGAGGTCTCCAGGGCTCCTATTTACCGGGAAGGCGTGCAGGCCTTGCTTGTCACAGCCGTGGTGGACAATGAAGAGGTCGATTTGTGCTCCGCACCGTCTTTGTTCTAAGACGATTGAAGTGCAGTCATCGCAACGGTTTCATTGTGCGTTTATCTCGCATCGAGTTTCGACGTTTACTGCTCCCGTTACCGCGAAGGTAGGACTTGTTTATTACCTGTCTTTTTATTGCTTGTAAGAACAGATCAGGGCATGTATACAAAATGAAGCACTAAAACTGCGCGCACACACACACACACGTAGATAAGCAACTGTGCTTTTGTTTGTGTCTACCTACAGCTCTATCTTCTGTAAGTTGCCATTCACCAACTAGCCCAACACCACATTTGCCTGTTTTAAGTTGCCTAATGCATAATAAAATCTTTTCCTGTACTTTCCACTCGTGTTGGCTTTCTTGCTGCCTGTGTGACCGTTGTTGTGTTGAAATTCTTTCGCAGTAATTTAGGTAAGACTGTTTGTTCTGCCTAATTTATTAAATGCGGATGTACTTGCATGTTCATTATCTTCACTCGGCTTAGTACAATTGCACTTTGCCTTAGTACAATGTTCTTTTTTGCACTGTACTGTGCGTCCCATCTGGGTACGTAACCCGAGCCCTGAAAAATACTAGCAGAAAATGCAGCAGGAAATCGTATATTTCCAGCTGGAAATGCAGCCTGGAAGTCCAAGATTTCCAGCTGGATTATGGAACCGGAAATCTCTTCCAGCTGGGAAGATCAGCTGGAATGGAATTTCCAGCCGGAGTTTTCAGCTGGATTATGGAACCGGAAATTTCTTCCAGCTGGGAAACATTCCAGCTGGAAAGCAAATTTCTAGCTGGGATATTTCCAAGCTGGAAGAGATTTCCAGTTCCATAATCCAGCTGGAAATGGAAACCTTTTTCACCTGGGGATGCATCCGCACACAACACATGGCCCCATCATACAGTATATTATCTCTATGCCATCATCGTTCCCTCCTAGACTTTATACGTGAAGCGAACATTATCATGTTCATCTAACAAACTTTCCTCATCATCAACTCATACTATGCCTTGTGGCAAAATAAACGCTGCAAAAAAAAATGCTAATACTGTTTCTACAGACTTTTATGGAATCATGGATAAAGTCTGTAATAAAAGTAATTCAGACTTTACAAATATTAAAAACTAATTAAACAATAAAAGCATGCTGGTAATTTCTCAAGATGCAGTTACAACCGAAATAGGTGGGTACCGAAGGTGAACAAACCTTCAGGATGACTTGGGTTTTTTAGTGGTTTCATCCTCTTACGACACTGAAGCACATCACAAAAGCACACGCATGAGTCTTCTTACATGTTTGGGCTCCTGTTTGTGGTTTGGGCCCTCAAACTTTTTATTCGCTTGCACTGTTGTTACTCTCTTTCACTCCTTTAACTTAAACTTGCATTTTCATTGTCTCCACATGAATATATTTAAGGAAGTGCAAGTAAAGGTCTCATAGCTAAGCTTGCAGATCTACTCATCTATCATGTGGGTAACATTTTTTTTTAACTATGGTAAGTTTCACATTTAAGCATCTGATCTGTTCTACTAAAACATTGTTAAATTTTAAATCCTATCGTTTGACTCTCAGGACATGGCACTTACGCATACTGCAAGTGGATGAAAAAAAGTTTCGGTTCTACCAATTCACAATTATTTCTAATTGTTTCAGACTGTTCTCGTTTTATCACTGCAAAGTAGAAACACAAACACCGCAAGCGAATGAAACGAAACGTTGTTTGTGCTTGAAAAGTCCACTGTAGAGGTGCAAAGAGGAACTTGCTAACCTTGTAAACTGGTCTGTTATATCCGGCAGTATGTTATAACAGAACCTGCAGTAAAGGAAGCCCAGATAGGAAGATCAATGGAGCATTGCAAATCTGTATGTTGTATCCGAATATCTGTTGTAAGCAGACCTGCCCATGTGTCCACATGTACTTTGCCACCTGCACATGTGTCACCCGTTTCCTTAAATTAGGGTGCACTGTCAGGAGATATGGGGAGTCAACTCAAGAGAGCCAACAAACTCCACCGAATCCACAGGGCACAGGTGACAAAGGGGGTGGCCGTCTGATGTGCGGCTTTCGCCGACCAGAGCGGCAAGAATGAGCAAGAGCCTTGAACAAAAAAACAGCACAAAGACTTATATTTAGACAGGCAAGTTACAAACACAAGCACGAGATAACGGATCGATAATGACAGACAACTTAGATGGAATTCAAATACAAGAAACAGTCCAAAATTGGACAAAGTGATACAAACAGGACGGTTAACAAATAAATATTACGAAGCGGAACAGTTAACTAAAAAAGAAAACAAGCAGTTCGATGCTTATATGAGACAGAGTGCCAGCATATTCACCGACCGGGCCGGACGATGCACAGCTGTCGGAGGCGATTCGGCTACCTGGGAAGCGTGGCTTCGTTGTAGGCCAGGCCGTCCGAGGCGATCACGGTGATTCGAGGCCCAAGAGTACGTTGGAGTCCTCCAGGTCGCGGGTCGCCGATGGTACGTACGATGGTGTGATGTACAAACTGACAGGTGCCGTTGTCAGTCACGACGTCCAAACGTAGCTGGTTTGCTTAGGCGCGGCTTCTCTTTTTATAACCGTGCTGGCGCGGAGAGAGAGCACAACACACAACGCGCCCGCCGCCGTCAGCGAATAACTTCCCTCTTCTCCCTTCTAGAATCATCGACGCTCTTTAGCACTGGCAAGGCCAACATTTATAGATACTTTTATAAACGTTGGGCAAGGCCACCCGTGCTTCCTCGAGAGTGCTCGAAGCTTCGGTGTCAGTTGAGCGGAGAAGCTTTTTATTTTGGTATTTTCTTGCCGGCGAGCCTGTGAGTGGTTGTGTTACCGCTTCTTCGTTCGCGAAAGTTCCAGTCTTGTCTCGGGGCGAATGGAACCGAACTGAATGAATCGAACGACTGCAAGAAGAATTAGGCGCTGTACAATAAAATGAAAAATTTATAAGGTTCGTTTAGACGTCGCACACTCGAGTTTGTGACAACATGGCAGCCCGTGGTGACTGGGCAATGTTGACCGAGTTTTCTTTCACTGCTTCCAGGCACTTCACGAAACCATATTTCTCTATTGCGGTACTCGTCCTGACCTCCTCATTTTTTGGGGGAAGAAAAAAACTTGTTAAAGCTGAAGGCCACCCTATTTAAGAAGGTGTGACTTACCTCCCCAACCTGCACTTGTTCAAAGTGGACAATTTCGTTTAGCTGGGCCACATAGATAGAGCACGCCAGGTATTTGGCTGAGAACCCCGGTGAATCACACCGTCCACCCAAATCGACATCATGCCCCTGCAGCTCAACAAATAGCTCTTCTTGTTGGCTCCGCACTTGAGGAAAAATTACACCATCTTCCCGAGGGGAACCCTGAGGTGATGCGAAGCATCGCAGAGTTCCAATCCAAGCCAATCCAATCGAATCCAATCCAATGCCCCTCGCGAGAGTGTTCGCTATCGGAGAGGAGAGGGGGCGAGCGGCAAAGAGCGCGCTGGCGCGGCGAGGAGAATGGGGGAGGGGTGGACGCCGACAACGCCGACAACAACGCCGGATGGATGCAGGGACAAGGCGAGTGAATGAGATGCGTCGCATCTAAACGGCAATAGAAGAGTGAATAGCACACTGGAGCAAACGACAATTGTTTCTGGACTTTGCTTGCTGAAATGGCTGTAACGGCATTTTGTTTTCTTACCGTACTTATTGGTGTGTTTACACATTTTTTTACATATTTACCTTTTGTTACACATTTACATTTATATATTTACATACTTGTTTACCGTGTTTGTTGCTGGTACCAAGTATCCTCACTGATAATTAAAGAACGTTCGAGCCGGGATCATGCAGACGTTAATGTGTTCAAACTTCCTGCTGGACTTCCTCCTGCAAACAAGATGGCCGCAGAAATAAGCATATTGCCTGCTGGCTTCCTGCGTACCAATGGCTGGCTTTGCTAAACAAGGCAGTGATTACTGGCGCATACTGTCTGCACCTGCAGCAGAGTTCCTATAATGGCACAGAAACTTTGGCATGCCGCGTAGCACCTCCGACGCGAACTAGAAAAGCTCTTTCAGGCAGCTTTCGAAAACTATAAGCTTCCCGTCTACATGGGGTTTAGTTTCTTCTACCACGCAGTCCAGTCCCAAATAGCAAACATAAAACGGATTCAAGGCAAACTGCCTCTGGAAAGACCACATCCACCAAACATCACAAAGATCCAAAGGAGAGGCTATTCGGTTTGTTTATTCACAATTTCATCGCACAGATTCGGTTTCCGAGCTCATGCGTAACAACGGAATTCCAACCTTGCAGTCCAGAAGACAGTTTCCCCGCCTTAAATTGTATTTACTTTATCACCGCAAACTTGCTTTGGATTGTAGTTCTTTCTTGAAACCTACTCGCCGTACTTGTCATTCCCATTCTCTGTCCTTAACCCCAATGTTCGCTTCTACCAATCTGTTTAAATTTTCTTTTTTTCCCCGCACAATTAATGATTAGAACAGCACACCCGAAAATTGTCTAAACTCTCTTGGTTCATTAGAAGCAAACGTTTAGTTCTGCAACATTGAGCCTAGAATTCACTGTTTTATACTTCAGTTCTTGTTTC
Organism: Haemaphysalis longicornis; assembly: GCA_013339765.2. Lineage (NCBI taxonomy): Eukaryota > Metazoa > Arthropoda > Arachnida > Ixodida > Ixodidae > Haemaphysalis > Haemaphysalis longicornis. Next base: position 195,445,065 of record CM023452.1, on the reverse strand, counting down.
TGCCTTTTGCTGTTTACTGTTTGTATTAACGTTTGGTTGATATTGTTACCACATTATGCCCCTCCTGCTTGGGCCTATGGCCTGCAGTATGTCCTTAAATAAACAAATAAATAAATGATCGTTATCACAACACAACCGTTTCAGCATCCACTTGAAACACTGTTTAACTGAATGCTTGCTTCCTTTTGAATTCTTTAAACATGCACACACCTAGTGGTCTGGCCAAGAAGCTGCTTGCCAACCACCACTATACCTCTTTGACTGGTTTCCTGTTCAATGTGCTTTCTGCATGCTCTTATATCATGATGTTCGCAAACAGGGAGAATTCTACTGCCCAGGTAGCACACTATGCACCAAATATTACCCTAAAAGCTCTCGTGGAATGCGGGGAAGTGGTCAGGGTCTTCGTCAGGGCCCAAGGCATCAGATGCCACAGGTGTAGACGCATAGTGCGGAGACTTGAGGCCAGGTGAGATGGGCGATGGTGACCGACCGGTGCCCCATGTGGCCAACAGAAGTGGTGAGGCACCATGACCGGTTGGAGGCAATAATGGTGCAGTGAGATCAACCTGGGTCAACCTTGACCATGAGGTTGACCCATGAGGTCAACCACGGACCTCGGTCGGTTCGGACATGAATGGACGTCTTCGACACGGGCGTTGAAATTCACCTGTGTATCTGTAAGCCAATAAGCAGACAATGAAACCTGCCATAATAGAGTTAACGCACTTTTTTTTTCACTTTATTTCAATTATTCCCCTGACACATTCACTACGATCAATGCACTCGAGTTTCTATATCACGTGGTGTTTACTTGTAAAAAAATTATTTGTTTGGGAAAACAGTTGATTGACCGCTGCATTGATGGTATGTGCGCTCTGAAAAGTTCTTTGTAAGTCCATTTGCTTTGCTGTACGGGGTAGCTAAACGATCACGTCAGTATACATGGTACAGGGCTATTCACTTTGGGAAGCTAACAATGTATGCACCGTTATGAGATAGCCTCCACATTCACTAATGCTGACCAAAACAAGACGTGTCGAAACCCACCTATACATACTGGAAAAAGAAAAAAAAAGAGCTCTGCTAACTAGTAGCTCGGTACGAAGTTTTCAAAAATGAAGGGTTTAACACACTGAAGCTATAGATTTTGGGCTATGAGATCGCCGTTGTGGAGAGCTGCGGATGAATAAAGACCACGTGAGGATAACGAACATGCACCACAATCTCGACACATCGGCATTTTTATTTTTCATCTCCACCAACTCAGTTTTTTTTTGTTGTTGTTGCTAATGAGGCTACACGCATGTCATGCAATCTTACCTGCATGGATATATGCACGACTCCCTTATTTTCCAAATTGTAAACTGTTTTTATGCACACTGTATCGACAGCGATTTAAACGGTGCCACCCAACCTCAGTTTCTCAATTGAAAGTACTGCATATAAGCGCAATAAGTCATGATTGTTTGAAAACGGGAGTCCCCAAAGTACAGAGCAGTGCTTTAGACACCCTGTGCCAAAAGCCGCCTAAAACATATTACTCCACTCCAGCTAAGAGAAGTCATGATAAGGCTGAGAAGTCATGATAACAAACTGTAACAAATTAAACAAGTGGCCGCTGTGAAAAAAATTGCCCACGAAATCTACTCACTTCGTTGCATACATCGTTTCAAGACGATAGCTGTCTGGTGCCCCTGCCAAGTAAATCCCTTCAAGTTCACCACGTTTCACTGCTTCACTATGAGGCCCTTCTCCACACACGGTCCACACACCATCCACTGGAATCTTTCATTACTGCTGCACAACTTGGAATGCCGCCAGGAGCTTCAGTGGCACAGGCGACAGCAGGCGACGCTGTGATATTTTTTTCCCACAGTGGATGTAGTATTTCATTTGCTATCGCAAAAATCACGCATTCATGTATTTTGTTATTAACGTATTATCTGTATTTTTTATTAAAGGAACAGTGCAAACATCACTTATGCAATTGATTTTGTGCCTCAGATATATATGTTTTGTTTTTGTTCAACAATGTTGACAAGTATACTGGCACCAGATCTAGGAATAGTTGGGGGTATATAAATGCCTTGTTCGACATGTTTTACTTTGGCTGGGCGGCTGAATCGAGATACAAACATACAGACAGACCAAAATTTCAGCTTTCAATAGCAAGTACCCCAAGAAAGACTTATGGTCTTTAAAAAAGAAAGAAATCAGAAAAAGGTAGCCTTTGTAAAAAAATTAAGAGGCCCAGAATAACTGGTATTTGAACCGGGAGCTTGCATGCAAAAGTCACTCACTCACACGCACGCACGCGCACTCACACACACGCACGCACACACACGCATGCATGCACTAATGCATTCATGTAAGGAAAGAACACCTACTGCGTGTTTTAACGTTGCGGCCACCATTAGTCTGGCAGGAAGCAGTGGCCGCTTTATTGGTCGTCTGCGTCCAACCGTCTGCTGTGCGCCAAGCGTTGTCGACAACCACGTACGGCGATTCGACCTCGTTCTACAACAGAGATAGTGTACAACTGAAGCGGATGCACATCACACAATGCGCGTCCGATCGCTTACCTCAACTGCCCTTCGCTTTCTCTGTGGGCCACCGAACCGAAGATTTTGCGTCGGCACGACGTCGCCTTTGAGACGTAAACGCTTGACGTCCAAACCGAGGCTTCTACGCACTTGAGGATTTGTCTCGTAGTCCTCCGGGCGGAAGTGCTCTGAGCATATATAGCCAAAATACCCGCCGATGTCAGCACGACTGCGATCAATTGCCTCGAGCCACAAAGACCTACGGCGCGGGTCAGTGGGCAGCTTATGGAAGCGAACGTCACTAGACGACCCGTACTTTGTGACACACGCTTTCACGATGCACGTTGTCGGCATTGTGGGCTGTGAAGTTCCACGGAGAGGAGCGCAGACTCGGCCAAACCAGCCAGGCACTGATGATCGGGCGTGAGCACATCCAGCGAAAAAAGCGTGCGAGAGCAGCCAACAACCAGACCACCCAAGTCAACACTTTTACACACTGTGCTACCCAATAAATAAATAGTAAATTATTTTGATTGACTGTGTCTTATTGTTTCAATGTAAACTAAACTGCGCAACTAAGTCGCAGATTGTTTTCTTCTTAATGTGACGTCAGTGGTTGTTTACGCTCTCAGCCAAAAGTGCCGCATCGTCGGTAGAGGAGGTGCGCCTAAAATGCAAATTTCAAACCCTTATTGTAAATTGTAGGAACAGTTGCGTTCTCCTGAATTACTTCGGATTTAGTATCTTTGAGGAATGCCGAGAAGATAAAAAATAAAAAAGCCGACTTCATTTTCTTTTCACGGCCCCTTTGAAAAGACAGAACCAGCTGACACGGATTTTCCCGGGAAAGGGGGAGGCGGGGGGGGGGGGGGGGGGTGGCAAGTGATTGCATGTGATAGCTACAGATCCAATCCAATCCAATCTCGTGCTTCGTGAGCGTCATGGCAGAGTTAAAGTTTATGCAATACCTCCGGGAAGAGGAACAGTTAATTCTGTCTATGTTGGACGTTTTTACCGAGCATCTGAACAAGCTGAAAGTTGAAGAAATGAATATAAAGATGGCCATCCGCGAACAGCAGATTGCCGAAGGAAAAAAGGGCTCGTCGGTGAGTGCTGCGGTGCGCGCGTTGGCTACTCCGGTCCTCCGGTACGAGCTTGCTAGGTTGGTCTTTGAGAAAATTAGGGAAATGTCTTCGAAAGTTTATCATTTCCCTGCGGATTCGGGGTCTTTCTACTGCTTTAGCACTCTGACACTATCAATTTTGAGCTCTTTTAAAGTTGCTTGGAAACGAACGAACCAGAAACGTCGCCGAGCGTATACCGTCAAAATAACGTGGAGCAACACACGTGGTTGTTGCGCTGGGGCGGCGTTCTCGTGTTTGTCCGTTTTGCGTCCGTTTTCTTGTGACGTACTTCCAGTTGTAGGCGGGCTTTGGGTTGACTTTTGTGAAACTCTTCTAACAAACACATTTTAAGCGACTAAACCTGTATATTTTGGGTTTATTGTACCGCCAGCGAACCAACAACAAGGCGACGAAAAATCGTCTGCTCCGAGAAGCCGCGGCTCAACGCAGTAGCTCCGCCGTGCTTGCATGGGTTGCATGGCGTCGCTTCGCTTTTAGCCAATCAGGGCTTGCTCAAAAGGGACACTTTTGAAACGGACACAGAATGGACAAAACACGAGAATACCGTCCCTGCTCGCGCGCTTGTTGCAAGTAACTATTCGGCTTTTAACGCCGAAGCCTCTGTATAGAGGCGTTCAGTTGTGATTATTTGTAGTCTAAACTGTACACGGAGTATCTTGTCCCATAGGGTATACTATCGCAATAAAAAAAAGCATCTTGTGGCATGCTAAGAGCGCCCGACTAGTCTGTAGTGTAATGTTGGCTGGAGCGTTTGCACCACAGCGACAGGTGCCCAGAACAGTTCATGAGCGGTACGTGAAACTGCTATCGCAGTAGAAATTCTGTGGAGAAACAACGATATCGTGAACTGCTTGGAGTAGCTCTGAACAGTCCAAAATGTCAAAAAGAGACATGATTCGGTTGTGTTGCTGTTGCAAACAAGAACATTATTCATAATAACGTCTTTTATTTGTCTATTTAATTTTTCGTACTATGAGCCTAAACAATGAACAAAAAAGAGTAATACCTGTGCTACACGAACATTTTAAAGTACATTTCAGTCGAATGACCTCTGAAATTTCAAACGCCCTTCGAACTGGAAGGAGTTTTGTCAATCTACTGAAAGGCAGTTGGGTGGTGATGATTGCAGGCTTAAAGGGACCCTGCAACACTTGCCATCGACTACTAGTAATGTATTTTGGGATAAAGTCTATTGTTACAGAAATCTCCTCCCGCAAGAATTATGAAAATCCGTTCACAATTAACGAAACTACGCGTGATGAGAAATCGCGCATAATCGTTACCTCTCAACTCGACCGCGGACAACGCGACGAAAGCTGTGCGCTCTCTCCCGGAGAGGGGGGTGGCTCGCGGCGTTCTCATCTGCAGCCTTCGATATATCACATGCCGGGTAGTTTTCTCATGTTCTCCGCAACGCGGAGGGGCCTATTTCCGGTCTGGTGCCACAAAAAAGCAGGCATGGGCGCCTGCTCGCAAGTGTGCGCTCGGGCTGGTAGGGCGTTTTTGAAGCAATAAACGTTTGTAGTCGAGTGGTCCCGTTGAAAGGGAAGTATTGAGCTCATCACTCAAACTCCGCGCGCACTCAAAACACAAAAGAAACGGCAAAACTGTGCCTACAGGTTCAGGCATAGAAGAGGTTCGTACACAGCGATGACGAGGACGGAAATGGGAGAATCTAGCCGAGAAGTTGACCAGTGACAGCCGATCGGGCAGCCATGGCCTATGTGACGTCCCTTAGGCCATGCCAGGGGTTGCATAATGAGGACAACTGAAGAGAGAGCGGTTGGTTTTTCCGCGTCTTTCACATCGATTTGCGTGCTCACCACTTCACGTGCACGAGTAATATTTGGCTCAGGTATTCCTGGCAGTGTAATCTAAACGTTGCGCAGGTTTTCTTGCACTGCTCAAAGAGTGTTGCAGGGTCCCTTTAAGGCGCTTAATTTTTCGAAGCCCACGAGTTGCGCTTTCAGATGAGTGACAAAATATAGTTTTTATGCTCTTGGGGAACTGATTTCTTGGATTTATTTGCAATGTTATTTGACGTAGACATTGGTTTGTTTTATTCGTCGGTGCATCACAACTTCGCAATTGATTGCAGTGCCACATCTGCATGTAGCACAGGCCTAAGAACAGAAGGCAGCTTTATTCAAAAGAAGGAATATTTTATTAAAGGAGCACTGACACGAAAATATTATGTTACACTTTTATTGCTTTTATCGATGCTTGATGGTCTGGCGAACCTGAAACAGCACTTCAAAACTTCAGCGCGCGATAGTTAATTACATTGAACGGCCTGAAAATCGTTTGTTTCAAATTCCCGCGCTTTCATCCCGAACGGCGCATATGACAGAATCCCGGCCTGACCTCACCGCTTTGTGCGGACGTCACCGGCGCCCGCTTGAGAGGGTGTTGCGCCCACGCGCGTGAAGTGACATCACGAGTTTTTGATGAGTGCTGTCGCGTCACTTCTTTTGGCTTCACGGGGTGATGTCACGCTGATGTCCATTTGCTGAGTGCCGCTCCGCGCGCTGCTCCGTTGGCGCGATAAAATGAGATCCAATTGAACCATGTTCTTCGCGTCGCAGGCCACTCATATTTCAGCCAGGGTATTCTGTTGAGTAAGGGAAGCGAACTGTGCAATAATATTAACGCTGAAAATTGGTGTCAGTGCTCCTTTAAGCATTTAAGCGTCAAGTTATAAACACATCAAATTGAGCAAAATGTATGTACAGCCATACACAAAATAAGTGTGATCATGAAAATGTGAACCAAAACACAAATAGTACAATTTGTTTCTCTGCAAATCAAACTGGCACGTAGCCTAAAGTCAGGAAATGTGGCTTTCCAAATATACCAGCAGTGCGCCATTATTGGACCTCCACGAAAAATATTCTTTATTTTTGCATGTTCTAGTTCATGATTTCATGTTCACATTTCATTTGTTCATGCCTGTATGTTCAGTTGCCACCTTTGAACATTGAAACAAACGGACGAATCATATACAGTGATCTCACTTTTTTAAGTCAGTGCTTACATTCAATACAATAAGAAAAGTCAGTCACGTTGGGCTCAAACTTCATCACTCATGACAAAATAAGAACAAAAAAGTTGAGAGAGAGATCTTTAATGTGTCTGGCAATGCGGCATTTATTGCGCATAATCCACGTGCACCCAAGGTAGAGACCATTCTCCAGGAAAGGTGCTTCACTCCTTGCATCCAGCATAGCATGGAGCATGCAGCGTTCAATCTGAGCTCGCGCATCAGATCATTATGCACCTCTATATTCTATTGCTTCACAGCCGCTGGAGACTGAGGGCCGAGGGTTAGTTGGCGTATTCATGGGAGGTTGTGGCCATTAGCATTGGTCGCAGTTAGCACAGGAACGGGATAATTGGAGATCTATGGGAGAAGCCTTTGCCCTGCAGTGGGTGTAGATAGGCTGATGATGATGATATTCTATTGACCCACACTGCAAATTCAAGGTGCCACCCGGACTCTTCACGCGTGAAGAAGCGATTGCTGGATGTCGCCAAACACCTGCAGGGTCCGTACAAGTCCTTGAAAACCCTTGAAATTGAGAATTTTAGTTTCCAAGGGCCTTGAATTTTTTACTCCTCCACGAAAACCCTTGAATTCTTTGGGCAATAAAGAAGAGGCCCGGATATGTGACCTGCTTTTCATGGCTTATCATTGTGGCCCTGCACACTCCCCATCGAAAACATTCTTCTACAGTTTCAAGCCAACTTGGGAGTGCAGGCTGGCTGCTTTATGCAAGGGCGCGTATGGAACGAAATCCCCGTATCGGATGAGGAGGAAATTAACGTACGTCGCCTTGCCATGTTAAATACTGTTTTTTTTTTGCATTGGTTCATCCTGCTATTTATTTTGAATATCAGATGTGCCCCACCATAGCTACGCCCCACTACGTTTCGAAAATGAACGGTGCTGACCCCTCCAGAATAATGTAAAAAATGAGCACAGATAAGCAAGATTTAGAATGTGAATGTGGGAACACGATGCATCTAGCTTCTAAGCCTTGTTGGAATATTTTATTTTGACGTGTGATGGCAGCAGAGTCAGTGAAGGGGGGATGAACGCAGACATTTAGGGGAAGAGAATGGCAGGAGGCACTAATTTATAATCTTCACTATCCGAGACTGTATTAAGAACATTGAAAAGTGCGAAATGGCATGTTTTTTGTAAAGCTCTTTATTGTGGGTGGCACTAAACTTGACCACTTCCAAAGGGTGGAGTTGCTCCAATTGCTCCAAGTCATATTTTTGAAACGTAAAGAAGCAAATGTTTTGCGTGTGAACGGAACAGTAGTAGAACAGTTGGTACACGTTCTCCCCTGCATCCTTGAAAATGCCTTAACAGGGCCTTGAAAGTTATTTAATATTCTTGAAGTCTTGTGTCTGAATCCTGTACGAACCCTGCACATGACTCTGACACGTGACAAAAGCTTGAATCCCGTACTTGAGAAGCACAGGTGTTGACCAGACACTGTAAATGACCCAACACGTTCGTGTTTATCGACATCATCGTCATTTTACTGTGTCATTGTCACCACGCTCACGTGGCATAGAAAGCTAGGCATCCCAATAAACAACAACTTCCTTCAGCTGTACATCGATCTAAAACAAGCAGAGAAGAGAAACTAGCACTCAGCTAAAACATGATTGGATTGGATTGGAAAAGACTTTAATGAAAAAGATCCGGTAGTAGGCGGGGGCAAGTATGGCATTTAAAACGGCATCTTTGGGCTTTCAAAGCTTTCACAATCCCATGTTTCAGCATCATAAGAAATGTCTCTCAGCAGGTCTCTTTCGATCGACACAGTGGCTAAAGAATTCAACCTCCTCCCGGCGAGAGTGGAGTGCAAGCAGCTTGTAATTTAGGACAGTTTTGTAAAGGAGCACTCCGTCTCACAGTATGTTACAGGAATGGTTAGGTTTAACCTAAGAGCAATGGAGACATTTGGAAAAACGCATACAGCGTCTTTTTACTGCTCAGTATAGGAGTGGCATGTCTCTAAAAAAGAATGGCAGCATCTCCACTCCGTGGATGATGGCGAGGGTGAGGAGTACGGGGACCCGAAATGACATCCAAGTTGCGCCCCAAGTAACTTCTGATTTGCACCCCGACCGTCATTCGATTTGAGGCGTGAGTTGCACCTTGACTATTCCCTAAATGAAACTGCAACTCACGGCTCAAATTGAATTTCACTTGATTTTCGCTTGATGGTGGTGTGCGCACGGATGGACGCGGACGGACATTGGAAGGTCCTAAGGTACTCCGCACTGTTACAGGTGAGGGAGTAAGCCGTTTGACTATCGGGTACTGACTCACGGCCGTCGGCCAATGGGTAAGACGACTGACACTAACTCTGTCTGGTCTACCAGACACAGGCTCGAATCCTGCTGGTGCCTGTCTGATTTCTTGTGATTGTAAAATGCTAAGCGCGCGGACGGTCATTGTGCGGTCCTAAGGTGCTCCGCACCTAATAAGCAAACTAATCCATTGTGAGCATTGATATGTATTTGTAAAGCTTTTCGTATTGCTGCACGATGGTTTTGAAGCGCTCGGGTCGTGGAGTAGTAAGTCCTATTAACAGTTGAGTCCCCCTTTGTATCCTCTAGTCTACAATGCGGAGCTGCCCTAGAGCAGTTGAAAATGACATCTTGAAGAGATATTTTATGTCTGCTAAACTTTATCTGCTTTTACGTCTTTAATTGTCAACTCCTTTTTCATTTATTCCAGTCGCAGGATGGTATTGCCGAAGCGAGCGGTGACAAATCGGTAAGTCAACCTCGGCATGATGCAAGGGCACTTTTTCTTGCATCATTCTACAATTGCGGCTTAGTGTGGCAATGTCCCAAATGATAGGGGGAAAAAACAAAAAGTCATTTTTGTGTTGGGGTGGATGGATACGTTTTAATTTGCAGTGTTTTGTGTAAAAATTGTTTGTTTTTGGACTGCACTAGTCATTTGCTAAACACAGGCGGAAATTAGATGCATCCCTCTTCTTGCATGATCTCACATGTCTCATTGTCCATCAGAGAACACGGAAAAAATGTGTTAATTGCCATAATTAGCTACAGGTTGTTAATTAGCTGTTAACCACTGGTTTTAGGGTACATGCATGGCTATGTTCCGGATTCGTAGGCAAGTATTCAATAAAGCTAGCAATAATAAACTAGGACCTTGCTTCTCATTTGAGACATATCCCTGAAGATCAACCTCAACTGCATTAGCGTAAAATGTCATTTTACAAATCACATATAAGGCTAATGTAAAAATGGTTTTAACTTTCTCTCTTTTATAGTAATGGGAAAATTTTTATAAACTTCACCATATTTTCAGTGCCTTTTAGCTTCAGGCACTGTAATCTGCAATCTACAGAAATTCAAAGTAAAAAAATGTCATTGTGGGAGAAACTTTGCAGCAAAGTAATTAGCGACTGGTTGCAATGTGACGGGACCAGGCAGAAAGACCATTTGGGGCTTAAAAGGTGGTGGGAGAGGTGGTGGCTTAGGAGGTGGCTTAGAGGTGGTGGGAGAAAGCACGCAATTAAAATTGCCCATTCATGGATACTTGGTGGATGCTGGAAGGTCCTCCACTGAGGCATCATAGCCTGCCTCCGAGAATGGACGTACGTAATTTAGTTCGTAGTCTGGTGCAATTATTCTTAGTGCGAAAGCCCGCAATTTAAGTGGCTGTCAAATGCTTTTATTGCTTCAACTCAAAGGAAGTGGACCAATAACCCCTACATCGCTGTAATGACGTAACTCGAGCGCTCGAAACACGCCAAGACTGGGAAAGAGAGAAGAACATTTTGAGCATGTTTCCAAGCTATCTGATAGGCATGGAGCGAAAATTTCTGGCTGAGGTACTTCGTGACCCTCTATTCTAAGTACTGGATGTGTTCATTGACTGTGTTCTGAGAGCATCTAAGGTTTAGAGAAAAAAGTTGGAAAAAGTGTTGCAGGGTCCCTTTAAAACGGGCGGGGGGAATATCTAAATCTAAGTGCAAACTAGTGAGTACAGAGTCATCTGTAATTCTTGGCCAGAAAGCCAACACTTAAAAGTTTTTAGTTACCATTGAAATATCCTGCTACCCACACCTGCTTTGCCCGAAGTATTTATTCTGCCATTGTTATTTGCTCGAATAACTATTCCCCCCACCCCGTTTTGTGGGCGTCAGAGAAAAATGTTTGTGCAAGTACTATCATGTGAAAAATGTACCGTTAGGTGTCAAAATGAACCCACGCAAATGTGCAATTCTCAGCATGAATTAACAGATTTGATACATAATCCCAATTTCCAGCTACAAATTCATAGTCAAACTTTGACAGAAAGTTGCAAAGATAATTTTATAACATATATGCGTCAAAAATTTTCAAACCAATTGTTGAATATGCAAACTCTTTCCACACCCCTTATCAAACAGTTCATCGTGCCCAAACTAAGCTATTTATACCATATATGGCTAATGTGTGTGACATCGCTGAAACAGCCGAACCGGCCACAGAGGCATGCAAAATCAGGCAAACGATGAAAGCTAAACTAACTGGTCAGCTGCTGCTGATGTTCCGGGCTGGGTCGTGTCACCATCACTCTCGAGGCTTTCAAGTCTCCTTGGCTATCACCCACAAAGTCGCGGATGTCGTTATCTCAGAAACCAGAACCAAATGCAGCTGAATCGTTACGTTTGCAAATTACCTCTCTCTACAACTGCTCACAAGTTCTATGCAGAAGATCAAAGTACCATCATTAAGCTGAAGCTACAAAACGGTTGGCACAAACACGCCTGAAAGTGCCAAGGGGGGTTTGAAATTGGCCCTTGAGCCTATCGTTAGCTGGCTAACTATGCCAATAGATGCGGTGGAAAAAAATTAAACAACTTGTATTCAGTTCAAACACAGCCTGAGACCTGTCTAATCGTTGGTAACTTGGGCACTCAGCTCAAGATAAAATTACAACCAACTATTCAACATAAAGATACTGCGTAAAACACATCTACTTCCCTCGTTAGTAAAACCCAGAAACGCTTTGCATTTTTTATCCAATTAATCCGTACACCGAGGCATGTCCACATGCCAAATCAAGGCTCATCATTGGGCAAAACTCGTGGCTTGCCACGAAAGGTGCAAACTTTTCCATTTGTATGGTCTGTTTTATTTAGTAGCTAGGGCACATGACCGCTCACAAATGAGGAGTCTTAACACGCTTACTGTAAACATGCAAGGAAAACAGCAATGCTTGACTGGTAGTCCCCAAGTCCAGCACTTCCCATGTTTCAGGGGCTTAAAAACGTGAATTTGTAATACCATAGTTTTGCGATTCTAAGCACTCTCCCCTACTTTGGGGGAAAAAAATATTGGAAAAAAAAAAAAAGTTTCTTGCGAATCTAAGCACCCGCTTTTTTAAGCAACCATCACAAGGTGGAGTTGAGTTGAACGGGTCGGAGTTGACGTTGGGGCCAAGTCATTCATGAAGTTTTCACTTAAAAACCACTTAACGGAACAAAACATGACCTGCTGGGGGATACTGAAAGCGGTAGTCCAAGCGGCACAAGGGACTCGAATGGTAGTGAGGATGACTGAGTGTCATACGTAAGCGCTGGGTTTTCACTGTCTGTACCTATGTTTCTTTTGAATGTTTGCCAAATGAAACATTATTCTGCATGACTGTCTCATCGAAAACTAAGCACTTTGGATTTCTCGTTGAAATCTCGTCGAAGTCTCGTCGAAATCTAAGCACTTTGGAAATCTAAGCACTTTGGGCATCGCGATGGTGAAAAAAAGGGAATGCTTAGAAACGACTAAATATGGCGCTTTCACTACCAAATGTTTTTCTTCACTTATCCCGTTTATCCCAGAAACTTGTAAAGAGCTTTCAAATGTCTGTGCGTGCCTTTTCTCTTTCCCTTAGGAGTCTGGCCCTGCGGGCTTCAGCCAGGAGGATGAGTTTGTGAGCATGGAAGACATCGACTTGCGAGTCCCAGACGCCTTGCACCGTAAGAAAAATTGATTTGCATTGCCTTGTCCCGTTAGTTTGCACCTTGACCTAATCTCAGTTGTGCAGCGAGAGGAAGGGCATCACATCTTTTTGTTCAAGGGGAACCCTGGCCTTCAGACTGCAAAAAAATTGCCAAAAAGTAAATTCAGTGTTTATAATCGGATTTTTGAGGAAGATACTTGCAAAACATTGCAGTTCTGTCATGAATACTTACCACAAATTCACTGTCGCGCTCTAAATTTCTCAGAATGACCATTGTTGCCTACTGATTGCTGAACTTATTTTCCTCATTTCTCAAAACGGTGTTTTTTGGCCAGCTTGCACATTTTCTGCGCAATTATTTCTCGACCTAGGACAGCAAAACTTAGAGTTTTCTTTGAAAAGTAAATCTAAATGCACGAGGCACGCAACCCTATAGGCGTATAGTTACAGTACAAGCTACAAGCAGTGGTGATTGGCCAATCACCTGTATAGTGTATGTACGAGCGAACAGTCGATTGTGTCGACTGGCAAGAAGAGGAGGAAGTGAGAACGTGTGTGTGTGCGTGCTTGTACGCTCCGTGAGTCCATTTATTTGAGGGTGATACAGCATAGGTTGTCTATGTTGGGTGCCACAAAGAAGCTCTTCCGCAACGACGGACATGAACTGGCGACCTTGGTCTCTGATAACTTGATCACTGAGCACTGATCACTGAGCGCCATGTCGAAGAATAACATAATGCAACGGGTAGGATGCCACATTTACGGCTGTTGCAGTACAAAGAGGCACAGTCTCGACGTACCGTGTCCAAAAATCAACGCATATGATAATCCAACAGTGACCTTCCCCAGACTTCGGAAAGGGGTCTACCGTATCAATGCCCTACTTTGTTGAAGGGCGACGTTGGAAGATTCACAGGCTGCAGATGTCCTGTAGGGCACTTATGATGATAGCACTGGGAACAGCTGGCCGGCCACGTACTGCTGCGCTGCCAGTAAAAACTATGCCAGTAAAAATGTTGCCAAAGCCGGTGGAGCGTGCGAGAGAGGCCAAGGTGACTCAGTGTGACATCGTCGTGCGTAGCACGCAGAATAAAATGCCCGAGCATTGCGGGCACGACAAGCAGTACACCATTGCAGACGACAAAAGGCATTGAAGACGTTTTCTTTGCGGCCGCAAAGAAACTGGTCAGCGCTGGATCTTTTTGCTGTTCTTCTTGAAACTGTGACGTGTCTGGGAAGTCGGATGATACAGAAGCCAGGCAGTCGGCAGTGTTGTCATCGTCGTTTGAAGTCGCCGGAAAAAGGCAACCGAGGCAGGCAGTCTGCATCGCTATGGCGGTGCCCACTCTTGTACAAAACAGTATAGACACATTCTTGGAAGCGCAAGGCCCATTGAGCGAGGCGATTGCGTCGGCCGACAGGCCAGCACAGGGAGGGGTGGTTAGAGTGACCAAGCTGAAGTGGCATCCGTAGGGATAGTAGCGGAACTTCTGAAAACACAGCGACGAGGCACTTCAGCTCCATTATTGTATAATTGCATACAGCTTTGCTCAGAGCATGGCTGGTGTAAGCAACGGTTTTTTTTTTTTTTAATTCAGAAAGTTTTATTTTCTTTGTCATTAAAGTCATTTACCTTGTTACAAGCCCTGAACTTCAATTGGCTGTGAAGTCTGCAGAGTAGGTGCGATAAATTGGGTACATTTTTTTCAGCGTTGCATTACCTGTAGTGTCTACCTATGTACTAATATTATCTGCTTAGTAGTTTAGTTGATTTTTTTTATTGTATCAAACGATACAGAGCTAATATTATCTGCTCAGTAGTTTTCGTTTTTTTTTCCCCCATTGTTATCAAACTATACAAGGGTATTTTTGGTTATCTTGAGATTTAATCAGGACAGAAAGCTCAGCAATGTTGTGGAATTTTTTTTAATTTCTTTAATTTCTTTGTTTCTGCAAAGTTTTCCACAGAGGTGCTGTTTATGGTGCTGCCTCAAACGTCAAAATGAAGAAAAAGGAAAATTGCATGCATCAAAGCACGCAACCATGCGCACACGCAAAAAAGAAGGGCTTTGTGAACATAAAGTTAGGGACCAGGGAATCAAAAAAATATTTTTGAATACTTGAATGTGAACATCTTCGACAGAAGTCTGTCTGGTTAGGTTCGACAGAAGAGGACCGGAAGAAAGAAGAAAAAGCCGTAATCGCTGACCTGAAGAAAAATGAATACACGAGCAACTTCATACGACGCGTCAAACGCCGTCTCCCTGAGTCGGGCTGCAACCAAGAAAATTCCTCTATACTGACGCCGCCGGTCAACAACCCCTCTCCTGTCTCCGCCGTCTGCCTCCGCCACCCCCTCCGCACGCCGACCCACCCGTATTTCCGTTCCCTATGTTAAAGAAACGAGTGAAACATTATCCCGCATTCTTTGCAAGGAAGGCATTGTCATCTCCCACAAGCCAGTGTCAACTCTTGGACGGCTCGTACCTCGACCTAAAGAGCGGCCGCCAAAAGAAAAAGCCCAAGGAGTCGTCTACAAAATTCCTTGCGCACAATGCCCCACTAGTTACGTTGGGGAGACCAGGAACTTCCTGGGATGCCTCCGCCAACACAAAAACAACGTTCGCAAGTCCGACACTCAGCGCAGTGCATCGGCCGAGCACTGCAAAAAAGCTGACCACAGGATTAACTTTGACGGCGCGCAGGTGATTGGCACCGAAGCCCATTACTCACAAAGATTACTCCTTGAGTCCTGGCACATACAAGGGAACCGGCAAGGCCTGAACAGATCCCTCGGAGCCCTTCCCACCGTCTACGCCCACAGCCTCCGACGCGCAAGGGCAAGATTCCAGTAAGGAAAAAAGAAAAAGAAGACACCTATATAACCGCTGCTTCTTGTCGTACACAGTCACCCCTGATGAAGGAGCCGAGTTGGCTCCGAAACGTTGGGAACGCTTTGAATAAACGCCCTTGGTTGGTGTATTTTGCCTCTTCTATTTTTGAATACGCATCAACATATTTGCTTTAGTGGGTGTAGGGCTCCTAAAAGAGTGGGAGAGAAAAAAAAACCTATTCAGCCAGGACTTAACACACTTGGGTGTTACAGGGGTGAGACAGTTGCACATATTGCGCAGTTCTGATAGAAATTTGTTTTCCTGCGCCAGGCTGCTCCAAAAGCTTGAAAATTGAAAAAATTGCGCCAAGCTGCTCCAAAACAGTCTGAGAGCCAAGGATTTTAACGCTCCCGTCAGTTTCAGTGGCGAAAAAGGCTTACTGGCGGCATAATCTTCCAGCACCCCCAAGGTGATGCTGTTTGTAAAAGGTTTAATTGATTGATCGTTTAATAAAAAAAAAACACATAAACTTGTCCCCAAAATAGTTTTTTCAAAACTCACAATGTAGGGTTGCACATGTTATATTCTGTGAGTTTTTAAAGTTTTCCCATCGACAACCATTGCAAAGTCCTGTAGAAAAAATGCTGATGTGTACTGAGGCGACAATCTCCGAAACGACATTACTTGGCGCCGCTTGTCTTGGTGTGGTGAAGATTGGAAAACATGGCCGCCGGGCGAAGCAGTTGCTCGTGGTTCATCAGGCAGAGCGCTCTTTGCCTATTTCTACCGTGGTTTTGGCTATGGGGGGTGGCTGGGTTTACATTCAGTCGTTTGATCTGTTGCGGGAAGTTGCGCGACTCGAAAGACGGGAGTTTATCAAAAACAACGCGGTGCCCGCGAATTCGCCATGTTTGGACCTTGAGTGTGAGGCGCGGTGCGTGCTTGAAGTGAAATTTCAGACCCATTGCGTTGTTATAAAACGCAGAGTTATTGCTGCCTTTCACAGCGAGCTTGCGAGCGGTGGGAATGGAAGATCAACACTGCAGAAGTGGCGGCGCAGGCTACATCGCCGCAAAATGTTGGAGCAGTGTCCGATAGCAGGACAAGCTATTATTGCACGCTAGTAATAATGGTTCATCTATCTGAAGTGAAATTTAATGCCAAGAGGGAGGTGGCTAAACATACCAACGTTATTCAAATTCGATCGTAACGAGCGACTTGGGGATTGAAATGGGAGGGCTGGTAGAGTGCGACTACTGTCACCTCGCTTCGGCAACTTTTGTCATGGCTCTACACGTGTGTAAAGCCAAGTCTGGGATTACAAAACTAATAATTTCAGCATTCACGTGCTAATAAAAATGCCTTATGATTGCTTAGTTTTTCTATTCGATATTTTCAGCGGCCCTCCATACGCTATTTATGCATAGTGCCTAAGAATTTAAAAATAATTTGCAAAAAGGTAGTGCAGCTCGTACCTTGTGATATTCTGCTAGAAACAAACTTTATTGAAAGGCTGTTTCAGTGTTTATGTACATTCAAAACCGGTTAAACATTGCACTCCCCCCCCCCCCCCCCCCCCCCTCGAGTTGCTAAAAATGTGATTCGTTAGGCTTTTAAAGTGACATAATAAATGTTGTTCTGCTCCAAATCGAGATTTTGCTGCTTCAGAAACCGCACCCGAATCTGATTCAGCTGTCTCACCCCTGGTGTTACAAGATAGTTCTTGATTTTAAAAAATGGTTCAGAAATTAAAAATAAAAGGTTAAGACATGATCACGGAGCAGCAGAACAGTAAATTTGGTGTACATTCATGGGCATGAAAAAATCGGATTCCTTAATACACTGTGAATACAGGGGGTATACATTTGCCGGCATGCTAGTGGCTGTTTTGACGTTAGTGCAAGCCAACAACTTATAACTGTTGATCATTCACTCGTATCATTATATTGACAGGAAACATTTTTTTGGCTTATAAATTTTGCACAAGCAGCGTTCTCCTTGAGCTAGCGCACTCCAGAGTTAGTATTTAAAGTTTTCAATATTGGCGCACCTTTACAAAAAGGCTGTCAACACCGGCTGCTTGGTCAAGCAAGCTTAGAAGTTTTAGAAGCTTACCCACCGCGGTGGCTGTGGCTATGGCGTTGTGCTGCTGAGAACAAGGATGCGGGTTCAATTCATGGTCGCGGCGGCCGCTTTTCTGATGGAGGCGAAGAGAAGCAAAAACGCCCGTGTGTTCGAGATTTCGGCGCACGTTAAAGATACCCAGGTAGTCAAAATTAATCCCGAGCTCTCCACTATGGCGCGCCTCATTGCCTGTGTAGTGTCGGAGCGTTAAACCCTACAATCGATCGATCAAGTTTTAGAAGTTTCTCTGGTGTAAAGCCTGTCCCTCTCAGCTACTTTAATCCACAGCTCGGAGCGGGCTGATTACTTCTCAGAGCTAACGTCTTCTTCTTTCTGCTTTTTCCAGTGGGGATTGACGTGTCGCCTCCAAACTACATGGAACAGGAAGAAGAAGAAGAAGATGATGACGAAGAGGATGAAGGGTGAAGAGGAGACAGGAAGCTGTATCGCAGGAAATGCTGCATTTGTTCCTAGTCATGCAGAACTCATTTTTGTTTAGCAAGCATTTTCACACTCATTTTGTCAGTTGTCGTGGGGGAGTGCATGATGTTTTCAACAATTTGAGTCGTGTCTTCCATTTTGTGACCTGTGGAAGTTACTGCACAAAACTCGGCTGGCTTGAACCACATCAGTTTTTTGTACAATATCTTTAAGCATTTACAGGGCGCACTCGGGAAAGTGTTCTGGAAGGGGGAAGCAAAACTGGTTAGGCTTGCTATTGTTGTGTGCTTGGAAAAAACGGTAGAGCTATGGGGGATGGGCCAAAAGTCTTCCCGTTCCTCTGTGGGGCCACTCCCTCCCATGGCACATTGCGAGACAGTGCGCACAGGTGCGTAAACTTCCAATTGGTGATACAGTTAACAAAGTTTGGAATGCCATCCCATAAATATTTTTACGTTTACTGTAGAGGAAGCTGGCGCTAGTGCCAGTGCAACTTTCTTGAGGCTGACCACGTCGTGGTGAAAATGATGGGTAAGGTGCGGATTTTCATTTGTGGAAAATACTTTGAAGAACCTGCATTGCATACAGTGACCAAACATTCACCGACTCAACCAAGAACTGATGATGTCCTGCCTTTCAGAATAGCCTTGTATTATTGGGAAGAGCCTTTCCAGCACTGTAGTGCTTCATTGCTGTTAACACTCAAGTCAAGTCTTGATATTCACAGAGTGCAGTGGCGTCGGAACTATTTTGTCCCTATCATCATCATCAATGTGGTTGTTTTTTTTAATAAATCTGATTTTTTTTTTTTTTGAGTACTTCTGCAGGGTCTGTAAAGTGCTGCTACAATGTCTAGTATGCACAAATAATCACAGCTGACCCGCAAACACAAAAAACCAAATCAAACCTAATCAAATATTCACTGGGCATCACAGATACTGGAGAGCACAGTAAAAAGGCCTGTTAGTGACTTTACAGCAACTGTGCTTTCTACACAATGCAATGGTAAAACCCGCGATTCTGTAACTTTTTATTTATCAATGCAAAATAACAGTGTATAGGTGCCAGCATAAGTAATCGGAAGAAGGATTTGTGAATATCGTGAAATATTTGTCTTACTGGCTTTATGACAGCCATTACCAGTTTACAGGAAGCTTTTTTTTATTGGGGAGGACTCCTTTAAACACACACCAATGCAGCCAAGCAGTTTACGGAGGAAGAAATTTGTGAAAATTTAGTAGACCATGTTCCAATTAATTTTGACAGCACCTGTACATTTAAATAAATTTAAAAAATTAAAAATTTTGCGAAAGAAACGCATACTTACAGAGCATACATGCCGCTTAACCACGAACGTACTACCAGACCTGCACATTAAATGCTACCAAATGAAGGCTTACACGATGAATATTGACAAAGCGAGTAAGTTAAATACACAAATTAGTTGAAGAAAAAAATCTTGGTATGCGTTAACAATTACATGTAGGTTGAACCATGTGTCTTTTTATTAGCGTATGTGCATGTGCAACGGATAATTTGGTTTAATTTTGTTACGAGTATTTATGATTGTCTGGTGTGCCATTATATTAGAAAAATTACAGTGGTATGATACGGATGCATTTATATTTTGTAATATATAGCCGCGCTGCTGATATCTGCTTACAGCCTATTAAAGAGCAAGTAATTATGCTATTGGGGCTAGCCGCTTGGGGAAACATGGTTTCCTAAGTAATTCAAACTGGTTAGCGTAAGAGGTATTGGTCATACTGTCCAGTGGAGCTGGCTATTATCATGCTAGTATGAGTGAGATACAAAAGCAAAGCCAATATAATATAGATTCCTTGATTTATACCACAGGCACCGAATATTTGAGCGGGGATATTAGCTTGGCAGACGCTTCATACGAAGGCCTTTCTACTATGTACAGTAAAACCTAATTGATACGTTTAAAAAAAAGCGCAAGGGAGAAGCGTACTACGAGGAATTTTTAGTGTTCACAATTGAGAGTGTACTAACCGGGAAATCGCATGAACGAAGAGCGTATCAACGGTGTTCTACTGTATCTGCTGAAAACAGGCAACATCGAAATCACTATTTTTTCAGATTCGAAGGCTCTTGTAAGGGCAAGAAGTAGCGTCTAATTAATGAGCAGTGCCACCGGGATTTCGACTGAACATCATCTGATCCTTAGCCAGTTTGCCATCTTCAAGTAAACATAACTTTGCTGGAGCTGTCTGGGGCTCATCAGAAGTCCTCAGGTGCCCCTTGATTAGGGGTTGTGCTCTAGGGGGAGCCATCGCTCCCCCCTGCACCCCCTGTTCCGACGCCCCTGACGGAGTGTACGTCACTTGGGACGTGGCATTCCACTGTTCGCTGCAAAGTAGAGCACTTATTTGCTCCATGTACACTGTTCTAATAAACTGTTTTTACACACCACTTTTCTCAACAACTTGGGCACAATTTGCGCCGATATGGCTACTAAAACGTCCCATGTATTCTGTGCCAACTAAGTACACTATAGGCATACATGTCTCGTCTTCGGTGAACCTTGGTTCATCTGTAATGCCAGCATATGAGAATGTTGCGATTTCACAAGAATGGGCGGACGATTATCAAACTTGGTGCTGTGAAAATTCTGTGATAATGTGTTAGAGAAACGTGCATGTGCACACTAAGGACAACTGGGAGCGTGGGGAAGGAGTTGCAGAGTGTGCTGCTGACACTTTGGTTTATATTGTCACGTGGTCGTCCGCTTGGCTCCTTGCTACTGTGACTATGAATCGAACCAGTGGCCGACACCTCTTTACAGGTACGCGCCTCTGTGATATGCCGACCCATTGGCTGGAGGAGATGATGATGCCGTTGATGTTTGTGTGTGTGCTGTTCCTGAGACATCGCAGCTGCCTTAGCTGCCATTACTATCCCGTTTATACTAAATATGCTTTGTGAATACATTCCGTTCGTTGCCATGTCACGTCCTGTGGTAGTGGTGCGGGGTGTGTTAAGTGTTGAGCCATGTCTCGATAGATGAATTTGATGTGTGCGTGTTTTTTTTTTTGTCTGTTTTTTCACGTGGCATAGGTTTAAAGAAGGGAAGAGAGCAAGGGAACGAGGGAGCAGTTTGATGTCACTTGTGTGCAGGAGTTATTGGTATGCAATTGCAGATAGTGCAGGCACCTCAAGTCAACTGCTGAAAAAAAATGCTTGCTAGTGACATTTGCGGTTACTAAAGATCTTTGTGCTTGTGCTTGTGCCTGCTAATGTGCCGCACAGTGTGGCCTAGATACTCTTGAGTAATCGTCTGACAATATGGCCGTGATCAGAGAGACCTGGTGAAGTAAGACGGTACAGGCAAAAAGGTGATGTGCATCGCACCACACTTTGCAACGTTGCAACGTTGTGCAGAAGTTTGTCTTTCTCTAGCACCAAACGTTCTGCAGAAGTTTGTTTTTCTCTAACACCATTCCATTCTTGTCGAAGTCAAGTCTTGGTAAGAGTTGTGGGCGGGCAGACTTGTCGGCATTTGTAAGGGGGTGTGCAGCAAAGACAGCGTGTAATGTCTGAAAAATAAGATGAGGCTCAAGTAAGTACCCTGAGGGATAACCAACGTGGTAGGCACGGAGGTTGAAACTTATCCAGCAAATAGCTGTGTGCAGTTAACCAAGAAGCATCTTGTCTATTCCAGGGGATTACCGGATACCTGTGCACTCCTATGCTTGTGTAGGAGAATTTGTTGAAGGCCAGCTTGAGGTTGAATTGAAGCTTGCTGGTATAAGTTGTCTATAGAGTCTAATGAGCTGATGATCTGAGCAAAGCTCGCCACAGCTTTGACCAGTATGGAAGCCATACTGCTGTGGGGAGAGCGTTGTCAGAAAATGAGATGTATGTTTGCTAACATAAGGTAACTGCGACAGCAGTCTCATCTTTTCGAGTTCGAATGGGTGGGCACATAGAGTTTTGTATGAAACTCTATGGGTGGGCACGTGTAGGTTGTGTCAGTTGTAGACACGTAGTTTTTTTTTTTGTTTATTTACTCACCATTTCTTGAACGAAGGTTGGTAAATGCAGTGCGGGCCCGGAGTTCTGCAGCAGCGCCGGCACTACAGTGAATTGGCATTTCCAGCCGACTAACATTCGCATGTATATTCAGAAAATCCAGCTCCTCCCCCCCCCCCCCCCCCCGGCCAAAAAAAAAAAAAAAAAGAGGAAGGAGAGCCAGCACTCCCCGCGTTGAGTTGACGGCAAGGGGACCTCTGCTATCATCATCATCATCAACGTTCACACCTACAAAATAAATATGTATTCAACCCATCGCTATTTTCACGGTGCTGCGCTGGTTTGTGGCTCGTCGTCGGGCACATGTCGGACGGCGTGACCGCTGTTTTCAGTTTCGCTTGCATTGTTTAACCTGTAGTTTTGTTATAATGAACTGCCTAAGAGGCCTCGGAAATGCGTTTGCGCGGATGACTCTCAACGCGACTAAACCGTCGAGAAGTAAGTGCACTCTCGGAGCTCATCCTCGCCAACTCGGCCACCGTCATCCTATGTTCAAGGCTCATTCAGTGCGCTGTCCTTACAAATTCTCTTATACGACAGATTACACGACTTTCCAAGATTGTGCCACTTCGTGTGAACAATTGAAAATCTCCACAACTGCAAGGAAAGCACCACAGACATTCAATGTTGTGGCTAATCGGTACAAGAGAATCATGAGCGCCCGGAGTCAGTTCTTCCCCGCAAGCTGCACTTACTGCTTCACTTAACGCCATATATTTTGTTCTGACGAACAAACCGAACAAGCCGACCAATGTTTTTATACTTGTTCGGATGAGCTCGGACGGCATCTGAACTAGCGCGAACGGGAGCCTAGCCAATTTCAGACAACGTAGCATTCTTTAACTGCACTCATCCCGCAATTTCGCCTCACTTCAACGGCGCCTTTTTATGCCAATGTTCCCAGGCAGCACAGTTCAGTGCGCCTGTATAGCTTTTTAGTGTACAGTCGAGGGATTTATGAGGGTGAACTTGCAAACTGCCTCCTCGGCGTACTGTCGTAAATCTTTAGGCGCTATAATGTCACTTTGCAATGGCAATTCGTTAGTGGAGCTTGCCTTCCCCGAAGCACCAGAAGAGGTGTTGCGCTGGCTCGTACGCCATCAGGGAGCGTCGAAGCCCGGGTGGACCTCATGTACGGTGCCGTTGCGTTTTACCCCTCCTTTCTACGCGTCGAGGCTTCACAAAAGAAAGCGCAGCCCGTCAGGTTGCTGTTTTTCTTCGTTGCTGGGCTGGTTTCAATTTGACGCCAACCCTGCCAAACGTAGCGAGGTGCAAAGGAAAGGAGCATAAGAAGTTGCCGACAGATCAAAAACTTTGTTAAGTGGGCCAAGAATACTAATTTTAATATAAAATGCAAACTTGAGGCTTGGCCGATGTGCACACCTTGTTCCGGCTTTAGAATCCCATGATGCAACGTTCCTTACATGCCACTCGCACACCAGAGCAACTTGGCTTTGCATTCTAATAATCTCAACGGCCACGTTTGCTTGGTTCAGCAGCGGCATTGGCTGCTTGTTTCTCCTTTCGTTGTTCGCCAGTGTTTGTCTTCTCTCGCCGTCAGTCCCATTCTATTTCCTTTGGCGGCCTACTTGGCCCTGCATTTGCAGCATGCCTTTTTTTTTTACAACGCATACAAGTCGTAATGGGGCTTGTCAAGAGCTCATGGTGTAGTAAATGCAGCGCCACTGCATCCAATGATACTGCTGGCTAGGGGCTTGGCTTGATGTCACCTCTGTGCATACTTTTAAGTGCAGAGAACTTTAGGGGCTCGCCTTGTCGTTGTAGCTCGCTGTAACGGTCGATGTCAAGCGACTGCCAGAATCAGGTGGCACAACAAGATAATGGACCCAAGTAGAGCCTGGCATACCTGTTGTAGGGTGTCCCGCAGAGGCTTCGAAAACCAAGCGGTTTAAATAGTCATAACCATTCGAAACTCGTGAACCGCTGGTGCTTGTCATACATCTCCCCGTTGTTAAGCGCAAAGAAAACTGCAGGTACATTTGAGGTAAAATTTACGTAATTAACCGGCAGCACCCGTGTTTATTTAATTCTGAATGCTCGTTGGGCTGGTTTTTACGATAGTAAGCAAAAAAAAGTGCCAGTGCAATGCCGGCACGAGCTGGCACTGTTTCAGCCAGGGGGCGCGCAAGGAGGCGGGAAATTTTAATTGCTTTGGGTGGTAGCAGTAATCAGATAACGGCGCTACAGCCAATTATGACGAATCACTGCTCTGCACTTCCGACAGCTTTCACGTTTTGTGGAATGGCTTTAATTTTCTCATCCTCTGTTCTCTGTTTGCTAATCAATGGCACAAATTTTTGCCAACATACTGCAACTACTGCTCATGCCATACAAAGCTGGGCTACAGACCGCACTGTAACCCATTTTCTTTTTCACGCAGGCATTTCCTATTGCGCCTCCACAGCATGGCAGGCATCCAGTCCACATTCACCGCACTCTAGACTGCCGACAAGTTCTCTTCCGTCGGTCGGCACAGCGACGCTGCTTGCGAACGTCCTCCACCGAACTGCTGGCGCTCCCCCTACGGTCCAGGCCGTACGCCACAGGTTCTTCGTCAAGCACAAAGGCGCGCCGCCGCGCGACGGCCTCATCTACGACCCGATCCTCGAAAAGGTCCACGCCGGCGGTATGCCGCCGCCCCGGCACAAGCGACGCCACCCGCTCGACAGCCGTCCCTTCATGAAGGGCGTCGTCATCAAGACGCTGATCAAGAAGCCCAAGAAGCCCAACTCGGCCAATCGCAAGTGTGTACTGGTGCGGCTCTCCAACGGCAAGGAGGCGGCTGCCTACGTGCCGGGGGTAGGGCACAATCTGCAGGAGCATAGTGTGGTGCTGGTGTACAAGTCACGGACAAAGGACGTGCCGGGGCTCAAGCTCAAGGTGGTGCGCGGGAAATATGACTGCGCACACGTCATCCGCAAGCCGCAGTCGGGGTCTTGAAGTGACAACCGGTCGTCGTTCTTGTTGGAGTGGTTAGCGATTAAAATGTGTTTCCCTGTTGGTAGAATCTGTTGGCGCAACAGCAAAAAATCTAGCGATTCTTGTAAAAGTGCTTAGAGATTAAAACGGTTGATGTTGTAGGTCCTCCTGGTGTGACAATGAAAGCTGCTTTTATTAGAAGCAGCTGTCGTCTTTCTTCGTGGAATTGTTAGCAATTAAGACGTGCACTCCTGTTGGCAGATTCTGTTGTCGTGACAACAAAAGCTCTTGTGATTCTTTTGCAAGATCACCCAGCATTTAGAATGGTAGGTGTTTTGTAAGCTCTTCTGGTGTGATGCAGGAAGCTGTTTCCGCAAGCCCCAGTCGGAGTCAACCGCAAGCTGCAACCTGGGTCGTGAAGTGACAACCGCTCATTGTTCTTGTTGGAGTGGTTAGCGATTAAAATGTGCGCCCCTGTTGTTAGAATCTGTTGGTGCACCAGCAGAAAATCTTGCGATTCTTGTACAAGTGCTTAGAGATTAAAACGGTTGATGTTGGAGGTCCTCCTGGTGCGACAATGAAATAATTTTAGGGGCGAAGCTC
Source organism: Haemaphysalis longicornis (assembly GCA_013339765.2). Taxonomy (NCBI): domain Eukaryota; kingdom Metazoa; phylum Arthropoda; class Arachnida; order Ixodida; family Ixodidae; genus Haemaphysalis; species Haemaphysalis longicornis. The sequence goes on along the minus strand of CM023452.1, from coordinate 195,419,372 downwards.
CTAAAGCCATGGGTCTGTCCATCCCTTGTGTCTCGTGGTACGTGACCGCCGCATGCTTTCGGAGATGTCGCAAAGTGGGCCGCGTTGCACGCGCAAGAACCGGCTGCAACCGGCAGCGCAAACTCGGCACCGGGAGCGCGAGCTTGTCTGTGTTCGCCAACGGAGGCGCGAGCGCACGTGCACTGCGAGGGGGAGATCACGCAAGAGATCACGCCACGAACGCAGGCAGTCGTTCTCGGAGATCAAACGAGACGCAGGGACCTTTGCTCGTTTCCTCTTGTCTTGTTCGGGCACAAGTTCGCCCTAAATAAAAGTTATTTCTTTACCGTTGTGTCCCATCCTACGTGACAAATTGTGGTGGAGGTGCGGGGTAGTCCTCGATGGCGCGGGGTCTTTCACCAGGTCTGGGCCTGGGAGCATTGACTCCGAAAATAAAAGTTGATTTGTACAATGTACGTCTTTCTTAATGATGTAATGGGCGAACTTTCACGGGAGAGTTACGGTTACCAATGATCTCCCCCTCTCTAGCTTCGCCCCACTTATCATCATTCATTCCGTGGATATGGCGTGATTTTTTTCATGGAATTGTTAGCGATTAAAACGTACGCTCCTGTTGGTAGATTCTGTCGTGACAACAAAAGCCCTTGTGATTCTTTTGCCAGATCGCACAGCATTTAAAACGGTAGATGTAAGCTCTTCTGGTGCGATACAGAAATATGTTTTGAACCAGAAGAATTTACATCTAATATTGCTTTTTCAGAAGTGGTTAACAATTCAGCCGGGAAGATCTTGGTGGTAGATTCCATTGGTGTGCTATTCTTGTACAAGGGCTTAGCAATTAAAACAGTAGATGTTGTGGGTTTTCTGCTGGTGTAGCAATGAAAGCTGGTTCTGTTAGAAGCAGTTGTTCTTGTTTGAGGATGGAAATGCCCGTGTGTTGAGATTTTGGCACGCGTTAAATGTTCCCAGGAGGTCAAAATTAATCCTGAGCCCTCTGCCTTGCAGCCCAGGTGTTGCTTTGGTGTGTAAAGAATATGACAGCTGTGGTAGACTTTGTTGGCATGAAAACACAAACTGTCGTTGTTAGAGAGCGAGAGAAAAGACTATTTTGCCTGAAAAATTTTCAGCATCGGCGATCAGCAAATTGTTTTCGCTGATGGCAGCCTCTCCTTTTGTGCTGGGTTGAGGGCTGCTACTTCAGGCGTGTTTCTGTGCCATGGGCTGTAGCCATTTTTTCGTGTCTCCAGTCCTGGCGGCGAGCTCCACCAGGGTTAGTCAAGCGGTTAAGCTGGGACTGACGACTGCAGTCTCCCACTGTTGTGAGTTTTTAATAGAGTTGCTGGGATGGGTCTGAGGGTATTCCCACATTATGTGTGTGATTGTGGCGCAGGCTGTGCAGGCATGACACAAGTGGCTGTATACGTCTGGATATATCTTGCTGCGAGTACTGGGTTGGGTAGAGTGTTGGTCTGGATCTAAGGATGGTTGCCAGGTGTCGCGTTAGTGAGTGGTGTTGGTAAAAAATGGTGCATCTGGTGTTTCTTTAGTGTTCCATTATCGCCCTGTATTCCTGTATTGGTTCGGGGACCCATGCTTCGTCTGGCGCGTCGGTTTGAAGACCTGCACATGGGCGAGCTCGCTCCCTTCGAGTTCAGAGTGCGCAGGCATCCAGAGGAGTTTGATGGCAGGGCTGTCGTTGTTTCTTGTGATTGCCTTTTTAAGGATACGGTGCATTTCCATTTGTATTCTGCCTTCTGCGTAGTTCCTAATGGCCGCTTGAATCGGACACGATTGTGCCGTCTGTGCCGCTGTTGGTAAGGCAGGCTATGGCCAGGTCAATGGCCGTTTCTTCTTCTGCTACTATGGAGTCTGTTTGTACAGTGCAGGAAACTTGGGAGTCTTCTGGGGTAGTTGATCACCGCGACGCAATGCGCTCGTTAGTGTTAATACGGAAATGCATCTGTGTACCATACGTGTGGGTCGTTTTTCAGCCATTTTGTTCTGGCTTTCCTTCTGTCAGCGTCCTTTAGTGCGTGCATGTTATTCGGTAGCGGTAGAATGTGCAGGGCGTTTTCTGCTTCCAATATGGAACCATTGGCTGTGACGACGCAATCGCAAGCAGGGATTGACTCTGAACAATACAAGAGCTGCCGTTAACTTTTTGCTCCCTTCTGAACAAGGGTTATATAGCGAAGCCAAAACGTCTCTTTTAAAAAATTTCATTTGGTCAATGTCTGTCCTTTTTTTGTTTTTGTCATGTTCTTTTTCAGCCAGATGGGCTTCCATTGAACCGTAGACTCCAAGAACAAGCAGCAAAGTACGCTTTGCAAGCAAGTTTATTTGTGAGCGTGGCGAAAACACGAATACACACAAGTTTCTCAAAGTCCGAAAGCACTCGGCCACAAACGTGTCTTGAGCGGCACTCCAGACGGGCAGCACTTCTCAAGCTGGTTCACGTCGCGCGGGAAACTGCGCTCAGCCTGTTAAATACTTCCTGCCGTAAAACTTCGCCTTCTCGTCAAACGTCGCCGACTTGATTGGTGTGTTGTGCTCGTAGAATGGGTTCAGGGCGTACTGAAAAGCAAAGAACAAAACAAATTTCTAAAATGCACCAATGCACTCTATACGGATGCTTAAAAAGGCCATGCAGACAAAATACAAGTGCCCTAGCGTTTCTCTGGCAAAAAACAATGCCGTAATCACCGAGAAATTAATCAATTTAGGTTAAAATTGTGATCCTCCCACGAAATCGTGTTTTCGGGACGTCTGCAATGAAGTCATAAGTGCACGCGTTTAAGCAAACTTCCACTGAGTCATTCGGTTCTGCAGCCTTGCTTGTCGTCGGTCCACCCAGATGGCGCTACCATACTCGGCCATGGACCGTTGCCTGCCGTTGCTTTGTTTTTGACCGTATTTGCACCTGGCTTGTTTTTGTTACGGTAGAAAGTAATCGTTTCGTGAAACATGGAGTATCCTCGACAACCAGAATCACGTAAGACAATGTCGCTTAGGTCAATCGGCCAGTGTCGTCTGAGACAACTCCAAAACGGCGGACTGCTGTGCAGCTAAAACAAGCATAGTGCACCCAGTACCAACAGCAGTGTGCATCGGTACTTACATGCTTTACGTGTGTTCTCGTAACTTTCATTGTTTACTGCACAAATCTTACTACTGTAAAATGAATATGCATTACATTTAAGCGCAAATAGCTCGCTCGGCAAGCTAATAAGCCGTGCCTAATTTGCCTTTGCCGGCCTCAGCCAATCGCGCAGCTGGGCCTATACGACATCACAGGTTCTGTTGCGGGAAATAAGCTGACTGGTCGCATGGCCATTCCCTTTTTCCCTAATTATATGGCTTATTTGAGCGATGTGTGTGTTAAACGTAGTTTTAGTATAGTTCAATGGTTCTACCAAGGCAATCTTTCGCATGAACCAAACTTGTGTTTTGTCTGCATGGCCCCTTTAATCAGCAAAGCTGTAACGTGCAGCCGGTGTTTTACGTATGACACATGGCCCACCCATTTAAAACTAACATGTATAGCCACTGTTTGCTATTGCCACGTTCCCGCTGTTCCGCCCGCATGCCCACGCCGCTGTCGCAGTAGCTCACTGTGAGTGCGACTTTTTCACTCCCTGAGATGCACCAGTCCCACTACCATGGTAAGTAGGACTTGTCTGGTTTTATAAATACAGCCAAGCTTTACCCGCTTACTTCTAACTCCTCTCCAACCTGTTTTTCTCGAGCATGCGCAGATTGCGCCGGAGTTCCCTGCGTACGCGGGACCGGCGGATTTTGCTTCCGCCTAGCCATATAGTAAAGCAGGATTCTGTGACAACGCTTCAGTGGGTGAGGTCTAAATGACTGTCTCTGTACAGATACAATTTTTCTCATTTACACTGGGAATGGTAAGCCGAACAGAAAGAAACGCAGCACTCGTGAACTGGTCTACATGATGTTCACTCAGACAGCAGCGCTCAATATCGTACCTTCACGTAGAACTCGTACATCTCTGTGCAGAAGTTCTTGATGCCGTCCTCGTTCTTAACGTCGTGAAGGACGAGGAAGCGCATACCTGTCACTAGAAGTCAAGGAAGCACAACTTTTTATCACAGCTAGATGAACGCGGGCTGCTTTTCAACCTTTAGCTTTGAAGCTTTTTTTTTTTTCTGTCTGTGGTTAAATGGCAAAAGGAGCCCAAAGCGAGCCATCAGATACGACGCACAACATCTGGCGTAGCTGCGACACTTTCGCAAGAGCAACAGCAGTGACTAGACTGTGTTCTTTAGGCGGCACGACAGCGACACAGTCCAACCACCCCAAGGATACGGTTCGCCGTGACGAAAGCAGAGACGAACCACTCGTTGAACTTGTCCACAACTTTCAGGTACATGTTGTTAGTCGCCCACATGCACTCGTCCACGAGGTCCAGGGCGGCATGGGCGATGAACTGGCTCAGGTACCGGTGGTCTTCCTGAAAGTTTCACGCCCGTGTTTACACGCCGAAACGGAACGTCATGCCAACAACGCTGCCAGTACGGCAAAGCTTACCTTGTTCGCCTGCTTGTTGGCGGGGTGGAACTCCATCTCGTAGACGGGGTTGTCAAAGTGCCCCACGATCACGAAATAGTAAGACCCCGACATCGTCGACGAGGGCCGAACCTTGCGTCCAGCACCGCCTCAACTTACCGGCGCAGTTGTTTACAAAAGAGACAGGTGTCCGGGTTATGCTTACGAGCAGTCTAGTTCTTCCATTGTACCGGGTGTTTAAAAGATGACATAGGAGGACACAATCTGGTGAAAGTGACTAACAACAGAAACCAAACGATACGACCGACGCCGTCAGTGGGCCGACACGCAATTGGCTTTGCTTGGCCACTGACTTTCAAAAAAAAATCCAGCCCAATCCGAATGCAAAGTTATACACGCGATCAAGTCAATCCAAAGCTAATCCGCACGTGCTGCCGTCTAGTGGTTGTTTTGAAAACTATTCCGGCGCACGTCTGGCAGCAGGAGGCGGCCCGCTTTCTGTCTGCTCGGCTGCCGAGGAAGGAGCGAGACGTGTGTGATGCCGCCGCCGTGTCAGGACGGCCGACGCGCAGCGTGACCGCGTTTGTTTCCGAGCATGTGAAGCTGACGGAACGCGCTCGAAGACGCCCCATCCGTCCCCCCCGATGCAGCTTGGCCCCGTGTTCATACTGCTCGCCGCGACGGCATGGAGTGCGCAGTGTCTCCACCTCCGGGGAAGCTTCCGGACGGGCGAGTTCTTCACGTTCCTCGCCAAGTTCGGCTTCAAGAAGACCGACCGGCACGACCACGAGAACACGCTCGGCTACATCTACGGCAACGTCAGCTCCGCCGCTAGCGGCGTCACGCACAAGGGTACTCTGGTGGTCGTCGACAGGGACCACTTCCTCGCCTACTATGGCAATCGCACGGAGACGGACCGCGCGTCGGCCTGCGAGCTCATGTTCGCGGGCATCAACCGGGTCGCCTTTGACAGCAGCTGCAACCCGAACGGCACGCAGGACTTTCTCCGGAACATACCGTGCGCGCCGGGCAAGCTGTGCGAAGACGAGGACAAACCCAGCCGCGTCGTGTCTGGCAGCCAGTTCACCTACACCGTGCGGGACCTCCATCAAGCGCGGTGAGCGAGATGCCTGTAACTCACACTCCCGTGGCAGCGCCTAATTTGCCCGCCACCCGACTCCGATGCTAATTAGAACGCGCCGCTGCACAGCTGCTTGCCACACACACGCACCCCTTGTCCGGCCCGGCCCGTAAACAACCGCCACCGGGGTTACGAAAGGCAGCTTCCGCGCATTGCCCTGCCCTGAACAAGCGAGGGGCGAGATTCGCACCTTGCGGGAAGCGCCAAATGACGCGCGCGCGTTCGTTTGAGTCGGTAGCCGCGGCGAGATAGGTGACTCAAGGGCGCCGTTGACAATAGCCGCATATTTTTCTTTCAGAATCTCGCGTTGCGACGCGGCTATCTCGGTCACTCGTCTGGACAAGCTGCCGCTGAATATAAAACACTGCGCAGCGATGCAGACGGTGGAGAGAAGAGCAGGAAATAAAAAGGGGGGAAAAAGTGGTTCGACGACGTGCTTTCGATTTCGTGTCGGAACCAGGAAGCGTTGCCCCACTCGCTGCTCGCAACAGGTAGTTTTAGTGGGTTAGGTGACTTCTTTTGGGGTCAATCCGAGGGGACTGCGGTCTGCGCTTCCACTCGCTGTCGCGGGTCTGTCCGCGAGTTCGGACGCGGAAGAAGAGCGTAGAACGCGATTTTAAGCGGCCCCTATTTTTAGGATAAACGGCGGAGACCCCTAACCTGCCGTGCAAGGTATCCGCACCGCCTTGTGTAGCGATGTCCAGGCATTGAGAGAGGGGCTCTCAATGTGGACTGGTGATGTCGGCCCTGCTGGCGGCGGGGCTTGCTACGCCAGATGGGGATGGCTGCGGTGATGTGGGGTAAACGTTGGACATTGCGGGGTCAGCAGTAAAAGGGAAAAGAAAACGTTGAAAATGGGTACAAGGAAATGCGGCAATTAAGCAAAGTTCAGACAGAAACAAAATTCGTAAAGGTAAATGCTGAATCAGAAAAAAAAAAAAAAAACCACACAGAAAGGGAAGATTACCAAATCGAGAAAAAGAAAAATATAAAATCACACTGTGAACGAGTGTGTAGCATTTTGCACTGTTTAAGAACTGAAAGGTGTTACCCTATGTAATACCATCCCCAAAGGGTTTTTGTGAACTAAATAAATTATCAGATTTTTCTAGTTCAGAGTCCACACATTGCAGCCTATCTTTGTACGCGCATACGTCGCGACCTCGGTGGCATTTGAGCAAGATAAGCGCTCTGCGTCAATAATAAACGTGTACTGCTTCCAGGGAAATGGGACATAAACGGTTCCACTGGCTGCGGTTTGCTCGAGTGTGCACATCTGTGGCGAGTACCACGCAGAAAGCCATTGTGTCTTGCAGCTGTTCAGCGTGACAACAGCTGCGACCTTGCACCGAGCGTCTGTTCAAAGCGTTATTGTCATGCCCATTGTGATCTTTAAATTTTATTGTAATTTGTCGATGAAAAATGGATGTTCGTAACGTGACAGTAACAAAGCTTATATGCAAAATCGCGCAGATGCGTCAGGGCATTCAGTTGTAAGCTTTGTTCATTTTATTTGTTTTACATAATTTGCTGTGGATTAGTCATCACGGAGGTAAAAGTGTACCGTGCGAATTTCCCTAAAGAGATTTGTTACAAGTACTTCCGCTTGTATCGACTGGATTCCGAGTTGTATGCAAATGACCGTGAAGTTGTTGTGCGGAAGGTATTCAGAACTTCCGGTTCTCGCAAAGCAACATAAAAAAAATCACAGGGTTAGAAAAGATAGTTTAAAGATCAATTAAAAATAAAATTGTCTTAAACTCGAAAAATAAATTGTCGTGATAATTTTTAATCTGGGACACTGCAAAACGACTGGACGTCGCACTGACAGCGTACATCAGAGAATACATGGTGTACCAGCTGCAATTGAACAACATTTATTGATACTCGGAATTTGAAGAGTCTGAGCGCCTCATTCATCCCCTAGTCACCATAGCAAAGGCTGCAGGCTTGGTTGGCTGGCGACAAAAAAACAACGCAGCGTCTAGAGTTATGCCTGAAGGAACTTTAAACCAGTTTCTAGAGTGACGTCCAACGGAACCCAGAATTGGAAACTAAAGTTATATCCAACGGAACTTTAGGCCAATGTTTTGAGTTACGTCCGGCGCAACATAATGCAAAAAAAAAAAAAAAAATTACAGTTAACGGAACCACATACCGTGATATTCTATATGTGTAATCTATACGCATCATTGGGCTTCCTCGATTATCAGTCCTGGATGGTCCGCAGACTGCCCGAGACATGATCCGGAGCTCGATTTTCCCATGTAAAAGACAAAGGCAGCATTGAGTGCATTGAAACGACTAATGCCTGTGCTACACGGCGTTTCAAAGGCCTTTGAACCAATTGTCTATGGAGTTCCCCATTGTAAGAACTTGTAAGTGGGCGTTCAGCTTCCAATTGAAAGATGCCGTGTAGCACGGCCATTACCCATGTACGTCATACCGTTGTCTGCACTTGCTTTGCCTAATAAAGGGACCATGAAGACAAAATAGGACTTTGTTCGATTTTATAAGAACTATGCGTGGGTGACTAACTCAGCTTTGTTCGAGCCACAAAATACATTTCCTTAGCTGAAAAAGATGCAATAAATATCGAAAAATAGTGATGTAACATGAGCAGGAGTAATGAGATATGTGCCAGCGCTGAAAACAGTTATGCAAAAAAATGGCCGCCCATCTGCTTCTTTCCTTGCAAACGTCGAGGAAAGGTGATAGTCGACTGGCGCCCCTGCCAAGTAAAGGCCTCCTTTCTCTTTCCCGCTCACCTCTCATGCTGTTCCTCTCCCGTCTCGTTCCTCCCAAGACAACGCACTAGAGGTTTGCTCAAGTTAATTTAAATTTACCGCGTTCCACTGCTCTAAAAGTCGGGCGCCTCGATGCCAATGCTGCCGTACGGCGGAGACGCGTGTGAATTGAAGCACCCTACTGCAACGTTTATAGAACCACGATGCCGTACTGCACGAGCATTCCAAGCGTAACGTGGAACCTGTCTAGTGGAACCTTTCGTTGCTGTTGCCGTTTGGTTTCTTAATTGCCGCTAGCAGCGCGGGCAACAGCAGGCGACGGTTTTCCGCAGTTGATGTAGTATTTCATTTGTTATCGCAAAAAGCAAGCATCCATGCATTTTTTAATAAAGGAACACTGCAAATATCACTTATGTATTGTTTTTCTGCCTCACATCTGCGTAATGGCTTGTTCTTGTTCAACAGTGTTGACAAGTATGAACAGTGACACCGGACTTAGACGTTTACACTTGGCTGTGGGTATATAAGACTATTGTGCAGCTTCTGTTTCACTTTGGCAGGGTGGCTGAATCGAGTCACAGACAAAATTTCTGCGTTTAATTAGCCCAAGAAAGGCAATCGTCTTCAAAACTGCACGTTTGCGTTCAAGTGATTCGATCAAACAGAAGTAGAGGCCCCACTACAATCACCGAGTTATGCTTCTCGGTCGTTGCTTAGGTCGATAGAAAGATCGCTGGAAAGTGTCCAGGGAGTCGCCACTGTTACCTTGAATGTCTGGATTATTATTGTGAAGTTTGCAATAAGATAGGCACTGTTGTTATTAAGACAAAGCAGCCTTTTTAATCATCAATCTTGTATTTTGTCTTCATGATGTCCCCTTTGATAAGAAGCTTGTCGATTGAGCAGCAGTACATCATGCCTCGAAAGTGCGACGAATGCAAGGGCAGCCTTGTATTGCATCAGGCAGGTAGCCAAGCAGGGTTCGACAGCTGTTGGCAAGTTATGTTGTCGCAAAGGTGTAATGTATGCTGCGGTGGCTCACGGGCTAAGGCGTTCGCGCTAAAGCCGGTGCTGCTGCTAAAGCAAGCAAACAGGAACACTGAGATTGTTAGAGAGCTAAGCTGGTTGGCACGGTGTATGAGGGACATGCGAAAAGTGCTGTGTGGCTCATTTCTGAAGCCAGAGCGAGTCATATGCATCGAGCCAAGTCTTTCAGGGAAAAGAAGGAAGAGAAATCACTTCAAGAGCGCATCTTTTGACCTTAAAACATTGTAATGAGTAACCACTAGAGAGACTCCACACTGATTTATTCGCATGTTGGAACCAGTAAACATGGTGACGCCACTCCTCCTCCCTCTCCTTGTTTATTTTCTCTCTACATGGCAAGCAGCCACAGTTAGATTTATCCCTAGATTTAACAGGTTTATCCCTGCTTTGCTTCCAGTGACGCCAGAACCATTTTTTTACTGGGGAAGGCTGAAGCAAAAATTCCTGTGTTTTTTATAATTTTTGTGTAATTAGAAGTTTTTAATCTACTAAAATCTGAATTTCATTCAAGAGAGAAGACTCGACTTTTTTGTTGTCAATGTTTTTTGAAAAAATGATTCTGTTAAGCACTGATTCTTCGTTCTGACTACTTTAGGTCACAAACTGCGCCATAGGACCCAGTACGTTTGTTGTTTAACGTGTATGAGTGATGAATCTTCTACTTCCAAAAGGGCAAGACAAAACTGGCCTACCAAACTAACAATAACTGTAGAGAGCGGTACGTACCGTGGCGAGCGCTGTCTGCCGGTCTGGTAGCAGGGCCGGTCCCCGTTGTGCCTTCTGAGCAGAGAGACTAGTGCAGCTTCGTACAAGCAGAACTTGCTTATTCATTAATGTGGTTACAAGTCATGGTCAGAATCAAGTTGAGAACACACTCGGCAAGCCGCGTCATGGCTTCTGTATGTACCCGTGGTTTCGGGGTTCCCTACGTCAGGAAGTGTCCACAAACAATGCTGTCCAGTCGGAAAAGTGAAAGTTTTCCTCTCTGCAGCACCACCACCCTCATAAGGGGGACACGGCTTTGGCACACGGCAAGACTGCATACCCACAACAAACACACATAATGCTCTTGCAGGTTCGACACAGTGCGGCAAACAGGTGAAGAACGGGTAAAGCAGTGCAACTACTGTACTTTACAGGTGGTATTGATTGCCACTGCGCCATACTTTGCTGTCTGCTCCATTCACTAACGCTGAAGGCTGTGACACCCGTGTGAACACTTCTTGCCGCCACATTACAAATGCCGCTGGATGCATTGACCTAAATTCCCTCTGTGCGCATTTTAAATTGACCCACCCCTTCCCTCATCCACTTCGGAGAGCTAACATGCCTTCTGGGAACATCGGGAGATGCACACCTACAACATACACGCTACACTCTAGCGGGTTTGGCAAAGACATGGAACAGAGGGGAGAAAGGGGTGACACAGTGCAGCTACTGTATAAGTGCTGTTGCGCAGCAGCAGGGAATCCTTTGCTGTCTGGTACATTCACTAAGGCGTGAGGCCCCTCCCCACGCGTATCTTGCCGCCAAACCCCACATTGCCGATGGGCGCGTTGACCTGAAGCCATTCACGGGGTTTTTACGTTGGCGCACCACATTCCTCGTCCACCTTTGAGAGCCAATTGGTCATCCATCGCAGGGATGTTTGTCTGTCTACTGCCGCCGCTTCTGAGGGTAACATTGTCCGCTCCATCACCCCTTTTGGTTCAATCACACATGCGAAGTACTGCTTAAACCGGCAAAGCTCACCAGCAGCCCCCTTTCTGCTTCTATGGTAGCACTCTTTGCCAATCAGTAGCAACTGTATCCCATTTGCCACCTCTACTTACTGATGACAAGCCCTCGCTTCACGCACCATAGCACGACGACTCAACTTGCTTTGCTGACTTGTAGCTGCGTGCTTCGTCTGCTGCTTTGTCCCACAGGAACAACGACCCTGCCCGGCAATCATCTACCACATTGTGACTAGTGACTACAGTCACTACAATATATCTCGTAATCCCGCTCAAAAAAGTGAGAGACTGCAGGCCCACGGAGATTGGCAAACAGCTCTGCGTTTTTCCACTTGAGTGCGAATTGCCGCCACACCGACCAGCATCAGCGTGTCGGTTCAACAATCTGTAGCTGCCTTCGTGTTTTGGGAGTGTTATCAACGTAAGATTGGTCACTATCACGTCATAAAAGCAGCCAAATTTATGGGAGGAACATGGAGATTTTAAGTTGCGCAAAAAATGTCAATGGGGCAGGAAGTCAGGTGGCTAAGTCTGCACATAAAAAGAGTTGAGGGGGCTCTGGCCATTCCTGGCCCTGCCACCCTCCCCCAGTGGGTTCTGGAGTATGCCTGTCACCAAGAAAAAAAAATCCCGGGCCATCTCACTAATGTGAAACCTGGAGCGGGGTGAAGCGTACAGTGTATAAGTGTATTCTTGGCGTTTTTGCCAACAGAGATGAGACCGTTGTGTCAGGTGGGGGGGGACGCACAGGTATACAGCTTTGCGGTAAAAGTCTCGTGTCTTTGAATCATGGAGCTCTCTAGCACGAGGCGTTATGAGTGACCCGGTGTTCTTTTAGTACGCGGTACGAAGCGCTCCAGCGCGAGGCGTAAACGAGTGTCCTGGTGCTTTAGTACCGTGACTACATGAGGCGACGATTACGACGATGACGGGAGACGCCAACAGCCCCAACCCGTAAGGGGCTTCGCCCCTAAAATGTGTCCATATGTATGTGCATAATGATGGGTCGTTGTTAAAATCGTAACTGCTCCTGGTGTTTGTAAGAAGTGGCATGATGGGTACAAGGCTGCTCCTCGTGAGGGGCACAGGTGGAGCTGTACAATGCAAGTTAAAATGTAGCTGCAGCATCAAGTTGAAGTGTGGTGTGTCATCCTCCGCTCACGTTTATGAGGGGAGAGGGCTGAGAGGACTGGCGTACGAGTGCATCCATTGATTGTCATCGCACGTGAAAAAGAGGGGTTGACCGCGGATTGTCTTGGCTGCTGTCTTGCGCAGGTTCTGGTACGTGAGCATGGTGTCCTGCTACCGGGAGGGCGAGGGCAAGGACTGCAAGTGGAAGGACTCGGTGGACGAGGACATCCCCATCGACTACGACATCTGGCTCGTCAACGGCAGGCCGGACGCCCGCTCGCACAACGTCTTCGAGTACCAGTTCTCCTTCGAGCAGCAGGTGGGGGGGCTTCGTTGGTCGTTCTTCACGCCCCCAATGAGGGTAGAGTGTTCTTATACCACTACGTTGGTACCACAGGGTAGATATGCAAGTGCCAAAACTTGGCTTGTTAGCAGCACAGCGATTGCTGAGAGTGCAGGGGGTGGGGGGGAAAGAAAGAAGATATGACATGCGGTGAGCTGAGCAGGTTGGTAAATATCTATGGTGATTACAGTGCAAAACAAGACGAGACAAGAGAGAGGGAAGGACGCAGACGGGCATGGACTCTAAACTGAAGCTTTTACTTGGAAAACAAGACTATACAGAGAGTCATATCCACAAGAAGCATGCATGAATTAAATCAGAAAGTTAAAACTGATGTGATTTAATTCATCATCATCGGCAGCAGCAGCCTGCTCAGGACGAAGGCCTCTCCCGTTCACTTCGAACAGCTCCTGTCCTGGGCTGCTCGACTCCACCGTTTACCACAGAAGTTCCGTATTTCATCTCTCCATTGGATTAATGGCCTTCCTCTTCTTCTATACCCATCTCTTGATATCTACCCTGTTACCCTAATCATGACCAGCCCAAGTCCATTTCTTATACCCCGACTACACTAGGGTCTGAATGTCATTTGAACCAAATGTCACCTGACACAAATGGGGGGCTTCGAATGCCATTCAGAATCCGCTATGCTACACCACAATTTCGAAGGCATTTGGAAGCTTTCACAATTGCTCGGCGCCCTGTTCCGTTTTCGTACAATAATACCACAATCAAATTTATGAGCAGTCTAAGGCAGTAAAATGATGTCGCATTAGAAGGAACACCAGTTTTGACTCTTAATGTGGTGACTGTTTGCGTAGTTTTATTTATTTATTTTTTTTGCAACTGACCCTTTGGTTTTGAGAGTATGGAAATTAAATATGTTGAATCCATATTTTAAGTAAATGAACAGTGAACGAAGTTCCACAAACAAAAATATTTTGTGTGTTTTACGTGTGGAAGTATATTTTTTACTGCCGATCGAAGAGTGCTAGAAATGGCATTTGAAATCCCAAATGTCTCTCTCGGTGCTCATTTGGCTCGAATGTCATTTGAGCCAAATGGCATTTCAAAACTAAGTGTAGCAGCACAGCTTGGCATTTGAGTCACATGACGTTTGGTTCAAATGACATTCAGGCGCTAGTGTAGGAGGCGTATTAGTTTTCCAGTTTGTTTCCTACATGCTTCTTCTCCGCGGCTGCTGCTGATTGTGTGATCGCCGTTGCTTGGTTGTCATTTAGCCTGTCTACACTATCCTTGTTCTCCCTGTTTTTTTTAAAGCGTGAATTTGTTTTGGAGGGTTATTTTAAATTTCTGTGTCATTGCTCTGACTCCATGCTGGGTTTCTTACTTTGCTTTCCTTTTGTTTCCTACACAGCACCTAGCCATCCTATGATTGCTGCTCCAAATACCTAAGTTGATTTCGTTCTTTGTTTTACCATCGTGGCTTTTCCATGTACAGGGGCCGTCATAAGTAATTGGAACGAGGATTTGTGAGTTTCACAAAATATTTGTCTTACTGACTTAATGACAGCCAATACCGATTTACAGGAAGCTTTTTTTATTAGGGAGGGCTCGTTTAAAGGCACACCAATGCAGCCAGGCAGTTTCGGGAAGAAAAAATTCCTGTAAATTTACGGGACTGTGTTCCAATTACTTTTGACAGCACCTGTACATTTTCTATTCTTTCGTTTGTATGGGAATGTGTTCATCAACCTCAGGTTATTTCTCTCCGCAAATCCCACCAGTGTATCTCCTTGACTGTTGCGATTGCCTTTCTCTCATTTGCTTCTCACCTACTTTTGCGTTAGTCTCCCATCACAATTATGAATTGCGTTGTTCCCTTATTCATTGCTGGCTCGAAGTCTTCCTAGAAACTATCTTTGGCATCATCATCATAGCTGACTGTTGGAGCATAGGCTTGTACTATCTTTAATCTCTATTGCTTGTTTAGCTTGATCACAATTACTCTGACACTATGCATTAATTAACTCCGTGACCGTGGGAAAATTGACCGATTTTTAGGAGTCCAAGAAAACATTCTTTCTTCTGCTAAAAAAAATTGGTTAGGCACTAATTACAGGGACACAATTAAGATTATTTACTGGCCTTTCCAATAACACCAGTTTTTTAAAATGTTTTCATATATCATAGTTGCAAAAAAAATATCAAAATCAAAATTTTTGTCAAGTTGTCAAAAAAATGCTAAAAGAGGAGTTGTGTATAACAAACCAACCGGCAATAGAAAAAAATTAGAATACACATTTTGTAGGGAAACATTTCAAAAACACGCCCTAGAAAAATCGACTTACGGAACAGTTTGTCAGATATAAAAAAATGTTAGCGCACGTGGTGCTCGTGACATGCAGTGAAGCCCAACCTCCATTTCAAAATGTGCAATTTCGGGTGGTTCCCTGAAAGAAATCTGGTGGTTTGGCATTATCAGAGGCAAAAATTTGTTGCCACCTAACGTAGAAACATCTTGTCAATTACTGACTTTGCATTTACAGCAAGCACAATATTGGGACAAGCACGCGATGCGGAAAAAACATGCATGAAGTTGAAAGGCAGAACGCCGTGTGACGTTCATGGTCCAGTTATCTCTCAAACATAAAGTTGGGCTTCATTATCATCTTACTTTCAATTGTAGCCTTGCTTGCAAAAATGAGGTACGATGCGCTAGAATCGTGCCCTGCGAACTTTGGCCGAGTAGCAGTTGCGCGATAAAAAGATCAGCACAACGAGCCTCCTCCATTGCAGCGCCACCTAACATTTTTCAAATGAAACAGTACAAAAACTATTGGAGACTCCGTCCGAATAGACAGTTCAAACTAAGGCAGCAACATTAGACACCCGGATATACCCTTGTATGGAAAACGAAACTGGAAGGCGAACAGCTGGCAGTGTAAGCCGTTTGAAGCGCTCTACTCGCGGAACAGATATCTGGCGACTGGTTGTTATCTTTTGACTTATTGGCAGAAATCGAGTTAGGGGTTGGTTGAAATCAGGAGGCGCATGCGTTGTTCAGGATCAGTTGCGGACGCTCAAGGCCGCCAGGCGGTAGCCTTGAAGTTGGGTAACTGCGTAATAGCGCTAGAATATAAATTTCGTGATGCAGAAACAAACCGAAACTGTTGTAAGCTGTTCGCGAATGGTCCATGACGTAAGTAGAACTACCACACAACTTAGAACAATGTGTGCAAGGCAATAAACCTGCCTAAATCATAAAGTAGCTATGCAAACAGGCACTGCTTGACATTTCAGGCGGTTTCTGGGATTATTACTGTTAGAGTGCAAGGCCTGATGATTAAAAATCATTTGCTGGTTCACCATTCATGCCCTGATAACAAAAACCAAACGCTGATGCAGAGTAATTACGAGTGGCACTCATTCTTTTTGGTAGCAGTGACGCGCGATGACCACGCCCCTTTTCCACACCCAGGTGATTCAAACGTGTGTTCCAAAATCACGTTTTCTTGTGTCAAAAATGAAACCAAAACTGATTTGAAAGGCCATTTTCTGATCCAAACAGCTTTACTTGTTCGAGCAACGCCTGGAACACTATGAAAAGGCGCTTCCAAAGTATCGTTCAGATTCATCATCACCAGCCTATCTACTCCCACTGCAGGGCAAAGGCCTCTCCCATTAATCTCCAGTTACCCCGGTCCTGTGCTAACTGCGACCAATTTATCTCCACAAACTTCTTGATCTCATCTGCCCATCTAACTTTCTGCTGCCCCGGTACACGCTTGCCTTCTCTAGGGATCCACTCTGTTACCTTAATGACCAACGGTTATCTTGCCTTCGCATTACATGCCCTGCCCACATCCATTTTTTCTTCTTAATTTCTACTAATATGTCCTTAACACGCGTTTGTTCCCTGACCCACTCCGCTCTCTTCTTGTCCCTTAATGTTACACATATCGTCTTCCGTTCCATTGCACGCTGAGTTGTCCTCAATAAGTTGAACCCTCTTAGTGAGCCCCCAAGTTTCTGCCCCATAGGTTATTTAAAATTTAAAATCGCCTATTTAAAATCGTTCAAATTGAACTATTTTAAATAGGTGTGGTCACGAAAGAGTTAATATCTAAATAATTAATTATAATAGTTAATGTTCATTACTTAATCTCCGTTCTGATGGAGATAGCTGCCGCTTTAAAAAAATGCAGCTACTAGTTTAGGCAACATATGGTGGGCTTGCCTCTCCCAACATATTGACGTGAATCTTTGTCATTTCTCTGCGGTTGCTCAATCAAATTTTCATGAAGCCGCCAAGTGGCAAACAAACATCGGTCACAGATTTGCACAGACAGACACTTTAATAAGCAGATTAGGGATGCTCTTGGCTTTAAACCACCTGAGCTCTGAATTGTTTGCACTGCGTTATTTTCAAAAGGCCTTAATATATATATATATATATATATATATATATTTTTTTTTTGGTCCTGCTTGCAACTTCGCAAACATCTCGTCGGCACCTGTCCTCTTTTAATCATAGAATGCAACGTATATGGCTAGCTGCAAGCAAAAGCTCGGCCATATGCCTCCATTGCAGTGCATTGTTGTGAGTGGGATCCCAACTTTGCTCCTCACAAAAGGCGTTGGCGGGTTATCTCAGTCACCCATGTTTAGTATCAATCATCATTCAGGCAAGCTAGCCGCTATCAACTATAACAGAAAGTGGAGTTGTCATCTCCCTGCTTATTGTACGCCACCCACTACTGGAATGTTTTACTGGTCACTGACCAAAGTCAAAATATACGAATGACGTTTTCGGGAGCACTACGGCTCCCTTGTTCACACTCCCTTGTCCAGCGTGAACAAGGGAGCCGTAGTGCAACCGAAACGTCATTTGCATATTTTGACTTTGGTCAGTTTACTGGTGAGTGACCAGTAAACCATTTCAAGCATGCTTCCTGACCAGACAGTATGCCGTCAAACCCTCAACTACACCCACCGCTGCCGTTGCATTCCTTGTTCCCACCGACTTCCCCGGGAAGAGAGTCGGTGACCCCAACGTTTTTTCCTTCCCCCGTGCCCCGACTCTACACAGGGCAGCCTCGAGAGGGTGCTGCTGTTCCTGGTGCTGTACCTGGTGCTGGTGGGGCTGCAGGTGTACGCGGTGCTGCGCCAGCGCCACCTGGTCACCCGGCTCTTCACGGCTGCCCTCTCCCTCCAGCTGCTGGCCTTCCTCTGGACGGCCGCCCACCTCGCCCTGTTTGCCTGCAACGGCCGAGGGGTGCCCGCGCTGGGCATCGTCGGCGACGTCCTCTACATGCTCTCGCAGGTGGGATGCGAGGGACTTTTAAAGGGGGTACACTGCTCTTAAAACAGCTTCCTTTAATTGTTAAGTAAACTCTGCGAAACTTGTCAGTCTTGCTGCTTTTTTCCCCCCTGATTTCAAATATGCCACTCTTTTGTTGAGTAAATCCATTAGTTACCAAGATAATTAGAGATAATTAGCCATTTTCGGAGGAACAATAGGCAAAGCAGTGTTTGCCATAAAACTGGGATTGTTATATTTTCCAATACTATGAACCCTGGTGAGTGCAATAAGAGAATTGGTTTATTGATGCACCGCTCGGAACTAATTTTACAGCTTACATCTAATTTTACAGATAATTTGATAAATTCTCGGAAAAAACAAGCAACTAGTACAAGTGTGAACTAACATAGAAAAGAAAACTTCTACATGGGCTTTTATTTCTTGTCACCCCTTCTAAATGTGTGGGTGTGTGCTCATTATTTCTGTAGGACAGCAAATTTTTTTTGTCCAGTTTCATGCCTTAAACTGATAAGCAAACTGGTAAGCACTTTCCTTTAATTAAATCACAGTTATGCATAGTTCTCACTGATGTCATTGTGTGGCGAACATTTGTGTAAAAACATGCGCTTTGTCTTATCTGCAATCACAGGGACCTCCCAACAAAGCTTCACTTGAAAGCTTTGTATAGAACGAAGCACAGCCTTTATTTGTAGCAGGCTTAATGCACACGTTATTGTTATTGTACCCCACCTTTTACCACTTTCCTGTCCAACTTCTGTGACCCCTGTGCATATCTCAGTGTTTTTATTTTCATCATCATCATCACCACCACCAGCCTATCTACGCCCACTACAGGGCAAAGGCCTCTCCCAATAATCTCCAATTACCCCGGTCCTGTGCTAACTGCGACCAATTTATCCCCGCAGACTTCTTGATCTCATCTGCCCATCCAACTTTCTGCCGCCCCCTGCCACGCTTGCCTTCTCTAGGGATCCACTCTGTTACCCTTAGTGACCAACGGTTATCTTGCCATCGCATTACATGCCCTGCCCACGTCCATTTCTTCTTCTTAATCTCTGCTAATATTTCCTTAACACGTGTTTGTTCCCTGACTCACTCCGCACCGTTCATCTTCCGTTCCATTGCGCGCTGAGTCGTCCTCAATTTAAGTTGAAGCCTTTTAGTGAGTCTCCAAGTTTTATTTTACCCGGCAGCAAATGCCTCAGAAATTGCATGCTGAAAAAGTACTGTGCTATGGGCGTGTGCATTTAACTGTCCTCCAACATTTCTACTTTTATTCAGCACTTTTCTCAGCTTTCCGCAAGGGCAGCCTTCTTTTGTGCAGCTGAATGTTAAGGGGATCAACACAGCCACACTCTGAATAAGAACCCAGGCTAAGCACATCAAATAAAGTGTGGTGGCTG
The DNA here is from genome assembly GCA_013339765.2 of Haemaphysalis longicornis. Lineage (NCBI taxonomy): Eukaryota > Metazoa > Arthropoda > Arachnida > Ixodida > Ixodidae > Haemaphysalis > Haemaphysalis longicornis. The sequence continues at coordinate 195,400,007 of CM023452.1, read as the reverse complement.
CCTTCTTGATCGCATTAGTAGTTAACATTATCTCAGTACAAATATATTTGTCAGGCGTTCCAGTTTGACAGTTTAGGACTGTACTCTGACCTCAGTGACAAGTCTGTAAGATGTGCACCGCTGGTCACTTTCATTTATCAGGTGTTCCAGTTTAAACTTTCTGGGACTGTACATACACCTTGTGACGGTTTCGTTGTGTCGCAGGTACCTTTACAGCATTTATCGAGTGTTGCACGTTGAACTGCTTGAAACTGTACTTTGTACTACGTATTGCAGCTAGTGAACATTTCTAAGGGCTAAACCACACCATCAGTCAAATTATTACCCCTCAAGATAGTAACATTTTTCAGGCAGATCTAAACAAAATTTTCCTTTGGTGCGAGCAATGGCAGATGGAAATAAATCTTTCGAAAACTAAAACGATGTCATTTACTAGGGCTAGCAACGTTCACCTGAGCTCATATTATATGAACAACATGTGCATAGAAAATGTGTCTTCATTAAAGTATTTGGGGGTTCACTTATCTTCTAACCTTACATGGAATGATCATATTGACGATGTAATTTCAAAAGCAAGTATAACTCTTGGCTTCATTAGCCGACATTTGTATTTAGCAAATCATTCGACCAAACTTTTAGCTTACACAGCCTTAGTTCGCTCGAAGATGGAATATGCCTCTTTAATTTGGAATCTAAATCAGGCATACCTAGTAAACAAACTGGAACGCTTACAGAATAAAGCAGCACACTTTGTCACTATTACTCCATGACATCCAGCATCACAGCTATCAAAGCATCCCTCCAATTACCCTCTCTAGAAAAAAGGACGACTGATGGCACTGCTCTCTCACTTCCACAGACTGTATCACACCCAATCATCCTTTACAGCATCCCATATCAATCCCGCGAATCTCATTTTCTCTCGACTCGATCATCCGTTCAAGGTTCGCCCCATGTTTGCCCGCACAAATCTTCTTCGACAGTCACCGCTATTTCTTGCCATTTATCATTGGAATAAGCTGCCGCAACAAATTGCATGTATTAAAGATCACGACTCGTTTGTCGACCATTTGAAGGGCAGTTTAAACGTGCTTGTTTAGGAAAGTAGGGTTGTTGTGCTTTTGACAAGATGCACTATGTGCTTTGTATCGGGTGATTTTTCATTCTTGTATTCCTTTTGTTAGTGTTTGCTAACCCCTACTCAATGTTCAAAATTACGCTTGCTGTTTATTTTGAGTAACTGTGCTGAGATCTTTGAGCTGTTTTGTAACCCCCCCCTATGTAATGCCTGCGAGGGCCTTTAGGGTTTTTGAATAAAAAAAAAGTAGGTTTCAGTCATCTATCAGGCGTTCCACTTTGAACTGCTCGAGGCTGTACTTTGTGCTAAGGTTTAATTTCTTTTATTCGTGTTTTTTCTCTGCTCTTCGCAGTCCCTGTTCATGCTGCTGCTGCTGTTACTGGCCAAGGGCTGGGCCATCACGCGGGCAGAACTGACCTGGAAGCCTGTGCTCTTCTGCATCTGGCTAGTGTACAGCCTAATTCAAATTCTGCTCTACGTCTGGAACATGGTGAGTGCGTCTTTTCTTCCAAGTGCAGAGCACTTTAGGGGCTCGCCTTGTTGCGTAGCTCGCTCGCTGGACCCAAGTAGAGGCACACGGCGTTGCAGCTGTCGTCGTGGCGTAACCCAGAGGCTTGGAAAGCCGAGCGGTTTATATAGTTGTAAGCGTTCGAAATTCGTGAACTTCTGGCGCTTCTCATACATCTCCCCGTTATTTACCGCAAAGAAAACTGCAGGCGCATTTGAGGCAACATATACGTAATTAACCGACAGCGCCCAAGTTCATTTAGTTAAAAACGCTCGTTGGGTTGGTTTTTACGATAGTAAGCACACAATAGTGGCTGTGCAACGCCAGCACGTGCGAGAGGAACAGCAAGCGCAAAAAGAACAGAACTCCCACTGGCGCAGTTTCAGGCTGGGTGCGCGCGAGCACTGCGGAGGTGGGAAATTTAAATTGCATTGGGTGGTAGCAGTGAGTGACAGGGTTCGCACAGGTCCTTGAAAACCTTGAAAACCCTTGAATTTAGAAGTGTCAATTTCAAGGCCTGGAAAGTCCTGGAATTTTTAAAGGGTCCTTAAAAACCCTTGATTTTTCTGGAGAGAACCAATGGCCCTATCTTTTCACAAGAGTTTATAGTGTTTGTTGTGGATTTTAGGTGTTAAAAATGTAAAGAAACATTGTAACAATCAAGTTTCAGTGTATTGCATGAAATTACGAGTTTGGTGGATTGTCATTATATCGAGTCAACATTGTGAACAGCATTCCTCAATAGAATCCATGTCATGATACAATCCAGTGAAAGGGCCAGCTTCTCTTCTCTATCTTGCATGTTCTTTAGTCTGTGGACGGCCCCCTCATTGCATGTTTGCTGTGCCTCATACGCTCCATCTGCGTTTGCTTTTACGTGCAAATGGTGGACGTGTACATAGTTATTCCTGCCTTGCAGCAACACTTGCTGATTTAATTTCAGCTCATATTCTTGCTGACAAAGCAGAAGATGCAGGCAACATTATGAAGTTTTGAAATCAAACAGCCTCAGCAAAACACCAAGAAAAAAGAAAGACCTCTAAATGCCAGCTGTCAAATAAAAAATAAAACTGGGGGAGCATTCACGAACCCGTTAGCGCCTATCTAAATGTGCACTAATGTGCTTGGGTATTGGGCAATAACGAAATTTCGCACTGTGTTGAAAAAGTTGTAAATAATCGCAGATAAAACATTAGACGGCGGCCTTGAAAATGTGTTTTCTGGTCCTTGAAAACCCTTGAATTTTTGCTTTTGAAGCTCGTACGAACCCTGGAGTGAGTAACGGCGCTACAGCCTATTATGGAAAATCACTGCTCTGCTCTTCAACCCGACAGCTTTCACATTGAGTGGAACGGCTTTATTTTTTCTTTCGCTGGGTGTAATTGTCTTGATTCACTAACAACCTTTAAAGAAAGCTTAGTGCATAGTTCAGTTGAGTGAGCCACGGAAATCGGAACAATTGGGGCAACACTTAGAAATGGGCAGTGGTTGTCTTGTATTGGGGAGCAAACTCAAGTGGGCAATATCTTCCTTGCTCAAACCAAGAAAAAGTTTAGTTGGGCAGGGACATTACAGAATAGGAGCAGTGGAAAGATAGTGGGAGGAGAGGCCTTTTTCTTGCGGGGGACATTGTAAATGTACGACTGATGATGGTGATTATTATTGTTTGATTACCCATTTATGCTGCTCTTAACTGCAGGTTAAACTGCAAGGTTATTATTTTTTTTTCCATAAATCATGCGCTAATGCTCAGTCCGGAGCAAACAGACCTAATTTACCTTAAGAAGGTTTCTCGGGTTGACGCAGCAGTGAATTGTTCCTGGTAGAACTACCTGCTGCTTGGGTTTGTTTGTGCATTAGTCTGATCCGTGTCACTTCGAGTAATGTTTTAGGGGCAGTGCCTAAGACTGGGGCTGTTGGCGTCTCCTGTAGTCGTCGTAACCGTCGTCTGATGTAGTCACGGTTTTAAAACACCAGGAAACTCGTTTACGTTTCGCGCTAGAGAGCTTCGTGCTCCAAAGACAGGAGACTTTTGCAGACAAGCTGTATAACTCTACCCCCCAATGGTTTCATCTCCGTGGGCAGAAATGCCGAGGCGCCAAGAATACGCTTATACACTGCATGCTTCGCCCCTCCCCAGGTTTCACGTCAGTGGATATGGATCGGGAATTTTTAATGTCTTACGGCTGCTGTAGCAGTGTCGTGTTAGCCTTCCTAATCTTTCTACGCTTCATCTTGTCTTGATATGGAATGGAGTCCGCTTTTTGCACACCACGGAGACAGAGGTTTGCGCATGGAATAGGCGGACAAATGTTAGACCTGAGGAAGACGTCTTGCGTCATGTCTTCATTTTGACACCAAAGTCAGCAGGACTGAAGAGAGGCTACAACTATGTCACGCCCTTTGTGCAGCCCAAGATTGATGCAATGACAGTAATGAACGAAAGGTGCCGTGCTGCCACTGCTGATGGAAGTAAATGGGATGGATGAAATGAACCAGTGTTAGACACGATAAAAATTTCGCGTGACAGGATTGGCGAATATTGGACGCAGGCGAACATTAGATGTGGGTGAACATTAGGACTAGGAGGCTAATGACGAAATATATCATAGACAATCGCAGATAGCCACGGTAATCTGAAAAGAGGAAAGACAGACTGAAGTGAATAAGTGGAGGGGAAGAAGTGAATCGAAAACATTGTTAGAGATGTACAGTCTGACATCAGAGAGGAAGATCTCTGTGACAGCTCTAATGGCAGTACTTTGCTTTTTGAGGCTAGGGCAGGATGCTTGCAAACAAAGAGCTTTGTAGGGAAGCATGCACAGAATGATGAAGCACGCGGAAAGGAAACATAATTGGGCACGTAGTGTTGGGGTGCGATTGTATCAGTCCAAATCCATCTGTGGGAAATACTCGCCTTCACGAAGCCCTACGGTTTATGGTTGTAGAGGCGACTAAAAGAAGATTTGAAAAGTTGGTAAAAGAACAACAGGGAGGGAAATACAGTCTAGGACAGCTACCACATGCAACAGACTCAATTTAATTTGAGCCTGCCGCTAAGAGCAGTGCTGGAATTAAAGCAGTTCTACAGCGCAGATGGATTCTTTGGGGAGATGACACTCGTAATGGCTCTGTTATAAAGGGGATACCACTAACAATCAACAGGCGAGGCTCTTCTTCAATTATCAGTCCTGGACTGACTGCAAACTTCTCGAGAAGCAATCCAACATTTGCTTTTTATACAGTCGAGTCCACTTATAATGATACCGTTTATAACAATATATTGAATATAATGATGAACAGCTATGGCACCGTCAACTTTTGTATTCTTTCTATGGTAAAATAAACCGCTTATTACAATGCTCCAGTGCCACGATATCGGATATAACGATTGAATCCGGTTATATTGTGCACCAAAAGTGCAGCAGTGATGACTCTAATGACGTGGTGGCGCAGCCTACTCAGGTACAGTTGAACCCCTTTATAAGAGACACGTACCGGGGAGCAGTTTCTGTCTCTTATAAGAGATGTCTCTTATAAGCAGGGTACTATGTTTTCACTAACTGATCAACCCATAGTTCTATGTTTTGGCACCGTATGACTAAAATAAGCTCAAAAGAACGCTACAGCATGTTTCAAAAGATTCATTCTAATTAATGTTTGGCCCCAGAATTTATGAAACTTTGTTTGCTTCGTGACTGTATTTACACTTTTTTTACAACTGATTCTACGAGCTTTTTTTCCTTTCCTTGTTTGTGGAAGATGAATCGTAGATGTTGAGTTCACAAGTCTGATGAATAGCCAGAGTGCACAGCTTCGGCTGTGTGCTCAGGCTATTCATTACACTTGCAGGACTCAACATCTGCAGCGCTTCTTGATTGGGAGCTACGCGAGTGGGAGAGCCCGCATGTGCGATCGCGCTCCAATGGATGGGAGTAAGCTTCAACCACTTCTGTCAGTTGCATTTCCATTGGCAGAGCTTATCGTCATTTCATAGGTGACTGAACCACTGTGTGTTTGCTGAAGTTATAATAAATAGCGACAAGTGGGTGTCTGTCGTCCACCTGTGTTTCCACAATGGAAGCAACTGCAATTTGTCACTGGTGGCACTGCATCTGAAGTTAAAATGTCTGTTACAAGCGAGATTATCGATTAAACTTCAAGGATGACTTGTCCCTTATAACCAATTTTCTACATCCGATGTCTGTTATAAAAGAGGTCGATTTAATGGGAAAGATAGGGCAGCCAACCATGTGGGTGAATCGTGTCTCTTATACCCATTTGTCTCTTACATCAGTGTCTCTTATAACGAGGTTCAACTGTAGTGTCTTCGTAGGAGGCCCAATGCGTGACACAGTCCCTCGGGGACTTTGTTTCCCCCAAGGACGTTTACGTCAGCTTGGTGAAGCACCTATAGATACTCTTGGAAAAGGTTTTTGCTAGCTTCACACGCGGCAAACAAAGGTGGCTTCTTTTCCGCAAATTAGTAGTATATAGTACATCCTTGCTGGCATGCGAATAAAATGTTTTGAGTTCTGTTCCGTCTTTTTATTTCGCAACCCGCTTATAACAATTATCGGTTATAACGATGGGACTTCCTTGGCACTTGCATATTGTTATAAGTGGACTTGACTGTATATATATTTCTGTCATTGTTGCAGAATGGGCAGCCCCATTCCATTCCGAGGGATCGAAACTTGGTGCAGTTTCATTCTTTTCAATTTTGCGGAGGGCCAAACCTTCGCCCATTCCCACTCCTGGATTGGATTGGCTGGGCGGGTCAGATCCATTCCTTTAATTCCTAAGCACACCTAAGCGACAGTGCCGCAGCTATAAGGGTCGATAGAGAACTGTGGAGCATTTTTGGAGCCCATTCTATTCTCATTACATTCCAGGAAAAAGGTGCCTAATTCCATTCCCATTCCATTCCTCCAAGTGTTGTCGCCATTTCATTCCCATTCAATTACGCAGTTGCAAAAAGGTGGAGTGATTTTAGAGCTATTCCAGTTTTGTGACAGGGATTTCTATGGCACAGGGATTTCTATGGCTTAGGGAATCTTCGAACTATACGTGGACCAGTGGCATAGCCGGAAATATTTTTCAAGGGGTATTATACGCCGCCGGCTTAAAAAAAAAGAACGAAAAAGATCCTGTGCCCCAGCAAGATTTTAGTTATTTTTCGGCTTTAATAAACCGGCATCCTTCTTATTTTTGTCTTTACGTTATAGTGTAACGATTTGGTGTGCAAATAGCATATGTGAAAGAAGGTTGGGCGCTCAGAAAGTTTCAGAGGTGTTCTGACACCAAAACACCCCCCCCTGGCTATGCCCCTGCCGCGGACTATCCACATGGGTGAGTTTGAGATGTTAAATCGAAGAGCCCTAGTGACACAGGTGTCTTACCCTCTTCACTAAGTTCCGTTCTGCTAATTGGCTAGTAGGTATGCGTAATTGAACATTACAAACAAACTTGTTTTGGATCGTGCACTCTTTGGGTACTGCGGCCAGTTCTGCTGGTCATTTTTCTTCACTGAATGGAAGGAATTTTTTTTGCTCCATTTGCTCCATGTTTTAGCACAATGTTCGCGGTTTGCGTATTCCGAGTGCCGTGGTGCAGGTAGCGACATCTGATGAATTATTCTCAAAGCAGTCTCACATAATTTTGTTGCTGATATTATTTGCTTTCGTATAAAGCAGCTTGAATGTTTCGAATTTATTCACTTACTCAGGGAACTAAACTGGGGGAACCAAGTGCAAATAGTGTGGGAGGGGGTAGCATACAATAGGCCTGTATACACCTACAAGGGTTTGAAAGAAGGATGTCCTCTCTCTCCACTGCTGTTCATGATGTACATGGCCGAAAAAATGGTTAATGCACACAGGGTGTTGCGACGATAATGGGAACACTTTAAAAAATTTTTCCTGGGCGAATTGCTGCTCTGTTCTTGCTCAAACTTGCCACGAAGGTCGCATTTTGTGGTCTATTTTGTTTGATACCGGGAACAATGATGGTACTTACCTGTTTATCCTGAAAATAAATAAAAACGATTTTCGCCTATGGGAAAATGGCGGCTGATTTAGACGTGCGAGCCGAAAACCGGGTTTTCTAATCGTCTGCTATCTCATTGCTAGGTTCATTTTCTGATCGTCTGCTGCACCATTTGGCTCCTTCCTACCGTGAATCACAAACGTGCGTTTCGCTCTGCATACCCAAGGTGGTTCTGTCGTTCCAACATCAACTTGCGCCGGCTCTCACGTCCAAATCAGCCGCCATTTTCCCATAGGCGAAAATCGTTTTTATTTATTTTCAGGATAAACAGGTAAGTACCGTCGTTGTTCCCGGTATCAAACAAAATAGACCACAAAATGCGACCTTGGTGGCAAGTTTGAGCGCGAACAGAGCGGCGGTTCGCTCAGGAGAAATTTTTAAAGTTTTCCAGTTATCGTCGCAACACCCTGTATTTGGCATCTTTTGCAATGTATGCCCAGACAGTTGTGAGGTATTTTTTTGGATGGAAAAGACACCTCATAGACATCAGGGCATTATTCATTGCATGGACTGTGCGTGTAAGTGGAAGTGGATGAGATGGGTGGGTGAGTATTGGACGTGACGGAGGTGGTCCCCTCTCCTCCCTTGGCAGACGGAGGTGGACGTGATTGAGGAAATTGACGAGTACCAGACGTACCCGGGCTGGATCTCGCTCTGCTTCCGGCTGGTGGTGACGGCGTGGTTCCTGACGGAGCTGCGCTCCACCATGATGGACGAGATGGACCACCGCAAGCTGCGCTTCTACCTCCACTTCGGGGCGGGCCTGCTCTGCTGGTTCGTCTACTTGCCCGTCGTGGCCCTCATCGCCCTGCAGGTGTCCGCTCTCTGGCGCCAGAAGTTTATCCTCGGTGGGTGGCCGTTTTTTAAAGTGATAGCTTTCTTAGCGGGACCAAAGGCGTCCCGTGAAAAAGCTAGTGCATTTCTCCGTAGACCGGTTGGTCGACCGGAATGTGCGGATGGGATCTCTGGGAACACGACCCATGCGTGCTGAAACTGGCCTTCCATCGTGTGAAAACGGTTGCTCGAAAATCGGGAAAAAGGCGCGCTTCTAGATAAGACAGTACGCGCATTGATCATGAAAGAGGAGTGCAATAATATACCGTTTTTTCACGCTTATAACCGGCACCAAAAATGCAAAAATTTCAGCGTCAAAGTAGGGGTGCGGATAACACGCTGGGTTTTTCCTTTAATGCAGCTTCACGGCAGTGCGCGTTGCGCTGTGAAGCTCCTACGCAGTAGCACTGACTAAAGCTTTCCATGGCAGCAATTGTGCAAAACATATCAAAGACAAGGAAGAAAAAACAAGGACGAGCGCACTGTACCAACTGAATTTTATTAGTTCGTGTATTTATTATTTTATTAGTCAGTGTATTCTACTTGCTTAATATACACCTGTTCTCTCTACTTAGTATGTGATGTGTTGCTTGAGCAGTAGCTTTGGTGTAGCCTTTCCTGTATAAAATGCAAGAACAATACGCGGGGATTTTTTTTTTTTTTTTTTTTTTCCCTTTCTAGCGGGCTGAAAGTGGGGGTGCGGATTATATGCAGGGGCGAATTATATGCGCGAAAATACGGTTCCTTTATCTCATTAACTACACATCAGTATACGTTTACATCATTCGTAGGTGCATTTAGTATGCAAAAAAAATCGTCGCATGGGTTCACTTTTCGTTTGCGTTTTGTGTCTGTAAACAAAGTTTTGGCGAGAAAGGTACTGCTGCGTGTTTACGAATAACAGTATTTCTTTCCACTTTCCAGTCCCTGTGTCTTCTTTTTCATTTCCTGGCTCAAAACTAGGTGAAAGAGTGCAATTTTGGTGGTTGCTGTAATGCCCAAAAAGGGCATAACTGACAAGCAGAAGGGCATTTCTTCAGAAGCCTTCAAACTCGGCTGCGAACAGTAGAAACAATTCCCATCGATGTGTACCTGCCCTGCAGAACAGCTTTGAAGGAGGGAATGCCTCGATTTTTAAAAGGAACGAGATTCATGTGTGAAAGGAAATCAGTCTGATTACTTCTCTGTGTCACACCTCATACATTCATGCAACAGCCCATGCCTACAGAAGTCAGATTGACTTATATGTACAACATACTAGGTTGCCCTACCTCCAAATACATTTACCTATGCTTGATGAATAGCTAATCCAGTAAATATTGATCAGTTAACAATTTCTTTATCAATCAACCATTGTATTCAGTCAATATCCCTTTGATGCCCAAAACTTTAATTTATTGCTTAAGATTGTAAAAAATATGAAGTCAGAAAAAAATTTGGTTCATTAGGACGGCCACAGTGACTTACTGGACACTGGGAAACACTGGGCGCTGGCTGCCCATATAACAGTTGAACAACAAAGCTACTTGATCAGCATGATTTATGGTTCAAGTGAAGACAATAACGTAAAGTCTGTGTTGCTATCATTTGTACTAACAACAAAATTGCACTATTTTGCTGACCTGTCATTGGCTCGTTGAGCCCCCAGGATCGATGCAAGTTGACGCACATAAACAAGATTTTTTTTAGCTCACGAAGTACGTGTTGCCCTCTTCTTTTAAATTTTTGAAGGTCCACGAGCCTTTGTCTGTCAACAGATGGTGTTAAATGTCGAAAAAAAAACCAAAGGGCGAGACAAAAAAAAATATTGTTTGAGTTGTTGCTCCTGAACAACATTGAGCATCAAAGGGATATTCACTTCAGCTGTTGGTGGAATTTTCATCATCTCTACACAGTTGCTCTTCGCAGGGGAGGGTAGGGCATTGGTCAAGGTTAAATGTGGTGTCTAATGAGATAAGTTCAGTCAATCAGTTGAAACACACTGTGAAACCGCACTTATAAACGCAACACTTTATCTGTCAGTCAGTCAGTCTCAAACGCCACCCCCTCCCTTCTTCGCAGGTATCAGTTCGTGCGCGGACTTCCTGGCGTATGCCATCATCACGCACCTGCTGTGGCCCACACGGAGCCAGCAGTACTTCCAGCTCCAGTCGGAGCTGGACCCCGGCGACGAGCTGGAAGAGCTCAACGAGGCGCCCCACAACGTCCAGGCCAACTGCCGAAAGGTCTAGGCTCTATTAGAAAGAAAACGCAACACATTCCACTCCCACTAGGGGCGACGGCGCACTCAACGAACCCGCTTGCACGCCCGTCCTGTCGTCGCAGTTGTCCACTCTGTGCCTGTACCCTTGGCTGCCGTCGCATGCTCTCTGACTGCCTGCCTGCCCGCCCCTTCCGCTTCGGGCCGCACAGATCTGCACGCAATCGGTACGCCGCCGCATTGTGCCTGTTGCTTTTCGGAGCATTGTCGCGCGGAGTTCTTTACTTGATCTCTGTCCTGTTAAGCTTAGCGAAGTTATGTGTACTTAGGCTGCAACCGCCAGGTTAAGTCGTAAATGAAAAGCGGTAATTTCTTGTCCCTCCTTCTTCTGGCTTCACAGATCTGTACACAATGGGTATGCCAGTGCATTGCGCTCTGCCTGTCGCTTTTCAGAGCCTTGGCGCTTAGTTCTGGCTGGTTAGGCTTAGCGAGGTTACACGTACTTTGGCTGCAATCGCCAGGTTAAGTAGTAAATGAAAATCTGTAATTTCTTGTCCCTCCTCCTTCTGGCTTCACAGATCTGTACGCAATTGGTATGCCAGTGCATCGCTTTGTGCCTGTTGCTTCTCAGAGCCTTAGCGCTTAGTTCCGGCTGGTTAGGCTTAGCGAGGTTACGTCTACTTTGGCTGCAACCCGCCAGGTCAAGTCGTAAATGAAAAGCGGTAATTTCTTGTCCCTCCTCCTTATGGCTTCGCAGATCTGTACGCGATTGGTATGCCAGTGCATCGCAGTGTGCCTGTCACTTTTCAGAGCCTTGGCGCTTAGGCTTAGCGAGATTACGTCTACTTTGGCTGCAACCGCCACCCCTATGCTTTAAATGATGAGTGATCATTCCTTGCTAGTCTGGCCTCATTGAATTTTCAAGACCTGCCGGTTCTTTTTGGTTGAACGACCGGCAAGCGTCACGTTCACACACTGGACTTGGGATTGCGGTGGCAGCGATGTAAACGTAATCTTTGCTTCATAGCGCAGTCGAACCCGGGTATGTGAAACTCGAAGGTTGTGGGAAAATATTCTGATGTAATTTTGTAAATAAGGAGCAGTCATTTCTCGTTCGTCTGGCCTCATTGAATTTTCAAGACCTGTCGGTTCTTTTTGGTTGGACAGTCACGGGACTTGGGATTGCGGTGACAGCGACGTAAGCGTAACCGTTTGCTTGGTAACGCAGTTGAACCCGTAGTTGCGGAACTCGGAAAAATAGCCTGGTGTAATTGATACTGTGATGTACCAAGTTTACAATGTATACGAAAGATCAAACTGTTCAGTGTAAGCAATAGTTTCACGAGTGCCTGAGCTAAAGATGAACCGGTTCAGCTGTGTTGTTTCTACATTGTGTTTATGCATCTGATGCCGATTGAGGCCTGCACATGTGCACAATGCATGATTTTTGGCCTTTTTTATTTTTTGTTGTTGCTTTTCTTCTACAAGGTCGTGTAATGACCAGCAATCGCATGCATCGCCCATGTTTTTCATTTCTCCAACAGAGCGGGGGGGGTGTCGGTAGTTAGGGTTGTACTTCTTGTTTGAGCTTGCAAGGCTTGTATGACACATAATTTTATTGTTGCTTTCTCTTTAGTGCTGTTTGTTTTTTAACACAGATCTTAATAGGTAGCTTGTTCTGCCTTTATTATTACTATTTTTTCCCCTCTAATGCATAGTGATTTTATATCTGTATATATCTGGCCTCACCTTTACCTTCATTGCTTGGAAACATGTTTGTAGAAAGGTCATAAGTCATGTGCTTTTTTTGCCATATCTGCCTGCCTAGATACACACACTGCTCACGCAAACTGTGCCTCAAGCCACTGTGCCCGAAAAGTTGAGGAAGACTTTGTTGTGCTGCCAACCTGAATGCAACACGGTCAGCTGTAAAAAGTGTAAAATAGAGGGGCACAGCGTCCATGTTTGATTGGGAAGTCGCGCACCAGCACAGAATGATGCACAAACCACCTGTCGCAGCGTGTTGCATGAACGTTATAATTTGTGCCTTTTGCTAATCACGTCAGTTGCACTTTTTGAAATGCACATTTTGTTGCTGCTATTATGATGTACATTTAGCATTTCTTGTTTCTTCCTCCGTGTTGTCCATTTGTTGTGTGCATTTGCACCTGAACTGTAGTTAGACCATGTATACTACTTTATCACTGCTTAGTTAAACTTGTGTTAATGTTCTTGTTTTTAAGGCATGTTCAAGGTTGTAGCACCTTATGTATTGTATAAGCCTTGATTCATGTTTGTGTATACATATATATATATATGTTATATACATGTGCTCGAAGGGGTGTACCCAAAGGCTGCAAGCTGTGCCCTATGCTTTTCCAGCACCATTTTGTTTTGCATTGCTTGCATCTGACTCGTTTTCTGTTTCGTTTGCGTTTCAGGAGTTAATAGAATGTAAGTAGGTCTGAAGCCAAGCATGACATTTTTGGGCTACTTATCGGGCTTTTAATGCATGCAATTAAAATTCATTCAACTGCATGTGCACCTTACAAATAGTAGTGGAAATGTCCCAAGTGAACCCACACCCGAATGACCATAAGCTTGAATCTCTTTGCAGAACAGTACAAATATTTTTCGCAATTTTCATGTTTGGAAGTGATGGTTGTTGTAAAGTGAGAAATATTCTTGTGTGTGCTCAATTTGTGGCAGGTTGCTAATTTGTTACGTGCGCACCAAGTCATATTTCTGCAGCACAGCATCTCGGGGGAGTTCCCCCTCTATGTTGAGGCGTAACGCGTGCATCCATAGGTCTGCCTAGTTTCGGGACACAGTTGACGTTGAAAAACCAGCGTAAAGGTCTGCACAAATTGCACTGTTATGTCGCTGTCCTGTCACTTTGAAGCACACTCTCTATTTTCCTGTGTGGAAAAAAACTGTGGCAACTTAATCTTTGTTTCTCTCCACTTTTTTCCCTTCCCCCCTTTCTTTTTTCCAGCACGATAAGGGAAGTCATGCGATCATCTTCTGCTAGGGAAGAAATGTGAGAAAGTGGGACAGTTCCACACGGGGCTTTTAAACGTGCTTCCGCGTGCTTCGCATCGCTGCCTCCGCGGTGTACAAATGCTTCCGCCTTATACGCTTCCTTATACGTAGCAGCCTTTCGAGGGGCGTCCAGTACTTAGGTGCCATCGCTGGTTTTGCGTCTGGATTGTTCGTTTTGCGCTGCTCTTCCGGCTCAAAGCAGCCACTCCGGTGGGCGAAGGTTTTCAGCAGCGTGCACGGTGTATTCGTTTTGATGACGGATGTGTACTTCTGTGCTTTATCGTGCACTGCTGTTCGGAGGCCTCGTAGATCTGACGTTTTAGCTCAGCCAGAAATGCCTGTGTCCGCTATTTTCACGCACAAGTCAAAAATTTGAACGAGGACATCGTTTGTTGCCTATTCTTAAACCAACTAGTGCGATTGTCAGCTCGGACAGGGTTGTTGCCTGAAGTAGTTTAGGAATATACTAGCAGGAATAGGTTGCCTGCCCTACTCCCTTGTCGAGAGTCAAGACCGGAGGCTTCAGGATGAAGCAGCATTGGTTGATTAGAATCAATGTGGATGCTGAAACAAAATGTTCTGTTCTGAAGTTATGCTGAATGCTGGTTTAGTAAAGCTAATGGTAATGGTTCTCTACTGAAGCTAAACTAAGTGTGTACAAGAAAGTACTGCTATGAGTAAACTTCTTATGCAACTGTTTTGAAGGTCCATGAAAAATTGCATTTTGTTGGGAGAAAATTTCTGTAGATTTTTTGCGAAAGCTTTTGTGCCACTATATGAAATTGAAGCATCCTCACTGTAACAGTTTGGGCAGACCACTACTGTATAACTGCACACAACGTGCTTGCATTGCTAGTGGTACAACTAAGTGCTACTGTGTCCGAGTGACTAGAATTGTTCTTGAAATTTCACGTGGTTGCCATGTCACTTCTTTCAGCACTTTTTTAATAAGTGGGGACAAAAGTGTGATTATGTGAGTGTACTGGCTGTCGAGCAATGTGCCGCCGGAGGGGCTGATAACTTTGCTAGTACACTCAACTTTTGCATGAATGCCCGCCATGTATTGTTCTGCTTGTACATTGCGAGTGTTGCAATGTCTGCGCTCACAGCCGCGGACGTTTCAAGTATTTTGTGGCTAGTCAGCGTTGCCAGCGCACGAACTGTGATTCGCGTTTCTGCTTCTACTGCGCAAAGATGTTTCGTTGAGGGCAAGAAACGGAAGGTGTGCTCACTGCAGAAGAAAGTTTTATTGCTGTGTAAGTTTGCGCCAGCACAAAGAAGGACGCCCTGCGTGTCTCCGCTTACTGCGAATAGGCTCCCGCGTTCTTCAAGGTCACCTTGGTTAAGAAGCCACAGCACCCCTCTGCTGCTTTCTCTGTTATTGAGCATGTTTGTAGCATCTGCTTTTGAGAGAAGAGAAAATAAAAACGAAGTGAGACTGACCACGTGTTGGTGTTTCTGAAACCTCTGTGAATCGTCTGTGTTCTAACAGCTGTGTGTGTCGCTCCCTCCTCTCCTGTTATATCAGTTTCCGATGCCTTATCCACAGCACTGTTGCAGAAGGTTGTAAAATTTTTGTAAACTCGCTAATATTTTTGTTAAGGTGATATCTGGTGGGAAGTGGGGAGGAGTCAGTTAATCTAATCTTCACTAGGTTTCTGTTTGCTGCCACCTTATCACCGCATACTTTCATTTTTAAAATACAGCGAAACCTCGTTAAACTGTACCTGACGGAGACGTGAAGAAAGTACGTACTAAGTGCCACTACGGTTTATCTGAATGCATTAAGTTAAAGGGAAACCAAATTGGGGATTAGGCTTAGCGACGTATAAAAAGAAACTACGGCTGATGTGGGCATGGTCTGATGAGATTCCACTGTAATGGTGTTTCCCTAAGGGAGAATGAAAAGCCATACATTGTTTTTCAGGGGGAGGTTCAGACAAAATTTAACTAGGTTTTCACTTCCAGTTTAAAACGAATGGAACGCCATACATTGTTTTCGAATGCTGGTCTGCACTGCATTATTCCGTTCAAAAATTTACTCTAATTTTTTTAACTCAAGCTGCCCTTAAATGTTGATCAGCTTCGCCCCGTAGGCCAAGTTCTCTCCATTTTCGGCTGTCGAGCGAGCGAGCAGCCCGTCGTGCAGCTGCGTGTGCGATTCGACAAGGAAACAACTTGGAACAGTTGTCTCATCATTGTGGCGGCGCGGCGTGCACTCGGCAGATCTTTCGGATCGCGGACGGATATATGCGCCGCAAGTGGCCGCCGCGCGCAATCTTAGCGACGCTAACGAGAAGACAAAGGGTACCGCGCCACGCACTGACAGGCCTGATCAATGGGCTTACCGCTGTAGAGAGAACATGGCTGTCTTCATCACGTGCGTCCGGCCCGTGCGTTGCTTTCGTTGCTGGGACGTGGGTTCGATTCCCGGCCTCGGCGGCTGCTTTTATATATACGTATAAGCAAATACGCCCGTGTGTACGAGATTCGGCACACGTTAAAGATCCCCAGGTGGTCAAAATCAATCGGGAGCCCTCCACCACGGCGCGCCTCGTCGCCCACGTTGCGTCGGCGCGTTAAACCCTACATTCAGTCAATCAGCTTTCGTTGCTCATACGTTCGCTCGCGCACTGCCGCGGCAGCCGGGGCTGCAACACAAAATCGTTGCGGCGTAATCATGTTCGGCGAAGGCTCTGTTTTGCGCGCAGTCGTGAGATAGTGGCTCCTTTGAAAACGAATTTTGAAAATTGTCTGCTCTGTTCGGGTGAACCGAATTTTGTACTTTATTTCCTTGAAAACCAAGTTTGGCTTCTGTGAACTGCCTTGCTGACAAGCAATGCTTTAAGCATTACTAACATAATTGCGTCCGCTGCAGGACGAAAGCCCGTGCACTGTCCGAGAATTATTTTTTCCCCTATCGCATTCTCTGTACTCCGTCTCGTATATACAGACTGCGCACCAGCTAGCCCAGGAATCCGTACTCGCTACAACCGAGACATTAGAATATGCAGTTGCGCTGCGTACGTGTGTTAATATTACCTTGAGAATTTTTCATGATTAAACTGCTATTTTGTATGGGTTCCAACTATGCGCGCGTATTAGTTGCATTTTGCGATGCATTTTGTATACGCCAACAGCGACGGCGGCTTCTATCTGCTCATTTGAAAACGCGTAAAAACGTTTGTTGCCTCTGCGATAAGCGGCAACCAATTTGGAAAAATCTTGGAACGGCGGCGCCAACACTGATGGCCCTACCAAAATTAACGTGATAGGCTAGTATAAATTGATAAATATGATAGGCTAGTATAAATTGATAAATATGTGCGTCGTGCTAACTTAGTTACTGCAGCATGAACAAGGTAAGAAGCAAAACAAGATATTTCTAGCATTGTTTTTTTGTTTTGTTATTAAGCGAAAGTATTTCCCCGATAAAATTGGACACTTTCAACAAGATTGAACATGTCAACAAGAATGCTGAGTTGACTATCTGCTCCTCTGGGGAGGCCCGACCTTATGGTTTTGAGTCGTCCAGGTGCGGCAGTGAACAGAATGACAGCCGCGGATACACGAAAGTATCCGCGTTGATTTGCAGTGTGTGCGCGCAAAGCTCCTGCCGGACCGTGGGATCACAAAATCGAAACCGAAATTAACGTTTAAAAAACTTGCATTAAATGTACAATGAAACATTTGTTTGTTAATACTACTTTATGTAACTGCAAAATTGTTTTTAAAAATTTATTTTACGAAATAAATATTTAACTACAAGCTTATTGCCCTCGTGTTTTGTTTTTGCTATTTACGAGCACACAACTTCTGAACACTTTGCTGCTAATTCAAATCCAAACCAATCCAATCCAAAAACGCCGTTGCCCGCGCTTTATGTCCACGTTTACTTGCATGAAACAAACCCCGGTCCACAGATAATTGTGCCGTCGACACTACAAACAGCTACAAATGTCGACCGCTACGAATTCAGAATGTGTACTCGCCGACAAATTTCGAGGTTGTCTCGTCGGCGCTCTCCTCGGTGACTGCCTGGGGGCCCCTTTTGAAGGAGTCTTTCCAGTTCATACGACAGAGCTCAAGTCCTTTCTGTCGAAGCGTCTTGACGAGTCTACCAAAGGTATGTCGCATTTCTGGGGCCAGTGTTAACGCAGCGAGTCATTTTGTAGGTTCGTCTTCACAATTCTTTCGTTTGCATGTTTATTTAACAAGATTTAGCTAAACTACCTCCCAGCATGACAACTCCATGAATGGGCTGTTATCCCGCATAAATATCGCTTGAACGTTGCGGTTTTCAAATGTATGTTACGTGTTTCTACCCCTGCTACACTGGCGTCCGAATGTCATTTGAACCGAATGGCATTTGATTCAAATGAGGGGCTTCGAAAGCCATTCGGAATCTGCCGTGCTTCTCTACAATTTCTATGGCATTTGAAAGCTTTAAAAATCGCTCGCCGTGCTGCGTAGCGCTGCTGCTGTCAAGTTCTGTTTTTACGCTATAACGCAGCAATCAAATTTAGCAGCAGTCTTTGGCTTTAAAATGATATCAAATTATAAATAACGTAAGCTTTGGCATGGTTTTTGCTTTATTCTGTGTCGAAATGGAGGTTTTTTTGTGCTGTCTGACTACACTAGTTTGTCGCTTGCTCGCACTGGTGCTGAGAGTATGGAAATTGTTAGGTCTTGAGATCATGATTTAAGTAAATGAGGAGTAAACAAAGTCGCACAATTAAGAATACTTTGCTTGTTTTAAGTACGCCGGTAATGTATTTGTTTATGCTGACTTGAAACGCTGTGCGCGAGAGTGCTAGAAATGGTATTCGAGAGCCCCAAATGTCTCTCTGGGTGCTCATTTGGCTCGAATTGCATTTCAGCCGAATGGCAATTCAAAACCCAGTGGAGCAGCACAACTTCGCATTTGAGTCAAATGACACTCAGATGCTAGTGCAGCACCTGAATGTCATGGACTTGAATGTCATGTCATGCACCTGAAGGAAAGTGGACTTGATTTCAGGCCCGCCGCCTTTCCTACGGTACACCGATGACACTGCAATGACGAGGTGCTTGGCAACGTCCCTTGTTGAGAAGAACGGATTCGATGCCAGTGACCTTGCTCAAAGGTGAAGCCCTCTTCTGTCAGACCCGGTACAATTACGTACTGCTTGCAATGGCGCGGCGTGGCTTGCATCCTTGCAAGTTACAAAACACTGTAAGCATGAGCTCTCAAGTCGTTGAGTGCAGGGCAGATGTGGTGGAGTTGCGATGAGAGTGCATACGTAGCCTCACGGGACCGTTTGCTGCCGGCAAAGAAAGAGAAGGCGCCGTTCAGATTGCTAAACTAGTGCAGAACGTATTTGGGTGGAGGAAGGGACGAAATAACGCCAATCTGGAGGCAGTTGGGTGGGATCATTAAAGGAGCCATGAAGAGAAAATACAACTTCGTTTAATTTGAAAGAACTAGGATTCAGTATCTCACTCAGCTCCATTACAGCCTACGAAAGATGTTTTTTTTTTTAACGAAAAAAAAAAGCAAGAAGTATTTAAAAACTTTCAAATTTTGCGCCACAGTGACGTGTTATGAGCAAGAATGACGTCATACGGGCCAACAATAAAACATAATTTTCAGTGCGTTAACTGCGCGTTAGCATTCAAGTGATGCGGTCAAATGGAACTAGAGGCCCCATTACAGACGTCCAGTTATGTGTCGTCGCGACAGGTCAGTTAGGCGGCCGCCAATCGCACAAACAAGGTTCCGTGACGTCGTAGAAAAGTTGCGGGAAATTGGCTAGGGGGTCGCGACTGCTTCACACGTTTTCTTTAATATCTCCGTTATCTGTTCGAAGATTGCGATGATATTGGTATCATTGTTATCGGGACTAAGCAGTCTTTCTAGTAAACCCGACTTGTATTTTGTCTTCATGGCTCCTTTAATGGACTCAGTAAGTAAAACAGGGCATTGTGGTCGTAATCGAGAGGGGGTAGACAAGATGGCCACTGGCGCAGAGAGAATGATAGTAAGCCAGTGCCTAGTCTCACGGCAGCCGTGAGAATTAACTTAGGAAATTTCTCATGGCAGTTTCCGCAGAAGAAACCGAACCCAATCCAGCCTAAGCCAAAAACAACCTAGCCTAAACACAACCCCAGTCAACCACGGGATAATTGTACGAATAACTCCGCTGTAGAAAGTTTGCTAAGAAAAAGCCCAATGAACAAAAAGTTGTCAAGCTCTGAAAACTGCAAAAAATTCCCCGCATTTCCCCGAGGGGAAGAATGTGAAAGTCGAATGCACGAGTTAAGCGTCTTCGGTAATGTTGTCTCAAGACACACTACACACAACTAAAAAGAAAACAGGGCATTTGGTTAACAGACCGTTGTGTACGATGGACTGGATGCTAGAGCGGATCTCAGCTTGACTGTCTACGGCCTTGAATATTGGAATTTCCTCTGGCATTCCGCGAGAACCAACCCAATCGTGCCAATGTCAACAGCCAGGCCTCACCACTACCCCCATTGCCAGGAAGACGAGGAGATTCCTGCAAAATTTCCTCAGGAATGTCCATGTCAGCGACCAGGTTGCGCGACCCTCATCCCACTGCAAAACAATAGAGTTGGACCTGTTCAGGGTGTTAAGAAGTGCATTCGCCAATTACTAACCACAATGCAGTCGGCAAACTTCGTCCTCCTAAAGAAAGTTGAGGACCCTTCCTAAAGAAAGTTAAAGTCGAACAGCTCTCTAAAACATTCTCAAAAAGTGGAATTGTGCAAACCTTCAAAGACCTAAATCGCATGCGAATACCGAACCCATGCGGGGATTTTTCGTGCACTCAGTAAACGCATCTACGAATGATCTGAATGCATACGGGTACATGGTTTATGAGATAAAGGTATACTGCTGTACTCCTTCTTCATGATTGATGTCTAATCTGAACCATTCCTTTTCTTGTGATTTTAAGTAACCGTTTTGAGGCATTGAGGCCCGTTGTCACTTCCCCCTTTGTCCAATGACATCTTCAAGTTTGGCTGGTCGACCAATTGGTTTATAGGGAAGTGCATTAGTTTATGGACAGGACACCATCGGTCCCACCAAGAAAGCTATCACTTTAAAATGTGTTTTGCAGATTATTCGATCCGAGAATGCCCCTGCGGTGGTGTGCTTAGCCAGTCGCAGTTTGCTGTGAAAATTTTCCGGGACATATTAACTGACACTGCCTAAGAGTTAAGTAATTAGCTGAAGAAGATAGGTGAATCTGGGCCTGGCTGGGAATCAAACCCAGGGCTTCTGGAATGTGAGACGACCACACATCCCCAGCCTCACGATGGCTTGGTGGCTCTTGCTGGGTGAAAACGAATCTGCAGTGGTGAACGTGTTATACCCCGGCTACACTAGGGTCCGAATGTCATTTGACTCAAATGGGGTGCTTCGAATGCCATTCAGAATCTGCCGTGCTACACTACGATTTCGAAGGCATATGGAAGCTTTCACAATTGCTCGCCGTGCTGTAGTGGCGCTGTTGTCGCCCCGTTCCATTTTCGTACAATAATACAACAATCAAATTCAGGAGCAGTAAAATGATATCAAATTAGAAGAGACACCAGTTTTGACTCTAATGTGGTGGCTGTTTGCGTAGTTTTATTATTTATTATTTTTTTTTTGCAACTGACCCACTGGTTTTGAGAGTATGAAAATTAAATGTGTTGATTTCATATTTTAAGTAAATTAACAGTGAACAAAGTTCCACAAACAAAAATATTTTGCTTGTTTTACGTACGGAAGTATTATATTTTTTATTGCCGATCGAAGACGCTGCATGCGAGCGTGCTAGAAATGGCATTTGAAATCCCAAATGTCTCTCTCGGTGCTCATTTGGCTCGAATGTCATTTGAGCCGAATGGCATTTCAAAACCTGGTGTAGCAGCACAACTTGGCATTTGAGTCAAATGACATTTGGTTCAAATGACATTCGGACGCTAGTGTAGCAGGGGTATTAGAGACGTGTTGAGGCCAACATAATTTGAGTGTGCTAATTACGGAAGTAAGAACTATGCGAGTAACCAAGCACGTTCCTGTCCTCTTCGCTTGGCGATGCAAATGCGGGTATGTGCCAGCCTTGCATTGGTGTCGGCATCATGCGGAACCCACTGAAACCTGCAATCATACAGTGCTGCCCCAACAGTTGGCGCACCAGCAGTGCAAACAGATGCACGCACATTGGCCTGATGTTAGGCCTAACGCTCAACTTTGAGGTGCCAAGTGGTACCCAAAGTTTGACCCGTACGTGGCGTTTGTGATTAATGCATGGCATGTGGTAAGCCTAGATATAAGCATAACAAAGGTTGCTAGCCAAGGCACTTCGTCATAGTGATGGAGAGGAGAAGGAAAAGATGTAAAGAGAAAAAGGTGGTAATGGGAGGACATGTTTGGAAATCGGACACGAATGTTTTCGCATTAAAATCATTAGGTAGTACTTAGGGGGCCCCAACATATGTAATCTGCCATGCCCCATTTATGTAATCTTGTTATTGTTGTTGTGCTGTTTTCTGCGCAACATAGTTATGACCTCTTGTAAACTGCCACCCCCCCCTTGCCACAGGTGGGGCCTTTAAGAGAAAATAAATGATGATGATGATGACGATGTAAATAAATGGTACTTTACGTCAGAGCAAAGCATTATTCGTTGCTGACCGAGATTTTTTTGGGTTGTTTGCCAGGTTCACCACCGAGTACTTCGAACAGCCCCAACGAGGATATGGTTCCGGCGTGGTCGACGTGTTCCACGCCCTCCTGCAGGAGGACTTCGAGGACCCCTTTGGACCGGCCAGGAAACAGTTTCAGGGCCTCGGGTCCTATGGCAACGGCGGCTCCATGAGGGTGGCTCCCGTGGCCGTGTTTTACCACAATAACCTCACCGAAATGATATCCGTGAGTGCACCGGTTCTGACCGGGTTTTTCTGGCTGAGCAGGGAAGTAATTCGTTCCTGTTCAGCGAGAAACATCTACATTTTTTACTCTTCTTGAGTAAGGTAATGTTATGCTGTTAAAGAGGCCGTGTAGACACAATACAACTTGGTGTTATTTTAAAGGGACAGACAACCGTTTTTTGTTGAGTATATGTTCTCCAGCTCAACCGAAAGGGCACCCCTTGAAGCACCTTAATGAGAAACAGTTTTGCTGATATTGCCCTAAAAGTTTTTAAATCGAAATTTTTAGATCTACAAGCCGTCTGTATCCTCCCAAAAATAATGCTGGCAACCATGACATACAGTAAGTAGTGCAGCAGCATACTTTTGTCTGTAGCGAGCATGAACAGCAATATTTAAAAACTTGTCCGCAGCTTAAAAAAAAGTGTGAATTGCAGGCTTTCTTGTTTCCTTTATGTGTTTTTTAATTCACTAGTCTAGTTTGCACAAAGGTGCCACCTGTTGGGATGGACGATAGACTCTGGCCTTGGCGTTGTGGAAATCAAGTTCGATTCTCCCTCGCGTTGTTTTTTTTTTGTTTTTTTTTTTTTTTAAGCTGTTGTTGGCTATTTGGAAACTGAAATCAATATTTCGGCAAAGAAACGCCCTGACTCAGGCAGAATCGCCAAAGCTCCTCCTGGCTTGGGTCTGTTTACTGAACGCTGCGTTGATTCTGGGCATGGAGGCTCAGTTAGCCACACTGAGAGCAACCCAGCGGCGGTGGGCGGCGTGTCTTAAATTCCAAATAATGTTTAAAATACATATACAATTTAATCTTATACAAATAAACGTTTCAGCAGTTTCAGTATCTGCTAGAGTCACGTGACGGGTCCATATTGTAGTGTCAGCCACACTAGAACTGCCATCAACGAGAAAGTTGTGCCAAATTAAATTTTTCCACAAATGTTTTAGAGTCTGTATGCGGGACACAAAAACGTATGGGCTTTCATTAGTGTGCTAGAATGGAACATATAGCGGAAAAAAAAGCGGTGAGTTTTTGCGGTTTATAAGGCACTAGAGTTCTGGGGATCCCTCGCATCCGTTTCGTTGAACGGGAACTTGTTAATTTGATTAAATGGGATCATGCACGTGCAAGCACTGTGAAAAATTTTGTGCTCTTCTACACTTAATTAAGCAGCCTGGGGAACTGCTGTTCGGAACACTTAGAAAAACACTATGATGTTCTTAACTTGCCATGCACTTTAGGCGTTGGAATGAACATCAGAGCGAACTAGGGAAAGTTTGTTTGAGTTTCTACGGTGTTATAAGGTCCAGTAAGGAAGTATCTGGGGAGTGAATCCGTGTCTTTGATACGGTTGATGTTGGTTTAAAGTTGTTGATAAGTTGGTATCACTGCTAATGTGGCAAGCAGTCTACGTAAGCAAATTGTGGTGATTCTTCATGGGCCTTTTAATTAAGCCAGCCTGGGGGAACTGCTGTTCTCTGCATCAGTTTTCTTATTGAAAAAATTCTTATATTTTCATCTGTGGGGCCATGCGACTTTGAGGCGTTCTGTGAATCACAGACAACAGGTGAAAAGTTCGTGTCTTCAAAAAATAATCACTTCCGAAACAAATGCATTGGTGGGGAACCGTCCTTTGGCATTGTCAGCGGGCCAAAAAACTCGTTTAGAGGACCTCCCACGGCCAATTTCTGTAAATTACATCATTGCAAAACAGGCATGAGTTGCTGTACGTGAAAGTGTAGAACGGTCTACGCCTAATGTGAGAGTGGTATTTTAATGAACAAGCTTTGTATCTCGCGGCTATGAACCAAACCTGACAAAGTGTAGTGCTACGTGTTGAGGGGTTTCTGCGTTTTGCCTAAAACATCCTAATCGTGGTTTCTAAGAACGCAGGATCATGCAGTTTGCTGTACTTTCAGAGTAGTAGCCTGGCATCTTAGTGAATGTGTGAAGGATGGATTTAGCGGAGAAACTTAGTGGTTCTGATTTCGTACATGCATAAGCATTACCACAATCGCAACGTGAAGCATATCACTAAGCTTGTAGGAGTTGATGTGGCGTTATCTGGGCTGAAAAACATGTTGAGTGTGTCGTCTGGTGAAGTGCGAACACAAAGAGGGCATGTCGCCTGATACACCAGAATAAGTTTGTTGCCTGTACAGAAGTCTAAGTTACAGGATTCCTGTGTTCTGCAAAAATTGTATTACTGCAGCCAGGTTGGCAGATGCCTAGATCATAGGCTACACATGAGCATGGAAATAATGTATGTAATGATATCAGGCATTAGAGAGTTATTACAGCAGAGCGGATAACCGGTACCAGTGGGGTACTCGGTACACCTGCACACGTTCAGAACCACTTTTACCGCCTCCGCGCATGCACAGTGGTGCCAATCACCTGCCGTGTGCTGTACCAGGACCGGTTCTCTGCTCGGCTACAACTCTCTTTATTGCCATGGCTGTAAATGCTACGCTGTTTTTAACTGAAGCGAGGGGCTTGCTAAGAGCCAGTACTGGCCCACGCGCAAAATAACCGAGGCCTGTGACATTGTTAACGGAAGTCCCGCTTGTGTATAGCAAGCATGAGGAGGATCAACTGGCTGGCAGGTGTCCTGTGGTAATCATCTTTCTGTTGTTTGCTAGGAATCATATTTATATATGCGTATGAGTCGCTTGCACAAATGCTTTCTACTCTTGGAAGTGTGGCATGGTGTACTACCACACATACGGCTCAGTGAAGGTATTGTGTCGCTGCGCTCCACGCGCATTGGTCCTTTTCTGGGCTGTTGGGCTGTTACCTTGACAGTGCAAAAGGCACGGGACTCTGCTGGTAACGTTTCGTCGTCAGTCTGGTGTGGCGATTGTCGTGGCAATATCTTCTTTTAGCCGGCCCATCATGTTAAGCACCACTCACATGGTCTGCTCTCGTCTTTGAAGAAAGCTGACAGAGGAGTATTGGAACGGCAGAATACAAGGAGGGGAACAAACATTCTCAGGTCTCACTCGTTTCTTGGCCCCATTATCTTGCAAAAATCTAGTGCCTGCTATGCATTCTGGGTGTCTTTTTTTTTTTCTTCAGCTTTTGCTTACTCTGCATCAACATTTTCAACAGGACTTTGTTTCGTGCAGTGCTCAGACAAGTCGCGGCAGCAGCTTTTGGGTGCTTGCAGGTTGTTACTAGCCCAACTGTGGGTGTATTGCTTAACTCTTTCGTTAACCGTGAGAAATTGACCAATTTTGAAGGGTCTAACAAAACATTTTTTTTTTTGTGCTATACATATTGGTTAGGCACACATGTGCAAGTACATAAAAATGCAGATTATTCCACGCGCTTTCCATGACACCAGTTTTAATAATGTTTTCCTAAATAATAATTGCGAAAAAAATTATCGAATTCGAAATTTTTGTCACAGCGTCAAAGAAAATAGAAAAAAAGTAAGCTGTGTGTAATAAACGACCAGTAGTAGAAAAAATTTAGAATATACATCTTGTGGTAGACATTTCAAAAAACCCGTCCTAGAAAAGAAATTGAGTTGCGCAGTACGATTTTTCAGATATAAAAGAAAATGTTAGCCCGCGTGGTGCCCATGCCATGTGGTGAAGCCCAACCACTATTTCAAATTTTGCTATTTTGGATGGCTTCTCTAGAAGAAATCTAGTGGTTTGACATTATTAAAGGCCCAATTATCCTCCACGTGTGCAAAAACACCTTGTCAATGATTATGACCGGCACAATATTGAAGGCAAGCAAGCGATGTGAAAAAATCCGCTTGGAGTTGAGAACCAACTCTTTGGTGGATGCTTGTTGACGTTCTGATGATCACTTATCAGTCAGAACTTTCATTTGCGGTTTATCATGTTCTGACTCACTATGGTAGCCCTGCTTGCAGGAATAAGGTACGATGCGCTAGAATCATGCCAGCAAGCTTTCACCAAGCGCCGTGGGCTGTGAAGCGAGTTCAGCACTACGAGCCTACTACATTGCAGCGCCACCTAACAATTTTGAAAAGAAACAAATACAAGGCTGTTGGAGACTTCGTCTAAATAGACAGCTCTACTAAGAAGCGACACTAGACTTCCGGAAATACCCTCGGACAAAACTGAAACTGGCTGGTGAGCAGCTGGTGGTGTTCAGTGCCGATTGGTAGCGTTCTCCTTGTCTGGACTGATATCCACCGACTTGGTGTTGTCGTTTGACTTTCAGCTGAAGCTCTTATTGCAGAAGCAAGGCGTAGATAAAGTGGAAGCGCGAGCGGCATGCTTGTTTTGAGGAATAGTAGCGGGCAACGGAGGCGCCATGGCAAATGAGCTTGTAGTTGGGTAACTGCGTAGTAGCGCCAAATATGAATTTTGCAATGTAAAAACGAAACCAAAACTGCTGGAAACTGTTTGAAAATGGCAGGCGCACTTGCTAGACATGCGGGGGACCATCAGAAATACCTAAGCTTTGGGAGAATAAAGCTGCCCTTTGTCCAAACCAAAGATCATTAGTGAATAGCTGGAGCCATTTTCAAATAATTATCACCTCTCAATGCTGTCGGATTACAAAGTTCACCGCATTGTTTGTTATTTGAATTGCCAGAGGCCTTTTGACAAAAAAGAAATTATGGTAATGCAGCCTAACCACCATCTGCATCCTTTTTTCTCAAGTGCAGCAGCCATGCCCCCTTCCTCAAAAGCACACGCACCTCAGCTCGCAAAAAACGCCGTCAAAAATCTCGATGTTGCCGGAGCGGGAAAATTTAAACTGATTCTAAAAGGCAGTGCCTAGACAAACCACTGGCCGCATTAGGTGTACGAGAAACGACTACAACATGTTGAAATAGGCAATATAAATCACCGATCACCGGTGATCGATTTGAATAGGCGTGGTAACGATAGCAGTTAATCATTAGTGGTGCGTTTTTTCCTCGGAAGTAAAGCGTTTTGGTGTACTTTGATTTGCGGAACCAGGTAGCGGGAGATAGTAAGCCCCCCGAGGGGCACACGCAAAAGTACGGGCAAGGGGGCGCCATCCGCAAAGGGCTTGGTTGGGCATCTGCGTATGGAAAATCTGATGCCCAAGCTCCCCTCGACAAGGCGGGCCACTTGGCTTCTCATGGGGAGGACCATCGAAATCCAAGGGGCCTTTGGAGAAAAAAGGCTGCCTTTGCCGACAAAAGTTCTTTAAAAGTGTACTGGGGCCCATTTTAATTTAATTATCCCCTTTCCCCAAGCCTCGGTTGCTACTTCTTGTTTTGAAATTTGAAAATTGCCAAGGAGCCTTTTGACAAAAAATATATGGTAATCAGCCTAACCACGTTGCATCCTTTTTCTCAAGTGCAGCAGCACGCCCCTTCCTCAAAAACACACGAAACCTCAGCTGCAAAAAACGCCGTAAAAATCTCAATGTCGCCAGCAAAATTAAACTGATCTAAATGGCATCCCTAGATAACCACTGGCCGCATTAGGTGCGAGAAACGACTACAACAGTTGAAATGGCAATATCAGATCACGATCACCGGTGAATCGATTTGAATAGAGTGGTAACGAAAGAGAATCATAGTGGTCTGTTTTTACCCTGGGATGAGCGTCCTGTCAC
Source organism: Haemaphysalis longicornis (assembly GCA_013339765.2). Lineage (NCBI taxonomy): Eukaryota > Metazoa > Arthropoda > Arachnida > Ixodida > Ixodidae > Haemaphysalis > Haemaphysalis longicornis. The sequence continues at coordinate 195,371,788 of CM023452.1, read as the reverse complement.
GTGCTGCGGCCCAGGTAGCGGAGCAGCAAGCCGCCTGACGCACACGCCCCAAGCGGCGCAACGGTCGCCATCCTGCAGTCTTGCGGTCATGGGTGCCAGGCATGTGCGCCAGTCCCTCGACAAGGCAGCCTACTTGGACTTTCTCATGGAGCAGATGGACGCCATCGAGTCCAAGGGCCTCAAGTAAGGCGGATTTCGCCTCTAAGTTCATTAAAGTGTACTGAGGTTTCAGTCCTCATTTTAAGCTCAAGGCGTCCACAAATGCCTTCATGTATGCTACTTTTGATGAAACAGTAAGAGTTGAGTGTCAGTTTAAGATTTAGGTAACCTACAGTCGCATTTAAATATCAGGAGGTAGTCAGTCCTTTTTAAGAGGTGCAGTAGCCAACCGATTTTCAGACCTGGAGGGGAACGAAAAAATAGTCTGAATAATTAAGAGCAGTCCGAAAAAGCGGTCAGCTACTGTATGGGCGCAAATTTGTGGCCCCTGGAAAAGTTCACACGTAGTTTTGAATCTGCCCAAACTTCTAGTGTTGTCTCTTGAACAGCATGGGATGGCCTTTTAAGCTTTCGTGTCATCCCGTTAACTGGGAAAACTTTTGTGAAAGCGGAATGTTTGAGCCTTACCTTTTACGACCTTGTATTTTTATTAGCAGTGTATCAAGATTGGCACATGGTCACAGAACAGCATTACCAATTTTGACCAGTGTATGTTCCTTTTAAGAATCGCCGCTAGCGCTGCAGTCAGACACCAGGTACTTGACTGTGAAACTGTTTGCTGTTCAGCTTCCAATATTTCTTCCAAAAGTCGTAACAGGTCTCAGGCCCAGCCCGAGGTTAGCTTGTCTTCGATTAGTTAATATTGTCACGGGACCGGTGGACAGTGCCCCACGGCAGGATAGCTCGGCGTGGAAGACGTCGAGGAAGAAGGCGCGTGCAGACTGAGCGGCTCGGCCATGGCCGTTTGTAAATACTGTAAATAGATCGTTCCTCATTCTTCGCCATGGTTCGTGTCATCTGTCCTGCCGCCACGTTACAATATACTAATATTCTAAGGCGTTGCTACTTTTTTGTGTGTAGTAATTCGCTTTTTTTTTTTTTTTTTTCCAACCAAGAACTGCTGCATAAGTTTACTCAGTCATGAATTTTTGTGTTATTCAACATTGCATTTCCATGTTTTCCGTGCCTAATTTTTGCAGCTGTGATGACCGGAATTCTCAAGCCTTAAAGGGGGGACATTTGAGGGGAACCATGGGTAGTTCCACTGGAAATGCCAGCGTGAAAACAATAATCCAGCCAAAAGATAAACGCATGTGTGTGGTTTCGTTGGGACCATTCACACAAAAATGGTATGCCAGCCAAAAGTTAGGACTTTTGTTTCGGGGGAACTCACGATGATGAGTCCCTCACTATATTCAGTTACAACTCAAGAATGGCACCACCTCATGTAGTGTATCACTCCGCCAAAGCACCGGACCCGTGACGTCAGTGCGCGCTCGTTTTGAAGGGTTTGCCATGAATGCGTGATATGGTCTGCCTTGTCTCAACGCAGTTTGTTTTCGTCACTGGAGTCGTTTATAAGCATGTTAAGGTCCCAAAAATCACGGGAACGCTCACGCCATGTTCAAATATTCCCAGTACGCCCTACTTGCGGCACGCGAGAAACATCGGGCTACAGTGATAAGGCACAGCGGAAACTTCCAGTGCCGTTGTTAAGTTGTCACCGAGTATAGTTTGAATGTATGCATGGGGTGGTGATGTGGATGCAGGCCACAATGCTTTGCAAATGTTTCAACCACTACGCGTGCTTTAAATATGTCAGAGCAGGGAAGTTGGAAGGGCATTCAAATCCCTAAAGCGAGAGCCACTTAAAAGCCCTTCTCTCGCCAGCTGTGAGATCTCGGAAAACCATATGCGCTTTCCATCAATGTCTCCTTGGTAGGTAGCCCAGTTATGGTTCTAGCACGAAGGAAAAAAGAGAAAAAAAAAAGTTTAGAGACAGCTACATTTGATCAGTCAGCTTTTGCTTGAGATACGGGGTGGTTAGCTTGAGCTTTTTTGTAAAAGTTCTAATGATATGTGCCAAAGAGTTTGGCTGTCATTCTGACTGGTTTAGGTTCTGCTGTTGTTGACACCAATAATTCATCTTAAAGTTTAAAACTTGTTCTGTTGTTAGGTGTAGGTGCATTGTGCAAAAAAAAAACCAAATAGCAAAGAACCGAAACGTAAGAATGCGCACTTTGATCGATCTGCGTGGCATAATGCTTGCAAAAATAGCAGTGTTCAGAATAAGAGCTATTCCCGTGCTTTCATTCTTGGCTGAATTCCTGGGTTCGTGTGGGTCCTCAAAACCCTTGAATTTGAAGAGGTCATTTTCAAGGGCTTGAAAGTCCTGGAATGTTTACAGACTCTTGAGAATCCTTGCATTTCTTGAATTTTCCCTTTAAATAAACATAAATGAACCATGAGGCTACGTAAGGGCTGAGTGAGTGTTTGTTGTTTGGCTGATTGTCTTTAGTGAATAAAAGTTTGCATTTTGTAACACAGTGAGAGCACTTATTCGTACGTACCCCTAATAGACAATTATGATAAATCGATGGAGATGGAAATACTGGTGGGGCCATCGTTTCGACTAGGGGACTTGTCTGAAGACAATCCTTCTTGTTGAAATGTTGGCTCCAGCATTGTATCTATTTTTCGACAATTTCTCTTCATTTCAAGCCTCCATCTTGTTGTGAACATCGGTCTTATTTAGGCTTCTACGTGGCAGTGTGGTGTTTGAAAATCCACACACAGAGCATGGCCTTGAAAACCCTTGCATTTTTTTCGTACAAACCGTCATGAACCCTGGAATTCTTTCTCCTTGGGATTGTTCTCGGGTAACCCGGTGCAATGGCTCAGTGGGTTGTGCTGCTGAGCCCAAGGACACGGGGTCAATTACTAGCTGCGGTGGCCGCTTTTCAGATGGAAGCAGAAAGCGAAAACACCTGTGTGTCGAGATTTTGGCGCACATTAAAGATGTCCAGGTGGTCGTAATTAATCCAGATCCCTCCATTATGCGACACCTCATAGACTGAAGTGTAGCTTCGGCGAGTTAAACCGCCAATATTAGAATTTGGTTGCGCTCGGGTGTGCGTGTCGTGAGCCCGCCTCATCTTTTGCGCAGGCCGTCTGCAGATCCAGCAGAGGGCAAGCCATTCACCTCGGCACTACGGATCATGCAACACGTGTTGTGCGACGAGGACGAGCATCAGGACCTGACTGTTGAAGAAGTTGCCGACCTCTTTGGCAACAGCATCTCAGCGGAGAAGTCTGTCCCTACGGCCATCTACGCATTCCTTAGGTCACAGGAACCACTTCCATACTTTCAGGTAGTGTTACCTGTGCTGGCTGGGCACATCGGGAAACGAATCCATTGTAGAACCTACGAGCGCAGCGTTCCTTTAAAGGTTGCGATAGACACCGGTGACTGTTTGCGTGCTGTCCTGTGTGGGCCACGTGTCAAGTATTTCAGGCCAGGTAAAAATTAAAACGCAACTACGACAGGGACAACAGAAAGACAAAATGAGCGCTCACTCGCAACTAGTTTTATTAGAGGCATTGCAAAACTTAGTTTTGTATACATATGAGGCGATTCCTCTAATAAACTAGTTGCGAGTGAGCGCTCGTGTTTGTCGTCTTTCTAAGTTTTGTATATATATGAGACGATGCCTCCATTAAAAGTAGTTGCAAGCAAGCGCTCATGTTTGTCGTTTTATTGTCCTTGTCGCAGTTGCACTCTAATTTTTACCAAATATGCAACCGTCTTACCTAACAGTGTGCTCTACTGAAGTATATTTCGAATCAGAATGCAGACCAAGTATAGCGAACTGAAAACAAAACACAGGTTCGGTTTATTAAAGAGACTGCTTTGTTTTAACAACGACACAAACTTTCAATCGAGATAATCAAGATAAAAATGACGCGGTAATGACAGCCACTTTCCAATGATTTATCGGTGACGTCACACAGCCTTGTGATTGGTGGCCCGCCGATATAAGCCATTTCCAACATGACTGGGCGATTGCAGTGGGGCCTCTAGTTCCGTTTGACCATATCACTTGATGCTCATGTGCTGTTAACACACTGGTAACGATGTTTTTAGACCTGCCCCGTATTACATCACTGCTTTATGTAATACGTCGCTGCAGCACAGAATTTGAAGAAATGTCTTTCGTGGCTTTAATGGGGTTGCGTTAGTTACCGAGGGCTAGTTCTTTCAATTGAGCAAAGGTGCATTTTGGTTTCGTGGCCCCATTAAATGTGGCACACTGCGTAGCTGTGTGCATCATTTTCAGTTTTTCGGTCGCGGTATAACAATGCTGTTACGGGTTCACAAATTGCTGAAACATCAGAATTGGTCCCTTTGTTCTGTTCTACGTTTCAAACATTTACATCGACTGGGACTGTGTGTTTATGCATTATATATGTCTGAATATGTTAAACTACTGTGCAGAGCAGAAGTTTTCTGGAATTGTCAGTTCCTTTAAAAAAAAGGGATAGTTTTGAAACATAGAAGAGACAGGCAAAAATTCTGGTTATGTTTTAAGAAACTGCTTCGTATGAGAGAGAAAGAGGGCACCGACCAAGTAACGAAAAAGAAAAGCTTAAAAGACGTTTCGGCTCCGCACGGGAGCCTTGTTCACAATGAATTTTATTGCAGACAAAAACAGCCTTAAATGGGCTTTAAAACGTGACGTAGGCAGCGTGCATACATTGTGTGCAAGGTTCCGATGTTGCGATTAAGGGTGTTCGGCGTTGTCTGTATTATTAGCGATTCTAAATTTAATCTTGCGGCCAAATTCTTCTCCGTAGTGATGATGCGGGCATTTTCCCAGTCTATCTCGTGGCCCGACAGCTCTGCATGTTCGGCGAGGGCATTCGACGCCACTTTTTCGTCTTCACGTCGTAGCAGTGCTGTTTTAGGCGCTTTTGAAAGCAGCCCGTGTCGCCTACGTACACAGAGTTGCAGTTTGCACAAGGGACCTCGTATATCACTCGGGAATAATCTTCTTTAGGAAGCTTATCCTTTACGTGGGTCAGTGTGTGTCGCAGCCTCTCGATGGCACGTGTGCCACGTGCACATCATAGCTGCGCAGAACACGAGCCAGTGCTTCGCTTGGCCAGGGGACATAAGGAATGGCAGCCCACTTCTTTTTACCGGCACTGGGCTAATAATACAGACAACGCCGAACACCCGTAATCGCAACATCGTAACCTCACACCCAATGTATGCACGCTGCCTAAGTCACCTTTTAAAGCCCACTTAAGGCCGTTTTGTCTGCAATAAAATTCATTGTGAACAAGGCTTCCCGTGCGGGAGCCGAAACGTCTTTTAAGTTTTCCTTTTCGTTACTTGGTCGGTGCCCTCTTTCTCTCGTCAAATGTACCCTCCTGACCAGGACGGTTGTCCGTCAAACCCTTGATCATTCAAACTGCTCGTAGTGGCTTTTTTTTTTTTTTTTTTTTTTTTTTTTTCTGTACAGTGAAGCTTTTACCGTCAAATGATGTGGCCAATCCATTTCTCACCCTCCACGGTGGCTCAGTGGCTAATGCCAAACTGTTTGGCTAATGCCGAACCCAACCGACCAGGCTCGAGCCCAGCCGTCGTGGCTGTTTTTTACAACGAGGGTATGAAGACAAAGCACAAGTTTGGTTCAGTTAAAACGACCGCTTCATGCTGATAACAATGGTGCTAATGTTACAGCCAACCTCGAGGAAGTAAGCTAGATAGTAAGAAAAACAGGTGAAGCAGTGGCGATTCGCTGGCCTCTTTCTCACTGGATTTTCAGGATGTAACAGGGTCTTGTTTGTGCACTTAGCGGCTGCCAACCAAAGCCATAGTAACGAAACATGGCTGTGCCATTCTAGTGGCCCCTGTAGTTTCTCGTATCACTGTAGTGAACAGTGAAACTGTAGTGAAACTGTAAGTTAACACACTGATAAGTATGTTTTTAGTGTTTCCCTCTGTTGCATCGCCGTAGCACAAAGTTTGAATGTGCTTCAATATTTCTTCTGTGTTTTCAGTTAAAAAACGTCTTTTGTACCTGCAATGGAGCTGAGTGCGTTTCCAGAGGCTAGTTCATTCAGATTAAACGCGGTTCTATTTTGTTTTCGTGGCCCTTTCAAAGGGGTTGTGAACACAAAACACAACCTGGGTTGATTTGAACTTTCACTAATCACCCAGTCCTGTGCTGTGAGGGATTACATTATTAATCGCCTTCCTCCGTAGGGCTGTAGTTGCTCATAAGGAACAGCCTAGTGACCACAGCGTCTCTGGTAACAACAGTGTGTCGATTACCCTTCTTTTTCCATTTCTCCAGGTGATATGGACTTAATGAAAAAAGGTTGTTTCAGTGTTAATTTAAATGCATAATGAGAAATGTACACCGGCCTTGAGAAATTGTCGACGTTGAATTACGAGTGTGTCGTCTTGCGCGTTTTTCTTGCGCAGACCGAGGACCCCTTCGTTCGAGTCATCGTGCTGTCCATTGCAGTTGGTGGCGACACAGACACCATAGCCTCGATGGCGGGCAGTATTTCTGGCGCTTTTCACGGCCTGGCTGGCATTCCAGCCCTCCTGCAACGGCACTGCGAAGACCTGGACGTCGCTCTCATGTTGGCAGACGACATGTACAAGTGTGTTGGGGCTCAGTGAGCCTCTGAGTTACCCTGTACTTCATTTCTCAACATCAGCTGTGCGTGCAGCATACGAGCAGCATGATAGCCCAAGCTAGGTCTCAAATGTCGGTCTGGAAAGGCACAGCAATATTACGCTTTGCGGTTGTGGTAGGTGTTAGTGGCTCTGCTAAGACTACACAAAATGAGTGCCCAGTGCCTGCGCAGAGGTTGATGCGAAGCAGAGGGAGGGAGAAATGCTGCCATACGTTAGGCCTAACGTCGCTAAGCCTGGTGTTAGGCCTAACGACGCTAGGCCTAATCAAGTTTTACCTGGGCCTGTGGAAGGGAGAATCACCAAAACACAGGTACGTGAAGCTCAATTTAGATTTTATATTAAAAGCATATTCATATCATTCATAAAAAAAATGTGCTAACATTTTAATCACAAATTTCAGCGACTGTTGGTCGTAACGTGGCTTGCATCAATCATCTGCAAACATGTTGCTAGTTTTAAAACCTTGTTCTTCCATTGTTTGTCGCACCTTTGTTAAACATTCCTCACAATAAAATTTTATTTTGTGCTGATTATTGTTCTCTCATTCACAAAAATAAAACCAGAATTCCTCAAGCATGGAAACAAAAAAAAATATTCCCCAGTTTTTTTCGCTTAAAAACCCCCAACGAGCGTCCTTAACTAAATAAACGCGGGCGCTGCCGGTTAATTACATATATTTTGCCTCAAACGCCCCTGCAGTTTTCTTTGCGCTAAACAACGGGGAGATGTATGACAATCGCCAGCAGTTCACAAGTTTTGGATGCTTATGACTATAAACTGCTTGGCTGTGTCGGACGCTGCATTGACAAAATGCCGTGTGGGTCTACTTGGGTCCAGCAAGCGAGCTACGACGACAAGGCGAGCCCCTAAAGTGTTCTGCACTTAAAACAGAAGAAATGTTGGAATCCTTTCAAATTTTGAACTACAGTGTTACAATCGCAGCATCATCACCCGCCGCGGTGGCTAAGGCGTTGCGCTGCTGAGCATGAGGTCGCGGGTTCGATTCTTGGCCGCGGCGGCCGCTTTTCTGATGGAGGCGAAAAGCAAAAACGCCTGTGTGTACGAGATTTCGGCGCACGTTAAAGATCCCCAGGTGGTCAAAATTAATCCGGAGCCCTCCACTACGGCGCGCCTCATCGCCTGCGTTGCGTAGGGGCGTTTAACCCTAAAATCAATCAATCAAGCAATCGCAGCATCAGTGACACAATATGGGCCAACTTGAAAACATAGTACCACTGTGTTAACTGCACGGAAACATTCTAGTGATACGATCAAACGGAACTTGAGGCCCCACAACAATTGCCCAATCATGTTCCTTGGTGGCAACAAAGTGAAGAGCACAGGGACTACCCCTGAAAAGCGGGCAGACAGATATCTGAAACAACAGCCCAGCTCTGAAATTAGCCTTGTTTATAGATACTACACAGCTCCCACAAAATTTTTGAAACTTGCGCCTCTTTCACATGTTCTAAGCCCTACCGAGTGCGGTAATGGTACATGTAGATAGGTGGGCCTGTCTTTTAACCCAAGCAGGAGGCGAATATTTGTCATGCATGTGATGGACATCCATTTGAGATATATGGGTGCCCATGGGTCATTCAGAAATATTCATACGACATTTACGGGATGTCCGACGTAGGCACAAAGGCAGCAAATTTGTCTATCCATGTCACATGTGAAACAATCCTTGAATGGATGTCTTTTGGGTGTTGGTGCCTTGCCCCTGGCACAGTCTACGCTACAGAGAAGTCAAATGTAGGTTCTGGTTACATAAGGGGCAAAGTTATGAAACTGAGGCATTCTGGTGCACCAATTTACCATGTTATACAAAACGGTGTTAGTGGCTCTGCTAAAACTACACAAGAGGAGTGCAAAGTGCCTGCTCAGCGGAGGGAGGGGTAGGTGCTGTCATACGTTAGGCTTAACGCCACTAAACCTTACGTTAGGCCTAACGACGCTAGGCCTAATCAAGTTTCACCCGTACCTGCTGGAGGGAGAATTACCAAAGCACAGGTACACGAACCTCAATTTAGATTTTATTTCATAAGCATATTCATACCAGCCAGAAAAGGAATACCACTAATAGAAATATCCATACATTTATGGGATGTCCAACTTGGACACGAAAGCAGCAAATTTGTATATCCATATTGTATGTGAAACTGAATCCTTGAACGGATGTTTTGGGTGTTGATGTCTTATCCTGCACAGTTCACGCTAAAGAGAAGTCAAATGTAGACTTTGCTTGCATAAGGGCAAAGTTATGAAGCCGAGGCATTCTGGCGCGCTAATTTACCATGTTATATACAAAACAATGTTCAACTCTTTCAAAAGCATATATTTCTCACTTAAACAATAATTTTGCGAGTTCGTTATTGAGAGGAGGCGCTTTATTAAGTTGGCTTGTAAAGGGATGAGGGGGGACCAAGCAGTCTATAGGCAAAATGTAGTGAATTAACCGTGGCGCAAAACTGATCAGTGATGTTAAGCAGTGAGTAGAAGACAGCAGTTGCATTTGGCACAAGTAATGTTTAAGGAATTTCTGCTGGCATAAACAGAAAAAGGAGTTGGATTCAAGAAATGTCTTGAGATTTGAATAAGGTGTTTTTCATAGCTTGCAAGGGACGTTGGTTGGAGTGGCTAGTCTATAACGTTGCTTGTGAGAGAGGGAACCAGAATTACTACATTATCTGGTTGGGTGGCAAGGTTGATATCCTTCATTTATGCCGTTCTTTGTTGATAGTTGACGTGGCGTTTGTGCTTCGCGGTATCGTTAGTGCCCTTCTTAAGCAAGGTGCAAAAAAATTAGGGCAAGGAACTTGTGCGACCACAAGACAGCGCACCCACCTGTCCCAAATGTGTACCAGCTGACCCATCGTTCAACTTTCGGTCATCAATGCTGCTGCCTCCATGTTGTGTCCAAGCAGGGATAAGGCAGAGTTGAGAGCAAGCAATCTGGCACTTACGCGTTGCCCTGGCACAAAGCCGCAGCATTGAGGGTGACCTACCAGTGCATGCGTGTGTTGCTTCACCTTGCGCTGTGGGGGCTGTTGTGTAGTCTCTCCAGAGAAGACCACTAGAGTACGCTTGTAATGAAATTAGAAATGAGTACAATGGAGATCACACCTTAAGCACCGTATAATCTGAAGGAGTTATAACTACGGCCTTCGGCATTACGAGCTCGTTGAGGTGAGCGTGGTGTCTATAGAACTGTCCAGGACATAGTGGGCGGCTGCAACAAATCTACTTTAGACCCCCCCCCCAACATCCACCTTTCCACAGAGCTTTGGGAGAGAGCCTTGGCCAGCTCCAGCCTTGAAGACAGCTGCGCTTCATCGAAAGGGCTGTCAACGTGGCCCGAGCTCAAGGCATCCTGGAATGAGGATGCCTCTCTGAAGCATTTCCTTGATTTATTCAAAGTTTATCTCTCTCTCTCTCTCTCTCTCTCTCTCTCTCTCTCTCTCTCTCTCTCTCTCTCTCTCTCTCTCTCTCTCTCTCTCCAGGACACAGATTTGTTCTTTGTCTTTGTCAAAGTGTTGTTTTTAGTAGTTATGAAGTGTTCCTGTCCTATTTGTTATCATATATATATGTCCATCGCCTTCATGCAGTAGGCATGTTGCAGGGAATTTTCAGAAACAAAACCTGTTAACCTTACCGCATGAAAAGAGAAAATGAATGACCACTGAGTCCATGAGTAAAACTTGCGGACTCAGTGAAGGGAAAAAAGGAAAGAACAATGCGGTCTCTTCTCAGCACAGAAAGCCATGAGCTGTCGCTGTTGCCCTTGAGATCGGGTGTTGTTGACTTTCAGGGCACAAGCTGGTCAGTTGGTACTCCTGCTGCTCCAGGGATGGGAAGGGCATTTCCACTTGAGGTGGAATGGGGTGCAGGGAATCTAAAAGGAGGTTAAGTTGTAGGGGTGTTGGGTTGGAAAGGTGTGGTATACCATGGTGGTGGTGAAGCGAGTTTGAACTAGGAGTCTGCACCAAAGGTTGGCACATAAACCACCACAGTATATTAAAGGCCCCTATGCAATCATATAGACTCCCGTTAAGACGATCTTGAAGGAACCGTAAACATTTATAAAAATTTGTTCGTATTATGAAAAATACGTCTTCAGTGGAGATTTTTTTCGCATTGTACATGTTGCAAGAGAGCAAAAATTTTGGTCATCTTAACCGATTTCGTCTTAACCGGTGTCTACTGTATACTGCATATATATACAGCGATTTACTTTGGATCCTCTGAGCGATCACTTCAGACCCACATTGTCTATCCTTGCAGTGCCTTGATTCTTCTCTCGGAGTCTAGTGTATGGATTCAGTGGGATCGCGTTTCGTACAAATGGCCATACATCGCCTCTAGAGACGACGAACAGATGCTGCACAGATCCACATGTCCCTGTGGTGGCCTCGGTACAGTGAATTATACAGGGATCGACCCACCAATTCAGGTTCCAGCGCTGCAGAAGCACATGCACCTTCTTGACTGTTGCTACATTGACTGCAGGTCACTTCAAAAGCGACCAATGCGGGGTTCACAAGGTTGCAGTGCTTGAAACCGTCGAAGTGGTGGCCGGCGCTTTGGGCTAGTAATAAAAAATTAAGTGCTGCAGCGGAGTTCTCTCTGTGAAGAAGTGGCAGTATGCATAAGTTGCTGCTCAATTTCCCTAACGTTTCACTGCAAAATTACCTTATCACATGACTAAAGCACTGGGAAGGCTAGCAGTTATGAGAGAGTGGCCGGGGTAGTAGGAAAGGGCTTAGTCACTAGGGGATGATCTGTTGGTGTTGAAAAAATACAGGGGGTGATGCCTCAGCACCTCAGTGGACGCACGCACTACAAGACTGCACATCTCCCCTAAATAACGTGGAGGCTCTATGCCGACCTGGTTTTGTGGCTGCCGTCATCAACATCACAGCTACCACAGGCGGACCCAGGCGGTCGGGGGGTCCCTGGAGGGCCCCCTATGGGGTTCCTTACCATTGGACATAGCCATGCAGAAAAATGAAAACTCAACGCCTATGCTTTGTTGTGCTACTTCGGGAGACTCCGAGCGGGAAAATCGCGAGAGCCCTCCCTCGACCCCCGTTGAGAGTCATGATAGGTTCGGAAGGGAAAAGTTCGGGAGGAAGCTAGGACTCTTGGTCGGCGCAGAGTCCTAGCCCCTTCCTCACGGCCACGCGGTCGCGATGAAGTGGCATTGCAAGAGAGTGCGGAACATTTGGACATGATTTGCCGCGAACCTCACAGAGACTGGATAAATGTGAATCGGTTGCAGGTTTTTTTTTTTTTTCGTCCGGCGTAATATTTTTTTTTATTTCAGCGCACATTTTTGTTTTTGGCTGTGATTATATACAAAACTAAGCACGCAATATATTTTTAGTTGGCAATTCCGGAATTTATCCAGTAACTCTGCGAATCAGCAACAGAACGTCGCCATAACACACGTGCGAGAGAAGTGCTATTTTGACGGTCAAACCTGTCATCAAACCATAGAGGAACAGGCGTCTGTCAAATCCGCCGTTTCATTCCTGAACAAAACCTCCTCGTTCTGTGCCCAAACGCACAAATCCCCAAACCGCTCACGCCAGAACTGCTGTGTGATCAAGCTGTGCACCAAGGTCCGCCTCTCTTGAACGCATTCGCAGTGACGGTGACGCTGCAGAGCCAGCAGTAGCCGCAGCAGCCATGACCCAGCACGAGCAGGACGATCAAGCGGCCAAAGCTGGCGAGGAGTTCGCCAGGCTCTTCTACGAAACCCTCGAGAAGCGACGGCACCTGGTCGGCAACCTGTTCCTCGACGCGGCCAACCTCGTGTGGAATGGAAACCCGCACAACAGCAAGGAAGCCATCGGCAAGTTCTACGAGTCGCTTCCGTCGTGCCACGCCGAACTTCACTTCGTCGATGCGCAGCCCATCCGTGACGAATTCGTCCAGGGCCAGACCACAGTACACGTCGCAGCCGCTGGACAGATCAAGTTTTCGGGCAAGCGCTGGGTGCCGTTCAGTGAATCCTTCGTGCTGACCGCTCAAAACAAGGTGTGGAAGATTGTCGTGGACACGTTTCGGTTTCAAGAGCCGGCTCCGGTTTAACCTGGCGCGGCGAAGTTGAACCCATCATTCTCATCGCACCTATTTCATCAAATTTCGCTTTGCGCATATCAGCAGTTTTGCTTTTTGCATACTGTGGCCACATTCGTGTGATTGTCACTTTTTTTTCATGAGCTACAGGTCAACCTTGCTTGTTCAGATATTTCATCAAAATAAATTAAGCAACCTGTTGAAGTGACCGTGCTGTATTCTGTGCTAGTGTCGAGTAACGTAAACCACTGAAATTTCAACAGAATTGCAACGTATTTAAGTGAGCCGGTGGAATAACGTGGTTTCTTCTTTTGTTTTAATTCGCATTTTTGCCATGCGGCATATGGAGAAAAGATAAGACATTAGGTAGAAGAAAGAGAAGCGGTACAAAAGCACAGGTAGTCAGGAAACTGATGACACTGTACAAGTCTAAAGGTAGGCATGGAGTCTGGTCTCGTGTAAAAATTTAGCAGCGACCTGCAGTAGCGGTTTCGATCAGGCGAATTGTGATTTAATTAACCATTGTTGTTTTTAAAATAACATATTCAAAGTAAATTTGAACACTTTAAATACACAGCAAAAGCCTGGTAAGAGGTCACGGGAAAGTCAACACAGAATTTCTTGGAATTGAGTAATTACAAAGCCATGCAAGCAAACTCGCAGTTCGCCTGTGTCGGGTGTTTTTGAATGCATATTTTCTTGTGAAGTGGATACCGCTATTTAAAGCCAAAATAGTTGCGTCTTTTGAAGTGCTTGATCAGTTACACCCACAGGCTAAAATTGAGCTTGTTAAGTGAGGTAAATTTTAAAATGTTGGCACAGAAAGAGTTAGACGAAATGCTGCATTTTCAGTGGCATGTTCTGTCTTGCTTTTCTAGCTCGCCGCATACTGAAGTTCACCCTGGTGTTCCACACTTAGTCGAATTGAACAAACTTGAATTGGGGTTCGTTAGTATTAACTACATTAAAATCAGGGTTTTGCACATTGCACACGGTCTATCTGTACTGTCACAGCCAAAACCATTCATCTGCAACACATGCACTGTGCATCCCGAGGGAGAGAGAGCAACTTTAATGGGTTATTTCCCAGATGTGTGTACAAACTTGCAAAAAAAATCTTTGACGTGTTACACCTGCTCATATACATTCGGCAGGGAAAAACAATCTTTGCAAAGGTACCTGGTAACCTTCACTCATCAGTAACCATGAATGTGTACAATACACGGCAAATGAAACGCAAATTTGAAAATATGAATCAGAACATGCAAATAGCGTGATTTATTTCCATACAAGTCAAAATGACGCGTGGCTTCATTACAAAGTCCGTAAGTAAATGTGGCTTTCCGTATATACCAATAGCACGCCATGATTAGACTTCAACGAGAAGTATTTTTCAATTTTGCATGTTCTGATTCATAATTTTGTGTTTGCGTTTAGTTTGCTGCGTATTGTACATTTCTCTCAAGCACACAATCCACTGAAGCACAAAACTTTTGTTCACGTGCACATTGATGTAGATAGAAAACTTATCAAAAGAGTGTTTTTTTGCGCGAGCCAGTAGTAGTTCTTGCTAGAAGTTGCTTTGGTAATCACAATTCCCACGTGTGGTATCTATGCAAGGACGCCCTGTGAGTTGCGAGTTTAAAAGTGACTGGTTCAGCATCACATGACTAATGTCCCCAACTTATGTCCTGATCCCCATTGATCCCACTGGTCCCTTACCCCACTGGTCCCCCACTGATCCCCACCAATTTCCCCCACTGTCCCCCAGTTCGCTTGTGAAGCAGTTCGTGAAATAAGAGCTTATCGCAATGCTGACTAGGCTCAATGCTTTTCACCTGCCACCTTGAACTTTGCTCATTTGAAGTGCTGAATTGGCACAGTACCGTGGTGGCACGACATAATTCGCATCCTGCAACCAGTGGGGTTTGGGCTGGCACACTACGTGATTTGTTAACATTGTGTGATCACTTGTTCAGGTTGACGTCTGGAGTCCCTAGGCCGTGTTTCGACAACTCTGGGTGCGTTTAAGCCAATTGAATTTCTCGTCATCACCATATTCAACAACAACAAACTACTAGGTCCATGCAGGATGAAGGCCTCTAGAGAATAGGTGCTCATGCATTTTAAAAATATGCAAGAGTGCTATGTACTATTTTTCTCTTGTTCATGCACACCTTTTAGAATGCTGCTTGCCGCTTGTGGCACTTGGCCAGCTTTTTAGGGATGAAGCCCCTTAGGGGCTGGGGCTGTTGTAGTCTCCTGTCGTCGTAATCGTCGCCTGGTACTAAAACACCAGTCATGGTTCTAAAACATCAGGAAACTCGTCTACGCCTCGTGCTAGAACGTAACGCGTACTAAAGAAACACCGGGACACTGGTTTTTGCCTCGCTCTGGAGCGCTTCGTAACGCGTACCAAAAAAACAACAACGGGACACTGGTTTACGCCTCGCGCTAGAGAGCTTCGTGCTTCAAAGGTAAGAGACTTTTACGGCAACGCTGTATACCTCTACCTCCCAACGGTTTCATCTCTGCGGGCAAAAACGCCAAAGCGCCAAGAATACACTTGTACTCTGCACGCTTCGCCCCTCCCCAGGTTTCATATTAGTGGAGATGTCCCGGGATTTTTTATAGATAGCTTGTCATTTGTGGATCCATTAATTTATAGGTGACACAGTTAAATTATTAATGCAAAAGCATATGACTCATTGAACGAAAAAGCTGGCAGCGGTGTCAGAAGTCGGCTTCTACAAGAAACGGACCATGCTGATAGGCCAAGCCTGGGCATGCCCTGAGCCACATGTTAAGTGGAGAGCGCATCAAGCATGTGTCACCATAGAGATGATATCGCGCCACACTGGATGCACCCAGTAACGCAACAGCGACTGCTCTACATGGAGGCGAAGCTGAAGTTTGTTTCCTAAGCCTAGTACTATTTTCTTTAGCAGTGGTTGCCTCAAAAATGCCCGAGAGTACAGGCGGTTTTCCTTAACGTGGGAATGCTGAAAAGCCCATTCAGTGGACATCTCGCAGAAAACTGTTGGTTGGCCTGCAATTTTGAAAAAAAAGCTCCCAGAAATTTTTCTGAAATCGACAATACATTGCTATTTTCTCTAAAATTTTTATTTATAGGAGACTTCATATTCTCACCTGCTTGTTTCGAAAATTCTGAGTTTGTGTATTTGTTTTTGTTACTAAGAACGGTGAGCGGCGGTAGCCTATGCTTTCGCGCCTCACCAGCAGCCTTAGGCTGTAACTAGTTACTAGTAATGCTACCGGTAATTGGTTACTTTTTATGGTAACTATAACTTGTTACTTTTAATAGGTATAGAGGAACTTGTAACTGTAACACTGTTACCTTTTTATGCAGTAACTGTAACAGGAAATACTAGTTACAGTTACTCCCATCTTTTATGAAAAAAGATTCGTTACAAAGGCCGACTTGCAGTTCATGCTTCCCACTTATTGAGACTCTCTTCTTTCCCATATCGTCACCACTTTCATCTTTTCACAACACAGCTGCCCTCGCAGCTGAAGAGAGGATCGAGGTCACTAAGATTATGTTCCCTGCAGATAACTGAGGTCAAAGGTCGGTCTTAAAGTTGGCTTAAACCCACTGCGCGGAGTACAATGAGTATTTATTTTCCAGCGGGTACCGTTTGACGACTTCGGACTTCAAAGTGTGATGTTAGGCCTAACTTCGGGTGTCCGCGTGCCCGTGTCTACCCCTCCTGTCGCCCACCAACCTTTTGCGCAAGCGTCTTATAAACTGTAAAATACAGGAGGCTTCCCGAAAGAAGCTTCACAAAACAGGCTTCACGACTTTTTGTGAACAGGCTTACGACTTTTTGTGTAACAGGCAAAACCGGCGGGAGTAGTTAATGATGTTTTCGCATTAAACACAGGTATCGGAGCGGCGGGAGCTCGCCCATTTATTCTTCCTCCGCTTCCCACCGATGCGCCCTTCTGCAATCGTTTGCTACAACGTTGCGTTAGCTTGTTATTGCTTGCCGAAAAGGGTAGAGGTGGTCCATAGGAGTTAATCCGCACAAACTGGACGCGCCGTGGGTACTTTCTGGAAAAGAAGTACGGATTCTTCCACGAGTCTGTTGTGCTCGCTAACGGTCGATGCGGCCGCCAGAATCAGTCGGTGCAGCGAGATAATGGACCCAAGTACAGCCTTCTGTACCGGCGTCAGGGAGCCACGCTGAGGCTTCGAAAACCACGGGGTTTAAATAGTCATAACCGTTCGAACCTCGTGAACCGCTGGCGCTTTTCATACATCTCCCCGTTGTTTAGCGCAAAGAAAACTACAGGTACATTTCAGGCAAAATCTGTGTATATAACCGTCAGCCCCGCGTTCATTTAGTTAGGAACGCTCGTCGGGTTGGTTTTTACGATAGTAAGCGAAAAATCGGCCCCGCAAGAAAAAAAATGGCGCGGTCGAAATGACGTAGAAACGCTCCAGCCACGCAAGAAAAGAATGGCGCGTTCGAAATGACGCAGAAAGGCTCCAGCCACACAAGAAAAAAAATTACGTGTTCGAAATGACGCAAAACAGCTCCAGCATACGAAATTAAAGCAAGCACAAAAAGGACAGAACTCCCGCTGGCGCAGTTTCAGGCAGGGGGCGCGTGCACTGAGAAGGCGGGAAATTTGAAATGCATTGGGTGGCAGTGAACGGCGCTGCAGCTCATGGCGAATCACTGCTCTGCACTTGCGACAGCTTTCACATTGAGTGGAATGGCTTTAATTTTTTATTCAGATATGCACAATCATTTTTTAAGCGTTATATGAACATTTAGGACTGAATTCCGAAATTTTTATAGATCGACTTCCGCGATTTCTTTTCCTTCCGGGGGGGGGGGGGGGGGGGGGGGTGAGTCTGATATCGATAGAAGTGATGTACTTCAGTGCGGAGGTTAACTGAAGGTTCACTGCCGTAAGTTGATATAAATTCATTATTCTTCCTTCCTTTGTTGGCTTTCAGAAGCTATAGCACGTGCACACCTCCCTTCCCTTACCACCCTCCCAATGGACAGCCGGAAGCACGCGATGCCGGCGCGGACAAGCATTCTTCTAAACCACCTTCGCAGGCACCGTGCGTATTACCTGAATACATAACACTGAAACTGAATCGGTACTATTGAAAGCAAACGACAGCTTTGGCAAAAAAAGAAGCGATTTCGGAGATTCGAGGGGCAATGTACGATGCGCTCGCACTCGAGAGGCGGCGCGCCAGCAGAGGTGGACGAGGAAGAGCGGTCCGGGCAAGGGCGAAAGGGGCCCATGGCGTAGTGACGTGCATTCGGCTTTGTTCCCTTCAAAATTGCCAGCGCCCCTGCAACGACCACCTGAAGTCCCCCTCGCATGAAGGGCGAAAATTCCTGTTCCCTACCGGCCTGCCGACCACGACGACATCCGCTAGTCAACCATGAAGAGGTGAGGGCGCATGCTCTGTGTGGGAGCGGATAACGCCCGCGACACATCGAATGGGGACCGGTATAAATCGCGCAGCGATAGGTATACGCATATCGGCGAAATTTTCGCGTGGGTCTATCGACAGAGTGAGCTACAGACGAGCTTAGAACGAGTGGAGAGAGCGCGTCACGCTGCGGACGTTGCGCGGGTGGCGTCAAGTCGAAGCGCGGCTCGCTACTTGTTCATGCCAACGCGCCTGTCGCAGTAGAATCGTGTCTTCAGCTAGAAGCAGGGCGGTAAAAGAGGAGGAGTTGGGAATGGCGGCGACGAGATGCCGATGTTGGCGGAGCAACTAAAGAAGCGGCAGGCGGTCAATGCCGCTGCTAAAGCGAGCCATCGTGACAACTAATACGGTTGTCTGTAGAAGGCCAGTTGTAACGGTGTGCGGTTAGAGGGTCCATGTACGGTTACGAACGTGTGTACGTTGTGTGCGGTTAGAAGGTCAGTTTGTACGGTGTAGATGGGTAGTGCGAGAAACGCCGCGTTGCGGGCTTTTATAACCCGGAGCGAGGCGTTTGCATCGGGTCAAGCGTCAAGTTCGCGAGAGGGGACAGGGACGATATGGCTACGCATTCTTACAGGTCCAGCGATGGATCTTCAATCCTTTTTTTTTTCCTTTTTCTCTGTCGTAGAAATTTACGAGCCACATAGGTGTACGCCTGAGGAAAGCTCCACGTAGCTATTGCGGCTTCGTGGTAAGGGTGCGGGTCGCGGATGGTCGTGGCGCAGGCTTCATTAGAGAAGGAAATAAAAAAAACATTCTGAGCCAGCATTGGGGAGTGTTGTCGACTGGCACACACGCGAAAAGTCGGGAACGACTGCTTCGTCCAATAAGGAACATGCTGGGAGCAGATCATTCCTTGAAAAAAAAAAAAAAAAAAGCGTTATATTCTAAAAGATTATTGGGAGAGGCCTTTGCCCTGCAGTGGGCGTAGATAGGCTGGTGATGATGATGATGATGATGATGCTATTCTTGGTCTATACTCTGATTTAGCAACCGCTTTAGCCAAGAACGTGCCGGAAAAGCAATCGTAATATTTGGCCGTAAAACACTCTCCCGGGACAGGTGAACAGTCGTATCATTCCAACATTACTCCACAGTGTCCACACCTTCAACCCGCTCGCTGTTTTGCTACTGACAAAGCTCAGCAAATAAGCCTCAAAGTTTACTATGCGATGCGTTGTTATTGTAAACGGCAGCGTCCGCCAGCACCTATTTCTCGCGAAATCACATCCAAACTGCAAAAAATTGACCCCCCCTCACGTCATCAGATATACGTTCAAGCAATGTAGCGATTGCCAAAAAAGGAATTCGGCTACAAAATAAAATCACACTTCTCACAAACGTTTCGTCTTCGCAAGTATGTATATCGCCAAGTGTAATTGTTGAAAAAGATGACGCTTCCCTCGTGCTCATCATCATCATCATCATTAGCGTGTTCCACTGAAGCACTCATCAAACGGGTCTTGGCGCTCGTCCATTTTTCTACCGCACCCTCCTATAGTCATGTCATAAAGTATTCGCCCCGCTAGTGATCTATAGTTTAGTTATACTATACTGACCCACGCAAATTTTAGCAATGATCAATATAGTATAAAGTGTACCTTGTGTGTGAATGCATTCATTCGACTGGCTCAAAACACTCCAAGCCTGTACATACATGCAATGAAAGCTCGAACTGACACGTGAATCGTTGTCTCGCGGCTGTTACAAATTTTCCCGTTTCACCCCATTACGGCTAATAAATAACCTCGAGGGATTCAAATTATTAGAGTTCTAGCACTCCATCTGTTCCGTCCTTTCCGTTCGTACTGTGTTTACCGGGACCCGACTGGGCAGTGCACTTTCGCATTCCTTTCGGTAGGGGGGATTAGTTCCGCGGGCCGGCCCTCGCCATGCCCGCACGGTGGGGGGGGGGGGGGGGGGGTCCTCTTCGCCGTACCCGCGCGCGCAGGCGCAGTCGGGTCCCGGTCAACACGGTAACCGCGAACAGACGGAGCATGCGGAGTGCTAAAACTCTATTCTGCGCGCCTCGTGACTGCGTATAACACGGTCTGAACTCTTGCTTCCCGTTGTCCACATCTCGCGAAGTTCAGTATCTTTCAGTATCTGTGAAACGGCTTCAGTTTTTTGGGGAATAGGTGACCGGTAAAAAGCGCAAAGGCTCATGGGTACATTGTCTGCTCCCGCGGAGTCTCGCCACTTCCGGTTCGAGAGCTCTCCTGGCCTCCCGTACGCCGACGGCTTTCACGCGCGCGTGTGTTGTTATCTGTTTCCACCGAGAAAAAAAAAAACGCTCATGCATCGCGCATTCAATGAATAACAACGATGAATCCTACTAGGGGCTCCTTTGAAAGGTAAGCACCCTGTGACAAATAAACAACGCGCACACACGCGCGTAATAGCCGCCGGCGTACGGGAGGCCAGGCGAGATCTCGAACCGGAAGTGGTCGGGAACAGACGACGTACCCTTTGCGTTTTGTACCGGTCACCTCATGGAGGAAAGGGTCACCTATTTGAGAAGTATTGAGCCCGCGGACAAAGAGTAGTTTACGAATTGAGCACGTTTCTAAAACGTGCTCAATGGTAGACTAATTTCGTGACATAAATATATACGTACCAAGGAATTTTAGGAGGGGCTGCAGCGCCTCAGCTAATTTTCTCTTGCTTTTGGGACAAAGACAGTCCTGGTAAAAGACAAGCTTCCATCAAGCAACAGAGTGGCAAAGAATAAGATCATATATAGAACAACTTCGTCGGATATAAGGTGCACTAGCTGAGGCAACGGCTACTAAAATTGGTCCATTTTCGGCCGCTTTCCAGCTCGCTCGCAGGAGGCGCGTGCTTCAGCCGCCGGTTCTCGAAACCCATGGACAGCGACCACGACCCTTGGAATGAATTCGCGAACCCATCAACGGCACAGGAGAGGTCAAGATGGCCTTCGAGGACGACTTCCACCTCACCGTCATTCCGAACTTCCTCCACGACTCGGACGCCTACGTTGCCAACCTCGGTGAGAGGAGCTGATCTAGAAGTTCGTGATAAAAAATTTGCGCTTCTTGCACTAGTGGTGCACGGCTGGTGAAACAGCAGAGCTGGTGGCCCTCTCCCTTCGACGGAGATGCCGCTCTTGCACCAGTCACATCGATTTGTAAACTTGCCGCTGAAAGGTCTCCCTGACTGGCAGGCCCGGATGGTTTTAAAGTCCGCAGGATTTCACATCTCTCCCAAAGTGGGCCACGTTACCACACGCTAGAACCCGCGGCATCTGTAGCGCGAAACTCGGCGTCTGTGCTCTTCCCCACTTCAGGCACGAACGCACGTGAACTTTGGAGAGGAGAACAGCACGCCAGAGATCTCGCCACGAACGCTGGGTTCTCGGAGGTGGAGTTAAACGACGCCGGGCGCATGTTCACGGGCGCTCGGTATTTTTTGTATTTTTATGCGAGCTCCTCGCGTGGCGCAAGCCCACGCGCAAGCCTGGACGACGCCGCTGTACGCGAACCATTATACCACAAGTTGCGCGCGCGCAGTAAGGCTCGGCGGAGCCATGCCTGGGCTAGCGAAGCGAGCGCGAAGCTATGCACAGCTGCGCCAAGGGTTGCTATGGCAACGCGAGGTGACTTCATCGCTCCGCGAGGTTTTTTGGTGCGACGGACGGATAAGCTCTGTTGTTAAAAAGTATTTTTTCGGGCGCGTAAGTCTAATAGACTTTAATGCGAAAGCATTATGGTTTCCGCTGGCACTGTACGCACTTCTAGCGCTTCAGCGTTGGCGTACCTGCGTGGTCAACCATGCTTAGCCGACGTAGCAACTGACGGTATACACCCGATGTCGCAACACTTTCTATTCCACGGCGTGAATCGAGTCACCTCGACAGCCCCGACGGAGAACGGGCAGACTGACTGATTCCCCTGGCTCGGTATGTAGCCACGGGCTATCGCACTCGTAAAGCCACAGAAGGCTCGCATTCATTTTGTATATTACTCGTTCTCTTCGAACTCTATTTCGTTCGAAAGGCGTGTTCTACGCGCCACATAAATTATAGGGGTCAGGCGCTGCTCCAAACGCCGTGTTTATTGCCTCATACAGGCACATAAGGCTTTCCCTTTGAAACCAATGCGATAATTCTTTTATTTAACACTTCACTTTCAAAAATGGCTACCTGGAAATATTTCGAACACTGCTTCGCACTGCAGTTCAGAGCGACAGCGCAGCTCCTGAAGGTTACCTGTCAACCTTCTTTTGCCCTCAGCTTGCATCTTACATCAGGCTCGATCATCCACAGCTTCTTTTTCCAGCCCGAACCTCTTGAGTTTGGAATAATTCGGCGTATCCGACTTGATCATTCTGTCAACGTGCGCGCGCAAAAACGAAAGAAATAAACAAACGGAAAGCTGTATTCAATCGAAATACGACTACAAAAAAGCTAGACCACTTTTTGTTTGGAGTGGAAAGCACCGGAAATTCTCAGCCCTGTGGAAATATTTCTGCAAGGCGAGTGTTGTTTGTATATTGATGATGTTTAAGTGGCCATACGTCTAAAGCCAACTTATATGCCGTTTGAAAAAGAAAAGTGCTACGATGGATCACATTTGCAGCGTTTACACACGTTTGAACGACCGCCATTCGCCAGAGACTGTCATTGGCTGTGGCTGGCTTCCGTAGCAGCTGGTGCCGGTATATTATCTCTATGGCTGGCGCAGTCAAAGAAGAAAAGCATTGCATTAACTTCGCGTACTAATAAATATCCTGTAACTTGCTTTGGTGCGGTATTCCCTTAATGCCAAAAAAAAGTGCACTTCAAAGTATAACTGCGCTGTAAGTAACATTATATAGCTTTTATAAAGCCGCGCCGGCATGGCCTGCTAGCTCAGTCGGTTAGAGCGTCGTGCTAATAACGCGAAGGTCGTAGGTTCGATCCCTGCGCAGGCCAGCTTTTTTTTTTTTTTTTTCTTGCAAGGTGAGATGCGTTTTGATAAGTCACGAACGCACCAGGAACACCACCCACATTTATCATAACCGAAGTTACAAAAAAACGTGGCTTCGCAGTACACCGCCGAAAAGAAAACGCGCAAGTTTAGCAAACAAAAGAAAACGTGGCCTGCGCAGGGATCGAACCTACGACCTTCGCGTTATTAGCACGACGCTCTAACCGACTGAGCTAGCAGGCCAAGCGTACCCTCCCGTCGGAAACAATAATCAGCTTCTTAGCTGAAATGCTCCGCTCATTGCATCATTCTTTTATACTGCTTCCTGAATTTTTTCAATGCCAGACGCATCGCCCGCTTCACAATTAATGGGAGTGAGTGGTACGCCTGGTTCGCCGCATGTCGTAAGGTGGGGGCCAGGCATATCAGGGATCCCCGGTCGTGTCCCGTGTCCCGAACTGAATTCGAGAGTGGCTTGTGCCTGGTTGCCAAGGCAACTGATGCTTCAGATTGTTACTCTGGCCAGCAAGAGGAAACTCGGCGCCGCTGTCGAGCACGTTTTTGCCTACGTTGCCACTTTCCACCAAATGTCGCCCCAAGATTAACCGGTCACGTGACTAAAGCACTGGGAAGGCTAGCATTTGGGGAGTGTGGAAAGGGCTTGGTTTGCGGCTCGGGGCGTATGCGTTTGGCATTGAAAAAAATACAGGAGGCGATGCTTCACACATTGCAGGGGTTTTATCCAGAATTCGATTTCGGAGGAAGGGGGGGGTGGGGGGGGGGGGGGGGGCGATATCCTCCGGGTTGTGGAATCTTTTTTGGGGGGTGTCCAAACCCTCCTTAGGGGGGGGGAGATTTTGACATGTTCCAAGTGCAATGTTTCAATTTGAAGTGCGAGAGGAAGTTTGTTGAGGATAAACAAAGAGAGGGCGCAAGAAAGGTGGTACATGATCACTTCATCCCAACTCCTATCCATGTAGTTGCGTAGAAAGTAGGAACTGTGGCCTTTGAAAAATTAAAGGAGGCGATGCTTTAAATAAACTTTGCCTATATGCTATAACACAACTCCAATCATTTCGTATGTGCTGACACGCGAGTATAAAACCTGTTTTAAACGTAAGCAGTTGTGCAAAAGGGCGCTTACCAAAAATTCTGTTTAGGCTGAACTAGGGAAATGTCGTGCTCCTGAAGGAAAAACAAAAATCGTTTGCAGTAAATGTGTGCAGCATTTTGAGGCCGCTCACTTCAAAAAAAATCCAACCTCGTTCGTCATTTATTCGCAGAGAACAAGCTGGAATGCCTGAGACAGGTGAACAAGAACCCGACTGCAAAGGAAATGCTTGCTGCGATGACTTCTGCCAAAGCCTTGCGGATGAAGGATGCCCAGCTGAATCCCGAGCCGACAGGCGAGGCAACGAACGAGGAAGAGGACAATGGACTTCTGACCTTGTGGCCCTTCCTGTTCTTGCCGGTGGGCATTCAAATTCAAACCTCTTTTCGCGTTTGCCAGCGCTATACTTGTAAAAGCAGGTGCCATTGTTGGTTGCGGATCACCTGTCAGCAGGCTCATGACAGCTGTCAGCGTTCCGTGCGCAGTGGGATGATGGGTGTATGATGGATAAGATGATGGAAGGATGGATGGTTGCATATCACCCATAATCAGGTTTTGACAGCTGTATACATGGCTTGCACATAAAGGGCAGCAGAAAAAATTTACGACCTCTCGTAGTGCACGCGGTGCTTCAACATGGCAGCTACAGTGATCTCTAGAGTTCCTCTATGTAGCTGATGGAGTTCCTCTATGGACCTAATCCCTGTGGGAGCTATATAGAGGAACTCTTGTGATTTCAGTGCAAGCCATCAATACATAGAGGACGGAACATGTGTGTGTCCATATATGTCCTCGAATTGCAAGAGGACGAACATGTTGACTGCTGTGTGTGTGTAGCATGCAGACTAATAATGGAAAAACTAAGGATATTAATCCTTGGTATAGTGTACCATGGTTATAGTGTACTATTCTTGAACCCTGTACCCACCATGGTGTACATTTCGCCAGGCATATCCATGGGTGATATTGACGAGTTAATTCACGACTGCATGATTTGTATGGGTTGCAGGTGACGGTATACCCCTTTTGTGGTTGGGGGAGATTTCTATGTGGATTTGCCGGGACCACGGAGAGGATGGTTCTGACAGTTCGTATTGGGGTAGTTTGGTTTTCAATGTCATCACGGAACCAATACACCAACCATCAGTGCAGCAGCAGTTGAACACAGGCCTGACAGTGTCAAAGAATGTGTTGTTCTATTGTGACTTCTCCACTTAGCTTTGTTGGCCAACGAGTTTCGCAGGGCGGAATGACCTGGAATATTTTATTTCGCAGGTGATCGGATGTGTTATTTTAGGGGTTCCATTATTTTGGGTATCGTGTGTTAGAGCCGTGTCCTGGTTTGGCGTGCGGGAGAACTTTAAATTCACGTCAAGTGCTAAAGATGTAAATTATTCAAAACAAGCACACACTACATTAATTTTTACTCTAAACTACGAACTCGTTCGTGGCCCCAAATGTAAAAACATAAGAGGAACCTTGCATGACGGGCAAGAATCCCAGATGTCCTGAATTAATTCTGTGCTCAGTACACAAAATTCTAAATCGTAAAGGCGTTTATCTGCCACAAGCCATCTCCTGGAATAGGTTCCCAAACGCCCTTGAACCTTTTGACTTGGTCAGTGACTGCATTACTAGCTGTTTCTTTATGCAATGCCTGACCACACGTTTTCATCAAACCCATGACTACATCCCCTGAAAAATTAGTGACTGTCATGGGCTCAGTATACGACACCGACTATGTGATAAAAAAAAAATCTTGAAAACATCTGATTTTAGGTGGTTTTTAAACGTCAGTACTACATACATGTTTGGTATTCTTTCAACTCTTTCAACTGACACAAAATTGAAGGCACTATATCTTGCAGAGAGGAGCGATGAAAAGAATATGGTGTGTTTCTCTCGTATTTACCGGTTGTTCACTGTGAACCGGGCTAAAACTAATACTGGCTTGATTGGACCTGATACTACTCAAGTGATTATTGAATGCCCCCCACATGTCTTGCCAATGTACGATACTGCTACTAGTCGCTCCATAAAGGTTGTCGCATCTTGACTTTGAGCCCGTTCTATTGTTCATCCCTTGCAGATATCGAGAAGGCTCTTCCCGCGGTCAGCGCTGAACAAAGAAGAAACTCTGCACCTTCTCAAGTGCGACCACCTGAACATGCAGTTCCAGGATGAGCTCAACAACAACAACAGCGACAGCAACGAGAACAACACTGCGAACGAAGGCTACGAGATCAAGCATGCCGACACACCACCTGACACTAGCTGGGAGCGACGGCAAAGAGACAGCAGTGCAGAACAGCCGGTCATCGTGGCAAGTCTTTTTCGACTTTTTGAAGTCTTTTTCGAGCACTGAGCAGCCGGTCATTGCGGCAAGTCTTTTTCAACTTTTTCGAGTCTTTTCCGGGCACTCAGCAGCCGGTCATTGTCGCAATTCTTTTTCGACTCGCACCTCAAGTGCCTCATTGTGTGAAAAAGTGGCATTGTTGTCTGATAAAAGAAACGGCTACCATCATAAAGAGCAAAAGACACAACAATGTTCCACCAAAGTGCGCACACCAAATTTTCGTGCGTATATAACCCGCACCAAAAATGCAAAAATTTCCGTGGCAAAGTAGGGGTGCAGATAATACGCAGGGTTTTTCCTTTAGTGCAGTTTCACGTCAATGTGCATTGTGCCGTGAAGCTCCTACGCAGTAACACTGACTAAACCTTCCATGGCAGCGATTGCGTAAAACATACAGGGACAAGAAAGAAAAAACAAGTGCGACCGCACTCTAACAACTGAATTTTATTAGTGAATTGTAACTTTTGTGTCGCACTCAGTGTATTATACGTGCTAAATATACGCCTTTTCTTTCTACATGGTATGCGATGTGTTGCTTGAGCAGTAGCCTTAGCGCAGTCTTTCCTGTATCAAATGTGTGGGCATTGCGCGACGATTTTTTCTTTTCTTTTCCGGCGGGCTGAAAGTGGGGGTGCGGATTATATGCAGGGGCGGGTTATATGCACGAAAACATGGTGTGTGGATTAATTTAGATACAGTAAATCAGCTAGTTTCGTTACCACCACATTACCCCAATACGTTGCAAGTGGTGGAATTAAGCGATACTGGCGTCACATTGTGTGACAGTAGAACAGGCATGCACCAGCCACAAAGAAAGTTGATCCTAGGCAACCTGTCGTCTGCAGTGTCGCCAGTTTGTCTGTCAAAAAAATCCACACCAAAAGGCGAAGAAACGAAGGCGAAAAAAAAAAGACGCAAACACAATGTAGCAGTACAAACGTCTTTGAGAAGTATCGCCAGGGAAGCAGGCTTAAGTGTCCTGAGAAATTTTCTTACCCGAGTCCAAAACCTCCATCAGGATGTGCTTTACATGGATGACATTGATAAGAGGCACTTGCCTTGCCTTGTATTGTCTTAGCAGTGTCGCTACTTTGTGTAGGGGCAAGTAAAAACAGTTTGGCATCACGGAACGGTTATACTTACGTGATTCTGGCGCTGACGATTGTTTAATGCTACAATGCAGTAAGGTATCGTCACTATGAGTGCATTGGAGAACTTGAGAAGAAGGGCGATTTAAGTCAAACAGGACAGGCCTTTCAGGTTGAAAAAACTGGCTAACTGCTTAGTTCAAATGGCAGGTACAAAGCTCCTTTTAAAAGTCTCGTGACTCGCTAGTTGGCGATTATATGAACCTGAGTGCACCGTAAGTGCCAAAGTTTTAGACTTGCATATGCACGCAGTCTAACCTGCTGTGCCTTACTATCTGTGATAATTTGATGCGCATAATTACAGATGAGAATTTGTTTATTACTTGGCGCCGTACTTATACCCATCAAGCTCGATCGTTTAACTCCGAGGTGTAAAACTAAAGACTTAATGCGCTGCATGCGTTAAATTTAGTTAAACTGCCACACATGCTCCCACACTGGTTTTTCCAGAGCGGAGGCAGAGGTGCAGCTATTGTAAAACACTTGCATCACATCTTTCACACCGCCACATACTTTGGCCATGCACTTGTCTCAGTTGGCTGGTTCAGTGGCATAGTATCTCATTGGGCACCTGATTGTTGATGTTCGTTTTTTACAGTTCTGCTGTTTCTCACCAGCCCAGTTCATCAGTAAAACCTCATTACAAGAGACACTCAAGGGACCTGTGAAACACGTCTCTTGCAACCAAGGTCTCTTGTATGCGATGTTGCTAAGATGGCGCGTATCGGAAAACCAACCACACCGCTTTCACTGAAACGTCTCTCGTAGTGTAATGGTGTCTCTTGTACCAAGGTTTTACTAAAGTGGGTAGTTAAGTCATAGCTGAATGCTTCACATAATTTAATGTGCTCTGTGCAGTTCAGACTAGCCAAAATATTTCTCAGTGTTTAGCAAAGCACGAGCAAGACATTGGTCACTAACTAAACAGGTGCGTCTACGCCTTCAAAACTCTTTATAAACACCTTCAGATTCATAAACACCTTCAGATTAGGTCACTAATACACTAGAGGGTTTGTTTAGGGATGATTAGGGGCGGGGTACAACCACAGCTGTGAAGAACACAAGGGGTTATCATTTTCGCGAGCTTACCAGCTTATCTATGTGCCTGTTGTCCCAGCATACCAGGGACTTGTGGCAATTGGTTGCGACTCGCAACAGTCAACATTGGCTGGAAAGTTTTTGTGACGTACCTCTACTGGGCAGCATGACGGCTGCCTAAAAAATTTGTTGGGAGACGGAGCACAATACGTATCCTAAGTTTTCCGACAACATTCTGATAGCTTGCCAAACACAGTGCGGCAGCTTTTTCAAGCACGAATCGCTGCAACAGTGATTGCGTGCAGGCTTTTCTATGAGACCCTGAAACAATTTTCATGCTCGAACAAACCAGAGCACAGGTTTTGGAAGCACTGCATTGCTGTATGTCAAACCCGGAAAGAAAACACTGCAGAGTCCATGTGTACGTGAACAAGGAACGACCTCTAATGTGCTGTATTTAGTAAAGGACGAAGATGAAAGCCAGTAAAGTGAAAATGAGAACAGTCGCATCTATTAGCAGGCTCAAAAGACAGTCTCTCTTGTCAGTAAAGGCAGTGAAGTCGGTGGGGGGCAGGAAAGAGGGTAATAACCTCAAAAAATCTTTCCAGATCAGTACGCTGCGCTGGGCATAATTAAGACAGGCCATTATACTGATTGAAGTTGGGGAGAACACAATTGGAGGAAAGCACGATTCCTCGCTTCGCGACAGTCCCTAATAGCTAAACTAATATTTAGATTGTTTGCATAGCTCGCCACCAGCCAGTCATCAGTTAGTATTTTGTCCCAATACGCCATACAAATACAAATTTTCAGACTTGACGCAGGTGTCATGTGATCAAGTTCCAGCTGCTACCTATATGTCTAATACGTCTTTTATGCGACGGAACTTATGGTCTGATATCCAACAGGGTCTCAGTGATAAGCACATAGAACACTGCTTGGCAAAGCTTTATACCTTGTTTCGTCAGCCATTTCTTAATAGTGGGGGAATCCATATGTTTAAAGGGGCCATGCAGACAAAATACAGGTTTGTTTGATTTGAAAGATTTCGTTTGTTATAGTGCCCGTAGCGCTTCTCCAGCAGCAAACGATGCTGTATTCACTGAGAAATTAATTTATGTTAAAATTTTCATTGTCCCGCCAAATCGTGTGTTTTGGTGACGTCTGCAATAAAGTCATAAGAGTGGGTATTCAAATGAATTTTTAGTGTGTCGTTGGGCTCTGCAGCCTTGCTTACCACCAGTCATACCAGATGGTGCTACCATACTTAGTTGCAGACCGTTGTCCACCTTTGGTTTGTTTTTGACCGTATTTGCACCTGGCTTGTTTTTGTTACTGTAGAAAGTAATCGTTTCTTGAAACACAGGGTATCCTCGACAAACGGGGTCATAAGACAATGTCACTTACGCCAATCGGCCACTGTTGTGTAAGACAACTCCAAAGCAGCGGACTGCTGTGCAGCTAAAACAAGCCTAGTGTACCGAGTACCAACAGCAGTGCACATCGGTATTTCTATGTTTACGCACATTATCGCAACTTTCATTGTTTATCCCACCATTCTTACTGCTGAAAAATCAATATGCATTACATTGAAGTGCAAATAGCTTACTCGGCAAGCTTATAAGCCCTGCCTAATTTGCGTTTGCTTTCGCCGGCCTCAATCAATCGCACTGCTGGGCACTAATGACGTCATAGGTTCTGTTGCGGGAAATGAGCAAGTGGGTCGCATGGCTGGTCCCTTTTTTCCTAATTATATGGCTTATTTGAGTGAAGTGTGCACCAAAAGTGGTGTCAGTATGATTCTAATGAGGCTACGGTATCTTTCGAATGAACCAAACTTGTGCTTTGTCTGCATGGCCCCTTTAAGCCTCAAACGTGTCTACTGGGCTCCTAGAAAACCAATTGCCTGAAACACTGCCACGGTGGCTCAGTGGCTAAAGCATTGTGCTGCTGAGCCCAAGGACGCAAATTCGATCCCAGCTGCAGTGGCTGCTTCTCAGACGAAGGTGAAAAGCAAAACCACCCGTGTGTTGAGACTTTGTCGCACATTAAAGACCCCAGGTCAAAATAACTCCAGAGTCATCCACTACGGCGCGCCTAATTGCCCTGGTGCAGCGTCCGCGCTCAACACACCGAAAAAAAAAAAAAAAATTCATCAATTACGTGAAGATCTGGTCACATCGTCCTAGACCTGAAACGAGTCACCGATTGAGTTGCAAGTGAAAACTTTCTTTACTGGTTCGGGTTCGCCGCCGCAGTATGAAAACCCGGAGGCGAACGACCTCCAGATACCCAAGAACTGGGTCGACGACGAGATCCAACCAGAAGGTCACCAGGGCACGTGTGCGCAGCTGGACGACATCATCAATGTGAGGCCCACCACCAACCGTTCAGCGCTGTCCCTGTCGGCGACCAACAGTCCAACAACGGTGCAGCAGCCGGATGCGTCGACACTCACGTGAGTTCTGCTGCATTCCCGGCATACCGTATTTTCGCGCATACAACCCGCACCAAAAATGCGAAAATTTCAGTGGCAAAGTAGGGGTGTAGATAATAATACGCGGGGTTTTTTCTTTAGTGCAGCTTCACGGCCATGCGTGTTGTGTCGTGAAGCTCCTACGCAGTAACACTGACCATGCCTTCCGTGGAAGCGATTGTGCAGAACATAGAAGGACAAGGAAGAAAAAACAAGGATGCCGTGATTTGAAACGCAACAAAAACATGGACCAAGAACAGAGTAGACGAGACTAGCGCCCTGTCTCGTCTACTCTGTTCTTCTACTCTGTTCTTCGTCTGTGTGTTTTTCTTGCACTCACCAACTAGCCCAGCAAGAAGTTTTCTCAGTTAAAAAACAAGTACGAGCGCACTCTAACAACTGAATTTTGTTAGTGAATTGTCACTTTGGCTGTGCAGTCAGTGTATTCTACTTGCTAAATATACGCGTTTTCTGTCTACATAGTTTGATGTCTTGCTTGAGCAATAGCTTTGGTGCAGCCTTTCCTGTATCAAAGGTGCGGGTAATACGCGAGGATTTTTTTTCTTTTCCGGCAGGCTGAAAGTGGGGGTACGGATTACATGCGTGAAAATACGGTATGGAGTATCGCAGAATATCAGAATATCGTAATTCCTATGCACTGTTTCCTGCCTGCCACAATTTTTGACTGTTCAACGGTTTCATCATTTCTTTCTGCACTTGTAAATAAATCATAGCTTTCATACTCTATCTCCCCCCTCAAATAATGACGAGGAGAAACGTTTTTGTGCTGTTTATTTTGCATTATTTTGTTCAGTGTATGCTATCTTGTTTCATCTCTCTGTTCATGTTGTTCCGTAACAAGGCTGGCACGTATTTTCAGCATCATGCTGAACACTGCAGCTCTACTGAGCAATTCGTCCCTCAATTTTTTTTCGTTATTTCCAATCTCGAACAAGCAATGTTCTGTAGGAGTCTACTAAGTAAAAGAAAAATATAAAAGCAAAGAAATATGCACACACACATGTAGCCAAAAATTTCACACACTCCAAAAATTCCAGGTGTTTTAAAATTCAGATCATTGTTTGCTCCCCAATGAGTCCGTAAAATCTTTTGGTGTGGTAGTGGTGTACTATGAATAATATCGTTCAGACCTTTTGAAAAATGCATAAACAACATTGCTTTGTAGTGTTATTGAATCAAGATTCTCGATACACACTGCGATATTGATTTAAATGGCAATTAAAAGAAATTTTCATAAATTAGCCACACAGCATTTTAGTACTTAGGGTCAGACGGTCATTACTGAGTTGAGATACACAATGTATACCTTCAGATGACTGGATTTAGAGCACGTTTCTACTGCTAACAAAATATAGGCAGGTTGTACCCAAACTTGTCCCGCTTAATTAAACAAATTACGAATATGGCTTGTGGTTAGAGATGTCTCCAAAGTTCTCACATTAAAGCATTAGAAGCTAAGCCTTTGCACATGGTAACACAGGCTTACCGCACAAATACAAATCCACGAAAAACAAATTCTTTGACACCAACAGGTAAATGTGTTAACTCTGCAGAACCATAGTGCAAAAAAACAACAAAAGAACATAAAAAGAGACCCAAAAATACAAGGGCAACATATCCCTGCGTGTATGTCACCACATTATCTGTGTCCCATTTGTACTGTCCCGCCAAACATCAAATTTTGTTTTAAAAAAACATTACAAAGGAATGAAAATGGCGTGATGAACACAGCGCAAGTGTAGCTATAATGTTCATTTAAAGCAGTTTGCTGAACGTACAGCTTGTGAACTCATTCAATCATGAAACTCATTCATGTCAATCTCATTTTCCTCTGCAAGTGAACCTCAAAAGACAGAGGGTGCTTGACTAAGACGACATCTACCCGCCGCTGTACAACAAGGGCATCTAGCGATGCTTTATTTTCTAGTAGCAGCCTGCAGTGAAAGGGCCAGTTGCTTGCTTCTTGCAATCTATTGTTAATTCACCCAGTGCTGAGTGGTCTATAGCACTCTTTGTAGTTGTCGAAAGTTCTCGACATTAGTCCCTGCGTCGTCGGAAGAACCAAATTTTCCAACTTCTCATTTTTGATTCAACATTGGTTGTTGAAATACAGAATTTGCTCCTATTCCAACGCAATTCTCTTGCTCTGTTGCCTTCCTTTTTCGTTTTTTCAGATCCATGACACCCAGTAAGCGCAGCGAAGAGGCCTTCTACCACTTCGCCTACATCATGACTTCGGCAACCTCTACTCAGGACAGTGCAAGACCCGGCAGCCCGGCAGAGTACTTCAGCTGCTCCAAAATGACGGTACAAGACCACGTCCCGTTCACCTCGACAAGTGACGTGAACACCCGCAAGGAACGCTTCACGACCCTCCCAGAGCACGACACCACGGTCGAAACCAATGCCTGTAGCAACTTGTCTGCCAACGTCTCGGAAGTCGATGTTAAGGAAGAAGCCGTCATCGCGGCCCAGCCTACACCACTCCAAGATAATGCTGAAGATAATGCCCAATGCAAATACGTGCCAGCGGAAGACGGCAATGAGGGAGTGCTGAGTGACCAAATTGACGACGACAAGCATGACGAAAAGGATGCGGTAGTCGCAGGCAAGGACAACTCAGCAGCGGTTGCGGAAGCAGACAACGGACCAGGAGAAGACAAGGACAACTCGGCAGCAGTTGTCGAAGCAGGCAACACACCAGGAGAAGACAAGGACAACTCGGCAGTGGTTAGTCGAAGCAGACATTGAACAAGGCGAAGACAAGGACAACTCGGCAGCAGTTGTCGAAGTAAGCAACAAACCAGAAGACAAGGACAACTCGGCAGTGGTTGTCAAAGCAGACAACCAACCAGGAGAAGAGAAGAACATCGAAGAACAGGCGGAGTCATTGAGCGTAGAAAACAAGAGCGGTGGGACCAGCCAAACAAACTTTGACTGCAAGGACAGCACCACGCGTCCTAAGACTGCGCAAGACATGATCCTTCCAGAGGTCACCGTGGCTTCCTCGTCGTCGAAGGAAAGCGTGGCCCGACAGGAAGAGGAGAAGAAGCAGCGGGCGGAAGCGAGGACGAGACAAGACGCAAGCCGCAGGGCGGACCTCACGATCCCAGAATACACGGTTGCGTCGTCTTCCATGCCTGAGGGGGTGCCAGTGGGCGGTGTCGAGGGACCGTGGCTCTTCGAGAAGGAGTTCGACACGTCCCTCGGCAAGAACTGTGGAGAGGACGTGCTCCAGCGCATGTCCTCGTTGGTGCGGGCCAGCATGGACGAAGACGACGACGGGACGTTGAACATCGGCACACACCAGGCGAGTCGACTCTCTCTCTGTCCTCAAAGGGGGGCATGGTTCTTAAAACAATTTATTTCTTTTCATTGTTAAGTAAATAAACTCTGTGAAACTTGTCAGTCTTGCTGCTTTTATTCCACTGATTTCACATGTGCCGTTATTGTTTCAGTAGTCAACTAGTTACCAAGATAATTCGAGATAATTATTGATTTTTGGAGGAACAATACACAAAACAACGTTTAGCCATAAAACTGTAATCTTTACATTTTCCAATTCTATGAATCCTAGTGAATGCACTAAGAGAAACGGTTTTTTGATGCACCGCTTGGAACTAATTCTACAGCTCATTAAATTTTGGTGTTTGAAATGGGCATTCAAAATGGTTCCTTGCCACTGGTGCCACCAAGATTTAATGAGCTGCAAAATCAGTTCCAAGCGGTGTATCAAAAAACCAATCCTCTTATTGCACTCACCAGGGTTCATAGTATTGGAAAATATAGATTACAGTGTTATGACTAACACTGTTTTGTCTATTGTTCCTCCAAAAATGACTAATTCTCTCTAATTACCTTGGTAACTAATTGACTTGCTCAAAAATAATGATATGCCATTTTAAATCAGGGGGAAAAAATGCAGCAAGGCTGACAAGTTTCACAGAGTTTACTTAACAATTAAAGGAAGCTGTTTTAAGGGCAGTCTCTCCCTTAAGGGGGACACTGGTCTTAAACAATTTAATTTCAAGTGAACTCTGTGAAACTTGTCACTTGCTGTTTTTCCACTGATTTCAAATATGCCATATTTTTCATTGGTCAATTAGTTCCCAGATAATTAGAGATAATTAGCCATTTTTGCCCCACAATTACAAACAGTGTTGCACAAAACGTAATCTTTATATTTTCCATTACTATGAACCCTGCTGAATGCAATCTTGAAACAGTTTTTGATGCATCGCTTGGAACTAATTTTACAGCTCATTAAACTTCGGTGTTTGAAATGGGCACTGAAAATGGTTCCTTGCCACTAGGGCCTGCACACTTACCATCGACTACACGGAATGTATTTGGGGTAAAGTCTATTGTCCCAGCAATCTCCTCCCGCAAAAATTATGAAAATCCGTTCACTATCACTGAAACTACGAGCAATGAAAAATCGCGCATAATTGTTCCCTGTCAACTCGACCATGGACAACGCGACGAAAGCTGCGCGCTCTCTCCCAGAAAGGGGGGGTGGCTCGCGGCATTCTCTTCGGCGGCCTTTGATATATCACAGGCTGGGGAGTTTGCTCGTTTTCTCCACAACGTGGAGAGGTCTATTTCTGGTCTGATGCCACAAAAAAGCAGGCGTGGCTGCCTGCTTGCAAGTGCGTGCTTGAGCTGGTGGGGCGTTTTTGAAGCAATAAACGTTTGTTGTCGAGTGGTCTGGCTGAAAGGGAATATTGAACCCATCACTCAAAACACAAAAGAAACGGCAAAACTGTGCGTACAGGTTCAAGAATAAAAGAGGTTGGTACACAGCGCCGACAACGGCGGATCGTCACAGGAAATACGAGAAATGAGCCGCGAAGTTGACCAGTGACAGCCAATTGGACAGCTATGGCCGGCCACAATGACGTTGTTTAGGTACAGTGCCTAGAATATACTCTAGGCACTATAGTTTAGGCCATGCCAGGGGTGCATAATGAGGAAAATTGAGAGCGCGGTTGGTTTTTCCACGTCTTTCACAGCGATTTGCGTGCCCACCGCTTCACGTGCACGGGTAATAGGTACTTGGCTCAAGTATTCCCGGCAGTGTAAGCTAAACGTCATGCAGGTTGATACTTGCACGGTTCAAAGAGTGCTGCAGGGTCCCTTTAAAGGGGCCATGACGACAAAACGCAATCTTGTTTAATTTGATAGAACTACCCTCTAGTAACTCACTCAGCTCCATTTTGGCCCAGAAAGACGCTTTTTTAACCAGGGGAAAAAAAAGTGAAAGAATAATCGAAGACCTTGAAATTTCGTGATACACGACGTTGGCAGTGTCACGACGTTGGAATTGAGGAAACACTTAAAATGTAGTTATCGGTGAGCTTACTACATGTTTGCGTTCAAGTGATGTGATCAAATAAAATTAAAGTCACCACTACAAATGCACAGTCATGTTTCTTGTGGTGGCTGTGATTGGTGGCTGCCAACTCCTAGAAAAAGATTGATGTCATAAAGACCCGGCTAAAAAGTCACTGGGAGTCACCCTTGCTTCATCTGTTTGTCTTAATAATATCTAGACCGTGTTTGAAGTGTGTGATGAAATTGGTATATTGGGGCAAAATGGCTTTCTCAATGAAGTAAACTTGTATTTTGTTATCACGGCCCCCCTAAACCTAGAACTTGCGACCTCAGTTCAAAGAACAAGGTAATACCCCTGTCGCGTGGGCACTTTCAATTGCGATTGAGTCGATCCGGATCGGGCGCTGCTACACGGCAGTTATCAAGCCCGATCCTGCTCGAACTCAATTCAGGTTTTCAAGTGTGATAAGACGAAAGTGGCGATACTCTCGTCCCTGCTGTCTAATGGCACAGAAGTTGACAACTCAACTAACGCCAGAACTTGTAACAAATATCTTGACTTGAATAAGCATGCGGTGCAGTTACCAGACGCAGGCCGCGAATTACATTTCTGGCGCCATTTGGTGTACGTGAGTGCAGCCGGTGCAACTTCTCAATCGGGATTGTTGAAACGTGCCGTGTAGCAGTGGCAGTGCGTCGAGCATGCTCGAAAAGTCAGTCGTGATGCTTCGCCTCACTCCGGATTGAAAGTGCCCGAGTGACAGGGGTATTAGGCTTAGCGAGTCACGGCAGGAGCATCTAAACGAAGTCGGGGCATTACGGAATTCTTGGACACTGAAGCAGGTTGCAAGTGTTGTCTAAGTGTCTCATCAGTTTGCACTTTAGAACTGTGTAGCCCATGTCTTGAATTTGTTTTTTTTTTTTTTTCAACCAGCTTGGACACATTTTTTTTCTGCAACGAAAGGTCATTCAGCTATGGTGTTACATATTCTGCAGTCCTCTTTATCAGCAATCTTGTGTCATCGGCTGTGATGACGCAATCGCAAGTCCAGTTAGTGGTTCAGCAGATTGCAAATGCGTTTATTCTAGTTAACTACGCATCAACGAAAATGAAGTTGTAAAGCTACTAGGTGTTTTTACAGAGGAGCTGTATGAGAGCAGGTATCTATTCATCCTTGTATCAAAACTCCCACGGCTCAAGGTGTGTCTGAAACGCAAGGCGTTTCATAGCACAGGCTCCAACTTGGCAGTAGCGAAAGTGAACGAGCAGCAGCACAATGCGTAGGAGACAGATCAAAGCCATTTGAAAGCGTACGATGGGAGCAGATCGCGAAGCAATTCTGTGTCAGTTAAGCAGAAAGATGAGTAAGCCCCCGAAAACACGAGGCGCAAGAAAAGTGTCAGGGGCGTTCACTTGGACATCAAAGCTTTAGTGTCATTGCACCATGGGTTAGTTGTGATGCGGTCAAAGCTACTGATTTCACTGTGGATGCGTTGGGCCCGACAAAGGAGTAGTTCACGCATTCCACATTAAAGACATCTGGCTTGCAATGTGATTCGGGCCAAATGATCACCCAGAAGCATTTGACAAAATCCTAGAATGTGTCTTACTGATAACAAAGCCACGTTGAAACGTCGTTACAAAGTGACAGTGACTTCACAGCTCCACTGGTCATCCACATTCACAGGGTGGAGTGGCCTTGAATTTTTTCTTCATCTCAGCTTTAGAAACAAGTGAGGCACTTAATGTCTACCACACAGTGGAATGAGACATATTAGACACCTTGAACTATAAATGCAGCCACAAATAAGTTCTCGGCAGGACCCCCTTCGATGCTTCTTTTAACTTCTCGTCGTTTTGTTGAAACAGCAGGACGAATTCGGCGCCCGGCTGTCCCTGACGGGCGGCTACAGCGGCAGGACACGGTCCAAGGCCAGCGAAGGCACCTCCGGCAACTACACCACCAACTACAGCGACCCACACAGCAACCAGCTGGAGGAAGACTCGGACGAGACGAAGAAAGGGGGCCCCGCGCCGATCATTCGGATGTTTGGACAGCGCGCCCACGACCTCAAGACGGCACTGCAGAGCAACCTCCGGACCTGGGCCCAGCGAAGGGGAACGGACTGTTCACCCGACTCCCGCGATGACGACGCGAGTCCGCCGCGGAT
Organism: Haemaphysalis longicornis; assembly: GCA_013339765.2. Classification (NCBI taxonomy): domain Eukaryota; kingdom Metazoa; phylum Arthropoda; class Arachnida; order Ixodida; family Ixodidae; genus Haemaphysalis; species Haemaphysalis longicornis. The sequence continues at coordinate 195,332,920 of CM023452.1, read as the reverse complement.
GCCACACGAAGACTCGGACACCGTCAAAAGGTTAGTCTCTGAAAATGACGCGCCACACAGCGGGGAGTACGAGTGCAATGCATCAACGGTGCTCCGTTGCCACCAGGAGGTGAAGGAGATGCCCAGGCGTGCCCGAGACAACAGCCGGCAGGCTCTCAGAATCTCGGTCAGCCCCAGCGCTCGTCGAAAGGCGTCGTCGGCAAGGTCGGACGCCTCCAGTGACCACGGATTTGAGACGAGTGCGACGCCGTCTCCGACACCGACGATGCCCCAGACGGACGGCAAAAACACAATCACTCAGGTACCGTGGGCAGGGGGCAAGCTCTCGACGTCGTCGACATTCAAGAACCGTCAGCGCTCCGTCCACTGGTTGAATAGCGTGTACTACGTGGGCAGCGGAACTGTGGTGAAAGAGTGCGACTACCTGTCGGGCAGCCAAGAGAAGATAAAAGATAAGAGCGCAGTCAGAGGCAAGACATCGACGGAGGCGAGTGAGTGTGATCTTAAAGAAACCAGCACAACTGACGATAATTATGGCCAGGCGACATTAGCAGCCCAAAAAGAGACATGCGGGCAGGTGGCTGTGTCTGCTGTCAGCCTGCCAAGGTGTGTCGAAGCATCACAGAGCGAAGTGGCCGCCATCCGCGAAGTGTGTGAGCGCTTACAGGCCATCACACCAAAAGAGGAGAAAACTGCCGCCATTTACATTCTGGAGCCCTCAGAATCATTTGACTCGGTTCTGGACGGTGCCACATCATCAGTTAGCAAAGTGAGAGCCATTGAACAGGAAGGAATCCCCTGCCCAAGCATACACCAGCTTGAAACAGTTGAAAAAGAACCAAGAAGGGACTGTGAGGAGACCGTCACACATGAAGGGAAAACTTCAACAGCCAGGCCGACCATCTCGAACCTCTGTTCCATCTCAAGCATCAGTTTGACGCAGGAGACCACGATCCCACAAGAAGAGCTTGCTGCAACTGCTGCCAATGCTCATCAGGAAACGCCCGACAGGCTCCCTGACGATGAAGCGAGAGAGAGAGACGACGCGCAGGTGGAAAACTTTACACCGTTGGCGTGCACATCGCAAGCACCAAAGCCCTCTCCAAGGCAAGAACGAAAACCGGAACACACGGACACTGCTAGAGGGAGTGCGTCATCGAGCAATGCTCTGTTCCTTGGCACGTCGAGAGACAAGCGTGACACGACTGCGAGCGAACCGCAGAGCCGCTGCCCTGTGCCCCTCCCAAACAAAGACACCACTGTTCTTCACAGCCACGAGCTGGTTCCGAGCGGCCTCTTCTCCACATTCCCGGCGCCCAACAGGGCGTCCGTACTCGTGCACAGGTACATCAATGGTACCAGGACGCTTCGCATGACGACTACAAAACAGTTCAAGCGCCTCTCCTTCAAAAACTGTATTGCGAGTACCTTCGGCCACAGCAGCACATCCATGGAGTGTCCCTTTGGTGCTCAAACCAGGCAGATCGTACTACCGAGGGCACTAGTGCCGTTGTCCGCACCTCATCAGAAGATGCTATCCATCGAGTACAAGGACTGTTCCACCACTCGCCGGCCGGCCGTCAAGTCGGCATCCTGCAAGAACATAGACGAAGCGAGCAGTGTGAACGCAACCCTCTCCGAGCTTCCGCTGGTCCACAAGAGCTTCTCCGTCGACGGTGCTGTCCTCGAAGAGGCCGATGGACATGAGACGCCGCTTCAGGGTTCACCTGCCAAAGGGGCCGCCGCCGAACATCTAGTTGCGACCGACGACGTAAAAGCCACAAGTAGTGACCATTCGCAGCTGAAAAGCGAAGGCAGTGTGATAACAAAGGAGTCGATTACCTTGGTTGGCGAGCCCAGCGAAGTCCAGCTGCCTCCTAAGAAGTGCGATAAGCTGCGGCTGTCGGAGGTGCCACACTGTGCCGACGAATGCACGGAGGACACGGCGACAGGAGGCGTCGACATCTTGAAAGCCGACGGGGGCGAAGAAGTCTGGTGGACGAAGTTTCGACGCTGCTGAGAATCGAGTTCAGCGATCTTCTTGAGGGAGACGACGACAAGGCTTTCGGCAACAGGGAATACCTTGCGCCAGGACGAGGCCATTGCGACAACACTATCTCGCTGGTTCCAGAGTCTCAGTACAGCAGGACAAGCGTGCAGGTAGAGGAGAGCCAGGTTGCGCCACCGTTGGTGGTTGCAAACAGTGACGCAAATCTGCCAACCACTGATCTGCGCGACTCAATGCCACCCGCATGCGAGTGCACCGTCCGAACAGAGCCGAACTGTGATCCGTTGCAAAGTGCGAGCGCATCAAACGTTAGTGCAGATTGTAGGCTGTCGATCACCGATGGAGACAAGAATGCCGGCGTAGGTGGCGAGCGTTCGCCTGTGGTGGTTGCCAAACCAATTCCAAAGCGTAGGAGGAAGAGAGGTGGGGAAAAGAATGCTTCTGGAACAACAGTCGATAGCACCAGCACGAGTGCAACATCCGTCCTGTCAGAAGGCTCCACCAGTACTGAAGACAGTTCCTTCCATCTACAGATTTTCAGTGATACTAAGGCGATCTTTGCGAGTCAGTCGTACTCGGACACAAGTTACGGATTGTAATCTGCTCTTCTAGAGGACAAAAGGTGGCCGTGGCGGTAAGGAGTCAAATTCTTCAGGTGGTCAATAAATGAAACGTCAAAAGCAAACTGCTGCGACTGTTTTCAGGACTTTGTATCTATAGGCTATGCACAAGACACACAAGTGGATGTCTTCTTTGAGGGATGTCTTTTTTTTATATGTACCTTTCATCAGGTCAGGCACATATAAAATGGTAGTTAATAAAAAAATTAAATTTTCCCACATAATTTACCTCGAGCCAATGCAGCTGCGTTAAGTTGTGCCACTTATAATCACTATGCTTAAATTATGTTTTTTTTTCTGCTGCATTCACAAGGGTCTGTTCAATTGGTGAAGCAGGCTCAGAAGCCATGAAAAAGGATAGTGTATCTGTTTTTTATACTTCTGGTCAAATTGGACTCTGATGTGCCACAAAGTTACCTCTGGCTGAAGTGCACTGCGGTAAAGGGCTGAATGCTTTAGACTACTTGGGGTTCCTTGCGTAAAGGTCTTGCAAAAGCAGGCATTTTCATGTTTCGCCTCCATTAAAGGCCAACTGCACTCAATTTCGACCTCCAGAAAACCTTATTTCTGTATAGTCTGCCTAAAAAGACCGCAAGATACCAAATATGACAGCTGAAATACGCATATCTACGGCACAGACCAATAAAAAATCGGCAATTTTGGAAGCTGAAATTGCGAAGAGCGCAGTATTATGGACAGGATGAAGTGACGTTGCAGCTGGCAAGCGAGCTCCCGCAAGTGGTTGGCCGGCTGGAGCAGACCTGTGCGCAATGCTTCACCCTCGCAAAAGCCCTAGGAGAAGCTTGCCTAGCAGAGCTCAAGCAGTTCTCCTGGCAGGCTGGAGAACCAAGCACCCAGCCGGCTGCAGTCTTGTAGCAAATCAACAACACATTTCCTGGGGCTACAAGTCATGTCCCAGTTGATCTGGCAGTACGTACTGTACGTTGAAAACAAATTTGCCAAGGTAAAATGTGAATGCAGTTGGCCTGTAAGTCTTTGCAATTGGGAAAAATGAACATCTGACCTAGCAAGCAGCAGAATACCCTAGGCCACTGTGCCTGCTTCCAGACACACTCAAGCACTAACAAAAAATCTGCACCCTAAAGAGGCACAGGCAGCTGTCCTGCAACATTCAAAAACTCCAAGATCCTTCTGTAAAACGGAAAAGCAAACGTTGCGATCACGAACTCAAACGGGCATTTTACTGTGAAAGTGTTACATGGCGCCAGCATCTGCCTGCAGCACCACCAAGGTTCCTAAAGTGGCTCGTGGCGTAAACGTAAACACAATAGACGGAGAGTAGTTGATTCAAAAACAAATTTAAGAAAATTTGGAACTGGGTGCGGATTGAACCCCAGTCATGTATTTCCAAACGCTTCGCCCACAGAGCACCCACGTGACATGTCCTGTTCGCAGCGATACAGAACGGTAATTTAACATGGCCATTGGCTGCGCCTCGAACCTAAAGCTACCTAAAACATACCAAATCGCCACTATTAACAACAACAAAAAATTACACCATCTTCTTGTAGGGGAACCCTGAGTAGTATGCAAGCAGCCGTGGGGTCGATTCAAGTGCCCATTAGTTTTGAGTTCGTCGTTTCCGTTAGGCTGAGGTACGTAGCTACCGTTATATTTACAGTTTGGTTTCCATGATAACTACCACACTTTTCACTTACCGGAACTAGGAAATGGGAAATTGCAATGAGCCCATGGCTGCTTCGCATACTACTCGGGGTCCCCTACGGGAAGATGGTGTAATTTTATTAGGTGCGACGGGGCTATGTCCCTCCCTTGTTGTTGTTGCGCCGTCCACACCCCCACTGCGCATGCTCGGCTTGCTGGTCACCCGGTGGTGTCTTACCCTTAATGGTTGATGGAGCGACAGAGTTACCGGAGTATTCCTGGCCGGCCCGAGATGAGCCGAGCATGCGCAGGGGTGTGTGGACGGCGCCACAACAAGGGAGGGACATAGCCCGACCATGAGATGCTGGAGCGACAGTGTTGCAGGTGTCTTCCTGGGCCGGCGTGAGACGAGCACGCTTCCCCTTAAAGGGCTCCTGGAGCGACAGTGTTGGTTGCCGTGTCTTCCTGGGCCGGCGGATGGACGGAAGACGGAGCCGAGAGCAAGAGATGCTTGCTTCTAAAACAATGCCTCTTATAGAAAAAAAATCAAGATAGGTAAAAAAACAACTAAGCAACAGACCTGCTGGGGCTTGAACCCAAGCCGTCAGCACCAGCACTCGGTACTCTACACCGAAGCCACAGAGCCTGAACGGTGGCTTGTGTTAGTAGGCACACGTGGAGTGACATCACACAGGGTCACGTGGGTGCTCTGTGCAGCAAGCATTTGGAAACACGCACCCCGGTCCTCTAGAATGCAGGTTCAGCAAAGCATCCCCAACACGTACTCGGCTACATTGTGCTGTAGCTCAGTAAAGGTGGAGCCGGCGAATGCACTATGGCTTGTCTCAGCATTGGCAATCGGTGTGCATGGATCAACGTACACTGGGCTTGACGTGGCACGGCACATTTAAGGCTGAAGATAGGTGTAACGACACAGTCGCTCGGTGGGACTGGCCACTGACCACAACAGCTGTCGCCAACAGCCTTGGGCTGCGATGTCCACATAATATACTGAAGTACAAACGCGTGCCCACATCATTGGGACTGGTCAGTGACGACGACAGCTGCCATCAGATGATCATGGCCGATTTGCCAATTCCCCCCCCTGTTGCTGCGACATTAACACACGCACTCAAGCAGCACTCTGCAATTCGTAGAGTGTGTAGATGCCCTTGAAGTTCTTTATTTTGGTTTTTCAGTCAAAGTCAATATGGCCTACAGAAAACGCCAAGTGTCAGTTCACTGCACTCGTAAAATGTCCAGTCAATAAGGTGCTCATAGCGGACAGCCTTAGAGATAAAAATATCCTGTGTTCTTTCAGTATGAGTGATACAATATCCTTTGATGCACCGGGATCATGTGGCGTTAATAAACTTATTAAAGAAGCTGCCTGCTTCCAGCAAGCGATGGTTTGTGGAGTAGTTTTTCTTATACCCAATGGAGACCACTGTTAAGTTACACTGAGGTCATTGATTGATTGGTTGACTGTAGGGTTTAACGCGCCGACGCAGCGCAGGTGATGAGACGTGCCATACTGGAGGGCTCTGGATTACATCCGAGGTCAGCTGTAAACATTGCGCAAGTATGTTATGTAAAAGTTTGGAGTGTGTAGCCCTTGTTGATCCTTTCACACAATTTACATGTATTTGAACAAAGAAATCGTGTTTCTTTTGCAGAGTTCTCATTATTCATACCCAAGATTGGAAGCCCACAAGGTGCATTTAAAGGATCACTGACGAAATTTTCGGGCTACGTTTTTTTCGCTGCTAGGGGTGCCTACCAGCCCACTCATCACAGAATGGCACATTAGATGGTCGATTGCAGCGCAAGTAATTACTTACAGCCTCGTTTATTTGTGTCAGTTTCAGTTTCGATGAAACGAACACCGAGGTGGCTGCCATGACAGGACGGCGCTCTTGACGTCACCGTGCTCGTCGCACCATGGGCGCGCGCGTCCACATTATTCATGGCTACACGCGCTTGGGCAGCATGACGTCAGTGGAAAAAACCTCTGACGTGACGCACAAGGTGGATCAGCGCGCGCCAATAGCAGCAATTGATTGATTGCAGGGTTTAACGCGCCGACGCGACGCAGGCGATGAGGCGTGCCGTAGTGGAGGGCTCCGGATTAATTTGACCACCTGGGGATCTTAACGTGCGCCGAAATCTCGTACACACGGCGTTTTGCTTTTCGCCTCCATCAGAAAAGCGGCGCCGCCCCAATAGCAGCAAGTCACCTTGGCTACGCCACGGGAGTCCTGACGTCGGCAGTTTAGGGCACTGCACTCAAAGCGTCATGCTGATGTCGAAAGGGTGTCTGTTCTTAGTGTTCGCGTGTGCGCAAAGATTAAAATTGATTTTAAGTATGTTATATCGAATGGTTACTGTTGAAACTTTCTGGGCGATATCTCCATATACAAAGAAAGCTTTTTACAGTTATCTCAGCTTTCGAAATTTTCTGTCAGTACTCGTTTAACAGGACAGTCATACAGACTAGTTAATTCTTTTCCCGCATAAACTGTGCCTGAACAAACCGCCAACATTAAGATATTTTGAGCGCAGGTAATACCGGACTATACTGTGGACCACCACAATGTCACTGCAGTGTTATGAGGCAACCACAAAGGGTGCTTTACGTCTGTTTATAAAGTATTTTCGGAAAAAAAAAAAAAAAAAAAAAAAACCCAATGTGCTAGACTTTACTCAATGCTAAAATGATGAACTGCAAGCCAGACTACAAAATGTGTCCCAAATAAGAGTTCGACAAACTCACTGCAGCGTTCCTCCAGGTCCCTTTGTGTACAATTGAGTCTGTGTATACAGAAACAAAGATATTGAAGCACTAACTTTGCTTTAAAAAAGCAACCAAGGGCCCAACCTCCTAAATTTGAGTTTTTAACTTAAAAAATATAATGCTGCATAGGTGATGAAAATAGGTTTAGGTACAAAGTCCGCACTTAAACAGCCCTCACTAGCTCCCTCTCAAAATAAAGGCAACAGGGAGGGGCCTGCCAGATCTCCAATGTTTTGTAAAAGAATGCGAGACTCGTGAAAGCAGCTTGCACCTGGACTGAAGCCACGCGGTAGGCAAGAAACACACAGGCCAAAGAAGGTGGAAAAAGAAAAAAAAAAGGGCTTTATTCCTAGAGGTCCGACGCTGAGTGCTGAAGTGCAAATACTGGCATGACCGTCCACTACAACGCGTTGTGGAAGTGATGATGGCTTTGACAACAGGTGTACGACTTATCTCAAACAAAAAACTCAACCAATTGTGATGGTAACTCTCTGAGCACTAAACGGGAGGCAAGAAGAACTAAAAAAAACAAAATCTTAATCTGGTGAGTTGGAGCTTTCCAGTGTTAGGTGCAACCGTCGCGGAAGCACCGGCCAACTTTTACCACAGCCGTTGCATTCGCCTTGAACGTCATCAAACTCGAGACTCAACGTGAGGGTCATCCAGCCGCTGAATTTGAACTCTAACAACCAAGATTCAACCAATCAAAGGCAGACAAACGTTGGTTACAACACGACCAACTCAAAACCATCACCCTCCACATTTCCGCGTGCCCACTCACGACACGGCGCATGTTTACCTAGCAACTTCGACGGAGGAAAGCCCAGCGATCGGCCCTCCCTCCCCTTCACCCCCTCTTGGCGAACGGGAGGGAAGAGTCTCAGGGCAGCAGAGCGACTCCCGGGGGCTTGCTCTCCAACTGCAGGGCTTCGGCCATGAACAGCTTGCCCAGGTTCTGGGTGGCGAACTGCGCCACCTGCTGGCAGTACGAGTTCACCTGCAAACGGAGGACACCGCAAACACCGAGGTGTGAAAACTCGCCACCACCACCGTCCATTCAACACTGGCACTCGACAAGAATAGCAGCTGCAGTCGCCTGACAGCGAATCCCCACAAACTTCTTCCCCTTAAAAAAAAACCAAGCACTGGATTTTGCCACGTGTATCGCGTGCCATGCGAAGGTTCGTTTATTTCATTCACAGAAGTATAGACGACAGTTTGGCCAAGCTGAAAGAAGTTTGTGAACGAGAGCGTGAAGGATGAAAAAGCAGTGCATTGTGGGAACAAAGGTTGAAAACCCTTATGCAAATACTTTACTGAAAGGGAAAGCGAGTACAGTAATCCCGCGTTAACTCGAAGTCCTAAAATCCGCTGCAAATTTTGAGATAAGTGGAGTGCCGAGTTAGAGGGGGGCCAAAACACATGGCGCCTATGGGAAGCACGGCGAAAAAAAAAGCTCCGACATAGGTGACATTTCGAGATATCAGAGTCCGAGGGATTTACTGTACTTTGAAGTGAGCACATTACTAAAAGTACAGGCATGCATGACAGTGAAATTAAATAACAGTTAGTAATACGAAAACATGGGGATAAAGATACTTGGCTAAAATGTAGAGAGAGAGAGAGAGAGAGAGAGACTGATATTTAGAGAATTAAAGTGTGCACAAGCCCCCTGTACAGTAATTTTGTTTGCCTCAGCCACTAAGCCAATCATCGCAGTGAGTCAATCGCTAAGGCATGGTGGCTGCTGGGCCCAAGGACGCAGATTCGATTCCGAGCGACAGTGGCCATTTTTCGGATGGAGGCGAAAAGCAAAAACGCCTGCGTGTTTGAGAATTCGGTGCACGTTAAAGATCCCCCAGGCGGTCAAAATTAATCCCGAGCCTTCCACTACAGCGCACCTCATCGCCTGCGTAGTTTCGGCGCGTTAAATCATCAAATCAATTCCGTTTGTATCACCTCAAAGCAACGACGACAATTGAAAACTGCACTATTAAGAACTCGAGTTTTTCCTCTAACCAGACACACCAGTGAGCATGGGAATGCCCCATCTTTTCCGCTTCTAACCTCTGACAAGTTGGGAAGCGAGAAAGGGACGTAATGCAAGTTCGCATCCCAAGTGCTGCTTCACTCTGGAAGCCACAGAATTAATAATCAATGGCTAAGTGGGAATATTCTTGGTGAAATCAGCAATCATTCAATGGGCATCTACACCAGCCTACAGCACTGAATGACCAACAGCAATCATTGAACCCGCTAACTACATGATAGTGAAAGGGGGATGATGATGGTTAGATTTTTATGGTGCAAGGCCAGATAGGGCAAAGAGCGCCAAATCAGAGGTTAATGAGGCCAGGGAGACAAAATACAAGTTTGACTCGTTAACCCTTTCTGCCCCATTTTTTTTTTTCAGGGACAAAAATGTTTTCTCTGTGTTCTACTAAATTCTACGGCTCCACGAAGCCCACAAACAAAAAATAGAGCTGGTAGTGCAAGTAATTACTGACTTATTAAAGAGGCAAATAATTAAGACATCTGGTAACTAGCGGAAAAAAATTTTTGCTCATTTTTCTAAATTTTATGAACACATGAGCCTGCAAGTAAAAAATGGGACCCGCTGTGCACATATTTACAAAACTGGGAATACAACTAGGACGTCTGTTTTTTTTTTGTTTTTTTTCTTAGTCTCGACGTTGTAATTTTGTGTTCACTGGAGCTTTTTCTTCTTTGAAGCGTCCGGCTCCGCTAAAACGCTACAATGGTGATGTATATCCCAAAAGTCATCCCTGAAGGACAATTACCCCAAAAAACTAGCAGTTTTGGTTTTGTTCTCTACGTGCTACAGCGACTAGAGCGATGCGATTACATTTCGAATCCCCGGGACAGAAAGGGTTAAAAAGGCTTTTTTGTCCCGACAACACCAAGTTTGTCACTAACTTCAGGGAAATAATCTTGCTTGGGTGATTCGTGGCCGCACACATAACCGACCGCCAAGACTGGGCAACTGCAGCGCGGGGCCTCTAGTTCTAACGCTCGCCCACATTACGTCACTGTAAAGCGAAATTTCGCTGCTTTTGAAGACTTACTGCGTTTTTTTTTTTTTTCCGGTTAACAATGTCTTTCGTGGCTGGAACGGAGCTGACAGAGCTACCAAGGGCCACTTCTTTCAAACTGTGCCACGTATTACGTTGGTCGTTCACAATTTACCGGGTTTAGAGGACAGCTTCGTTGGTCCGTCCTTCCGCGGACAGTCGGATGGAACCAGGTTAAGGCCCCGTTCCAATACGAACGAAACAGTCAACGAAGACTGCTTCGAAGTCAATAACGATGCAGGCTACCTTCCCGTCCAAACTAAAAGTGGACGCCAAAGTGCCACCTCGTTATGTGTAATAATATCGTCGGCAAACTAACTTCTCTTTTATTGGAATAATTACGTAAGAAGCTTACTAGGGTGCGCGGACGACTTTGTTTTATTTTTTAAATTCCAAAATGTTTGTAATAATAACGGTAATATTATTTACGAAACCCACGGCTTGCGTTTCTCAACACGTCTGCTTCGATGTTGTCGTCTGCGTTGGTGTTGCGCTCGTGACCGCAGCGCCGTTCCAATTCTTATTACTTTAGAGCGTGCTAAAGCTGTCTGCGAATTGGAACGCAGCCTTTGCCTTCGTGGCCCCTTTAATGAACAGTTGGGCCATGCCCGTCCCCCACCGACCTGGCCACAGTGGAGCACCGACTCAAGGCGGGACGGTGTCGGAATGGGCTTGAAGAGCTTGTTGATGTCCTCCTCGGGCAGCGGTGGCTCCCCTTTCTGAGCCCGGGCGCTGTTCTCCTGGGCTCGCTTCTGGAGGAACTGTGTCTTCTGCTGCTGCTGGCGCATGACCTGCGGGGAAAGGACAGACTCAGTCACGCGACCCGAGCTCCTTCCTGCAGCATTGCACAAATGAGCCAAGAGACAAGACACCACAGAAACGTGGGAAGGTGGGGCAATCAAATACTGCCGTGCTGGCACTCTGGGCGAAATGTCGACTGAAAACTAGTGCAGCAATTCTTTCAGGCGACGACACCATCAAATAAATTGAAGCCGTTCCACTCAATGCGAAAGCTGTCGTCAAGTGTGGAGCAGTGATTTGCCAGGGGGGCTGTGGCGCCCTCTTTTGACTAGTTGCAGTATCAGCCTGGTGCAGATACCGAAAGTAGTCAAGGGAGCATTCTGCAGCCCCTGAAAAGGCCTGTAAAGAGACCCTGGATTCAGTTTTCATTCATTTTAAGGTAACTGACGCATTAATTCATGATTTTTTTTCCTTATTTATCGACCCCAGTACTTCATGCGCGAAAAGTTTCTGAACTGATACAAGGGCACAACATTTCAAGTAACTCACAGGAGAAAGACAGACAAACGCATACCTATAACACCTCGTGGCTGTTTCCAAGTTCAAGTTAGTCAGCTCTGAGACAACATTCGAACAGATGGATTCCAATACCGGTGATAGGGGAATGTAACATTTTCTGTGTGACTTTTCCTTTTTTTTTTTCTGGCTAAAGTAGGACATCATACACTGCACTGTATACAACTTGTACATAGGGAAGGCTACAACTCATGACAACCGCATGAAGTTGCGAGTGCTGCTTTTTTTTTCTTCCAAGTGGGCGACTCATCAGGTGGCCTTGCCATGCAAGAACTTTGGATGCGAAAGGAATGAGCCCAACCGCATTTTGGCACGACACGTCTACAGTGCAACAGCGAAGAGCATGCTACCAAGGAATTGTTAAGGGGGCAGCGATGAGAACTTTACTCTGCTTAAAAGATTGCCCTATTGAAATAACAACCACCTTTTACTGTAAACGTCAATCATACAAGCTATCAAATAAGGCAAATGGAGAAAAGGGTTACAGCTACCTTTTTGCACCCAATTGTAGGCATAACATTAACTTGCAGAATTGGCTGATGTTGACAACAGACTCTGCAGATGAAAACAGTATTGTGAGCTTGCAGTTTCCATCCCTGCCTCCCCATTACCTCCACTTACAGCTTACTTCCATTTTTCTGCAGCTGTTGACCTGCTGCATCATTACCGGCTTGTTCATAATTTCTTTCACTGAGTTCTGGTTGGGACGCATTCGCATTCTCTCAGGATCCTTCTTAAACGAAAACGAATGTGAAGGATGAGCATTTCCAGGTCCAGTCAACTGACCTACATTCATGAAGACATTTAAATAAGCCTATTTCTAAGAAGGAAGGTGTTTCTCGTGTGTTAATGCTTCAGGAACACTCGGTTTTTACGATTTTTCGTTATAGGGAGACGCTGCCATGTTGTTGGCTGCGTTTTAGTTACGCATCTAGATTGCACTTCCTTGGATGTGCGACGTCTAGATTGTGTAACCTGCTAACTCAAATTTTCGGCACTTTGTATTTAGTCCGAAACTTCACTTAAATTAAAATTTCTCCCCTTTACGGGCTCTCGGGTTACTGGAGTTTTACTGAAGCCGAATTTCCCATATGGCTCTGAAGCAGCTCAAACTGGCACAAAACAGAAGACAAGAAAGGAATCGGTTTTGTTTTCGTAAAAAATTTCTGTTGTTAGTCAGCGGTGTGTCTTTGTTTTCTTGTCTTCCATTTTGCGTCAAAGTTCGAGCTGTTTTCTGCAAGAAATGTACCGACTAGCACAGATTAGAGCTATTCTCTCGTACGACAGCGCGCCAACATTGAGTTATAGCAGACCGGAGAACCAGTCCTGGTACAGTACCCAGTACACCTGCGCAAGCATACAACCAGCTTTTCTATCTGCACACGTGCAGTAGCGCCGGTCGCTTACCAGGTACCATACCAGGACTGGTTTTTCGTTCTGCTATAACACTTGCAAAGCTGTCGTATGGAAAGGATGGCTCTAATCTGTGCTAGTTAGCACATTTCTTGCAGAAAACAGCTTGAACTTTGACGCAGAATGGAAGACAAGAAAGAAAACGCATTTTCTTTTCGTAAAAAATTCTGTTGTTAGTCCTGTTCCTTCTTGTTTTCCATTTGGTGTCAAAGTTCGAGCTGTTTTCCGCAATAAATGTACCAACTAGCACAGACTAGAGCCATTCTCCCGTATGACGGCGCGCCAAGGGAGATTAAAGCGTAGAGAGCTTTAGTTAGGCGTTTTTACGCTCCGCTCAGCAGCTAAGCGGATGCAGGAGTGCGAATATGCATGCATTCTCTGCTTAGTGGCTAAGTGGGCTAGTGGAGTGAGAAACACGGTCTGCTAAAACAAAGCCTGAGCGGACCGTCGTGGCCCTCTCCGCTAGCGCGACGGGGCGATGCGGGTGCCCTCTTGCGCGCGTGCAACGACTGTGCTTATTGTAAGATGGCTGCCACGCCTGCGACGAGCGCCGCGGCTTCAGGCTCTTGTTTGACGTGCAAACAGCGAAAGCTGTTCTGCATCCCCAAGGACTGGTGCTTGCAGCGAGAAGTGGCGACTGCGAACCCATTTGACAACTACACAAAACTATTCTAGTCCACTGCAAAAAAACGCCGCGTTGGATCGTTGCCGTCGAAAAGGAGTCGAATGGATCTGGAACACAACTTTGTTTGGCTATTGCGTGGCTATCATCAAGGTTGAAAATTTATTTTTCAATCATTGTAACTGACTAGTAACGCAATAAGATTGTACATGTCAGTACTTCATAAACAAATAAGCTATATGTACTGGTTTTGCTTTGTTAAAGTGGCGAAATGGTTTTCGGTTCTGTTTTATTACGCCAAACTTGGCCAGACGGCGCTGCTAGTCCGGAAGGTCCGGTCCACTGTGCATCATGGGTAACGAAAACGAGAAAATCGCTCGCCGCTCTGCTGCAGCTTAGCGGGGCTACCCGGAGCGTAAAAACGCCAAACTAAAACTGTCTAGTTATAGCAGAGCGGATAAGTTGTCCCGGGTGCGGCACCCGGTAGGCGACCGGCGCTACAGAGCGTGTGCAGAGGCGGAAAAACTGGCTGTGCGCATGCGCAAGTGCACCCGGTACAGTACCAGATAACCGGCGCATGCGCACAACCAGCTTTTCAATTTCTGCGCACGCGCAGTAGCGCCGGTCGCTTACCGGGTACCGTCTGCTATAACTCTCTGCCAATGGCCGCCCCGTCATCCCGAGAGCCATTCATTCATTACCTGGCGCTGGTAGTTGATGAACTTGTTTGTCTCTTGGTTGAGCGCGTCGACGCAGCCCATCATAGCCTGCAGGTTCTTTTCCAAAACAAACGCCGTGCTCATGTCTAGCAGCTGCTTCCCGGTGTCCACGGGCGTGGACTCGGTCAGCTCGCAGAGCAGGATGTTGATCAGGTGCGAGTTGCGGATCACCACGGGGATCTCCTCGAACATGTTCTCGAACGAGCAGCGCGAGTTCTTGAACTGCTCCGCGCTGAAGTCGCTCGTGGCCAGCAGCTTCATCGCCGGCTGGCTGAGACGGAACGCGCGCAGGGACAGGAACCCGCGCGTAGTGCGAATCGGGTCGTAGATGAGTACCACGGACTCGGTGATGTTGGTCTGATAGCCGAATTGGGACTCCAACAGGGTGCGGTTCGAGTAGCTACCGAAGTTGGAGCTCTGGTACCAGCCGACGTGCAGGTGGTCGACGTTCACGTGCCGCATCTGGCGCATCATCTCCATCTGGTACTCCAAGTCATCGGCCTCCTCTTCCTCGGCGTGGCGCGGCGGGATGGGGAAGCAGTTGGTGATCTCGACGAAGTTGGAGTTGATGAGGCCTAGCAGCACGCCCTGGGCGACGTCCAGGAGCCCGCCCGCCTCTTCGCTGCAGTGCTTAATGATCTTGAGCACAACCAGGCCATCCACTTGGACATATTCGACGGCAGATTCGGTCTCCGTGTGCCGCCTGTCCCTGATCGACGCCATTTTGACAAGAAAAGGACCGGGTGACGTCACGTGGCCACCCGGTGTCACGGCCGTCGTTGCGATCGCTGGGGCAGTACGTCAATTGTGCTCGAAGTTTTATAAAAATAATAAATTGCTAAAATAAAACTTATAATCTAAATTTTGTCGGCATAGAAATAAATTTATGTAAACTTTTAGAAGTGGTGTTGGCAGCAGTAGTGGCATCGCAATCAATACCCGCTAATGGCCGCGCCCACGAACTCTGGTTCTGCTCAAAATTTTAAGCATGATTACTCGAAAAAACCCGCCGTTACGGATAACGACCTCGACCCTGTAGAAGAGATGCTCAAAAGGACAGGTTGTATCGATCTGCACTACGCTGTTCAGGTGAGTGCAGCTAGTATTAAGCCGTTAACACTATTCAAGGGCATGCCGCCGGTCTACTTGTCAGCTTATCGCTCAGCCAAAAAATAAGTGTGTAATAATAATATCAATTTCTTCACTTTAAATACTTTATGGTTGTGTTTCATTTTTATCATTCTGTGCAGGAGTGCATGGCCGAGCACCGCGACTGGCGCAAGTGCCAAGACGTTGTGAAACAGTTTCAGCACTGCATGGAACAAAACGCAAAGCAGAAAAGCCAGTAGTTCATAAAGGATCGCGTAAGGGCGTAAGTACGATGTTCATGGACAACTTTCGGACAACTTTTTTAAAGTGCTTGAAGAAATACATCGCACAGTTTCGACAACGAATCTAGTGACCGTTCGGACCAGCAGATGGCGAGGTGAGCGATCTCTTCGATTTTTTTTTTTTTTTTCCTTCCATTCCCAGTTTTGCAAACTCGCGGAGGGCATGGCGTCGACTTCGGGAGCCTGGGGTTGTCAAGGAACCGCTGCCAGTGTCGTAGAGCATACTTTTGACGACGATTTCAGCCCGGGCGGGGCTATGCCGGATACCGATCACTACGTCGCCAGTTTAGGTACGACATCCAAGCCATCTGTCCCGTAGATGCGTTGTATCGTGCCGTGCCCGTGGCGTCCAAGTAGCAACGTTCGATTGATATTAGTTACACTGGCATGTTTTTTTTTTTTTTTCCTTGCTGTGCCATTTTTCAGAGTCCAAACTGGCCAGGCTGAAAGGGAGGAGTCGGGATGTGACGGCTCGGGAAATGCTGGCCGTCCTCGGAGAGGCGCGCCACGACCACACTGGCCGCTTGATAGCGTCGGATCCTGCGCCGTCGGCGCCGTCACAGGCCGAGGGTTATTTGACTGGTAACGACTACAGCGACGCGCCTGTTCACGCTACATACCTAGAGGTGAGTTACCTGGTGCCTTTCATGAGTTGCGTCGTTGGGTTACGCCGACAGCGAGAAAGTGGTCACCAAACGCCCCTTTCCGCGTCGTACAAGTTACCTACTCGACCGCAACCACCACCATTGCCAGCATTCAGTTAATGGTGCCTCTATGTGCCGTCTCCTGTGGGATGATTTCGGTGATGGTGTAGTCATGCCGTGTTCGTAGTGATAACACGCATGTGTTAATTTTAGCTAATGTAAAGTTGCAAAAGAACGCTCACCCAAACTGCAGAGATATCAAGTGAAAAATGCGGGATGGGTGATCTTTGGGGTCAGGTTCGAAAAAATAGAAAAAAGTGGCCGCACCGCCAATCAAAACTGCGAAGATATCAAAAAAAAAAAAAAAAAACCAGACGGGTGAACTTTCGGCTCAAGTGCGGATAGGACAAATAAGTGACTGCATCAACACATGAATAGATGATTCACGCTTATTTTGTCCACTCATCGGCGCTAAAGCCATCGATTTTAGGGGGTGGGCGATGTTTCGGTGGTGGGCGTTCGCTCGAAATTTTACGGTAGTCGATTCGTTTTTCAGAAACATCGGTGGCCTGAAGTCGTTCATAAGTAGATTAAAAACTGCATGCTTCTGTCCTCGTAACTGTTAATGAAAATGCGAAATTGTGCGCTGGCTGCCGCACTCCCTTCCGTTGTAATAGCCATGGACACAATAGGTGAGGTTGCGCACATGACTGAACTTTTGGACAGCATATAGAACACAATAAAATGTACACGCTGCCAGCTGTGGTTTCCTCACTGTTACTATATTGAGCTTGTGCAAAATCAAGAACGAAAGCTGATAGGCACTTGCTAACGAACCTCTCACTCATTGAAGTGCTTCATGCTAACTTTGCACCAGACTTGTCTGTTTTGTCTGGGGATGCCGCACGCACTTGATGGTCTGGACAAGAGGCTGCCGTTTTTGTGGACCCAGTCGTCACTCTGGCTCATAGGTTCATACTGCATTATGTCCACGAAAACAGGATTCACATTAAAAGCATACAGGCTCAAAGAAAAAAAAATGCAGGTTACAAACGTAGCAGCTAGCAGTAGGAAAACTCAATGTGACAGACATGCCTGTGTTGCGCATTTTTAAAATATAAAAAAAGACTGAGTTTGATATCTGGCATAAAAAAATTAAATGTAGCACCCGTATTTTGAATCGGAATAATTTCCTGCGAATGACTTGCATAAAAGGAAGATGTTCAGAAACTCTTGGGTTTTTTGCAAGAGGACTGGGCACGGGAAGGATCGAAGAATGGCGAGAAGCGCCCGCATATGTTGATTCCGCGGTCCAACAGCTTGTATTACTGGACGTTCGAGCTTACGGGTTCCTACCATGGCAAATCATGGGGAAAGATAAGCAGCAAGATCAGCAGCGGCAGCAATAGCCAGCGCCCAGCATTCTTATCAAGGGACACTGACTGCCAATTGGTGGGCACTTTGGAGCTGAAAAAAAAAAAAGCACTGACACACGGCCCACGTTTAGCGCTTGTTTAAAGCCCTCACGCATGTAGCCTCACTCATAATGCTGGTGGCGATCAAGGCGTGATGCTGGACATATTGGTAGGCACCTGCCTATTCACACGTTCGTGTTGACAGTTTGGAGGACTATACGGTTCACTTAGTTCATCCCACTTTATGAGTGTTCACTTTGGAACACAGCACAAGACCGGCGGCAGGCTATGACTGATTTTTCAGACTCGACAAGGTCGGTGCAAAATGTTCGAACAATCAGTCGATACAAGCATTACTGAATATTGAATCTGTCGCTCTAAAGAAAGCTGCGATGTGTTTTTGTGAACAGAAGCCATAACTATTTACAGGGGTGGCAATGCTGCGTCAATGTGCACCAAAAGGCAGTATTGCGCTAAAGCTGCTCCCAAGCGGTGCTTAAAAATGTGAGGCAGCTGTGAGATGATGTTCAATGCCAATCGTATTGCTCAGGCAACAGTAGGGACTCATTTGTTCAACTGTTATTCCCGATGTGGCGCGCTCCGGCGGACTTTCTTAAGGGCTAATGCTCCGAGTCACTCGTCACAATTTCCAGGTCTCGAAGTGCTGGCGCGGTTTCACCGAGATTGGGAGTGAACTTGCGGTGCGGGCAATGCGGAAACATTGCCCCTAAAGGCAGCATCACCTCACAGCACGCTGCACCATGACGCATGCATCATCACCAGCGGTGATTGCTATCTTCCCACTTGGTGTTAAAAGCAAAGACTAAAATAGTTTTACTGGTTAGTGAGACCCCTGCATTTTATTTTATCACTAGTGCACTTGCTGCATCAAAGGTTAGATGCCACCGTGCTGTTCCGTTCAAACAGGGGCGGTCCTGGCACAGGCGAAAGGTGAAATTCTGTTAAGCTAGCAAGCATCTGCAAGTAATCAACTTGGAGTGTCTGGTCGTAAAACACTGCTTTTTGGGGGGGGAGAGGGGGAAGGTGCATCCCCCCATCGCCGCTGCCCCTGGAAAAAAAGTGGATAAACAGGATGCAGTTGCACGGTATATTTTACTTAGAAGCACGTATTACTTGATCAATAATGCGGGTAATGTGCTAGGATAGTTTTTTTTTTCGTTTTTTGTTTTGTGAATGGGAATATTTATGTTAAATTTCTCTGGAGTGTAGTCAGGTTCAGTTTAAAATATTTCCTCTAGTTTCTTTGCCTCTTTTGCCTCTTAATTTCTTCCTCCCTTTCTCTCTTTTTTTCATTTGTTGAGTCTAGAAGGTATAGAGTCTTGTTAGGTGTACAATCTGTTAGGTGTAGAGTGAAGGTAAGCTTTTATGATTAGGTGCGAGAGAGGCAATTTCATCTATCTCTGGAGTGCTCTTGGTTTTTCCGAATGGCTGTAATAGTGTTGTGATAACGTTTTTTTTTTTTTTCCCACTTGTTGAAGTCTAGTGAGGTGTAGATATTCTAAGCACCGCTTATCTCTAGTTTTTTATTTCATATTGCTCTGTCAACTGTGATGCTTTAATTCCGGGAATGTATATTTTTCCAACTTGATAAAAAAAAGCGGTCAGCTCAGTACTGATTGAATGTTGAGTAGAAGCCGTGTGAATTTTTGTTTTTTGCTTACCAGAAATGAAAAATTGCAAATAAATGATGGAATAGAATAGAAGTTTATTTCATGTTCTTTATAAGACATGACGGGGCGAGAGGAGGAGGAGGAGAAAAATCTTTATTAAAACAACAGGTGCAGTTGTTAGGGCACCCGCCTGGTGGAGGGGATCCCTAGTCCGGGATCCCCTGGCTGCGGCTGGAACGTAGGGTCCTTGCTGGTCAACCGCGCCGTCCACTGTTGTATAGAGGGGTTGGGGATTGGGTGCAGGTCCGGTGTCTTTTGGCACTCCCACACCTGATGTTATAGGGTACCGGGCGCTGGGCAGTAGTGAGAAAAAGCCGCTGTGGATAGCTTGGCGAGCTCTAGAAATCTGCTCTCAGACAGACTTGCACTGCTCCGAAATTCGCCTATTCGTGCTCCAAAGCTGCTCCAAAATTCCCTTTTTACTGCTCCAAAGCAGAATTATTCCTGTTCCCTGAGCTGCTCCAAAGGCTCAAGCCTGCTGCCACTCCTGTATTTACTTGATGGAAACAGTAAAAAGTGGTCACATGGTATTAGGTCTTACTAGTGCTGGACCTTTCCCTTCCTTGGTTATGTGTCAGTATGTTCAGCGTATATTGAAGCCCCTACTGCCCTTGTACCAGAATATCGGTTTGTTGGCGAATCAGCGAGGTGGAACCTGTGACTCCAAGGATAAGTGACTGCCAATGGCTTTTAGGTAGGGTGAGCCCCCGAGAAAAACAGAAAGAAAAAAAATGCCTGCCATCCCGCCTTGAGGAAGTGAATGTCCAGCGAAGCGGTTGAGAACCGCTACACATGCTGAAGGGGGCGGGTATGAAATGGTCCTCATCGTCTCACCTGGCTTGTCGCTTGCGCTCGGCTTTTCGGGCAGCAAATTCTGGGTCCTGCCTAGCCTGATTCATGCGCTTGCCCTAAAATGGCGTCTACAACCCTCCCCCCCTCCCTCTCCCTTTCAAGAGCAGCTGCAAACCTAATTTTTAACAGACACTTGGGGGGAGGGGGGTTCCATTGTTGCACAGTCTCCTTATTATCCATCATGTGGTTTCGATGCCTGTTTTGTGGTTTTTTCTTTACATGAATAGTGAGCTCTGTGCTGTATGCCTGCTTAGCCTGATACATGTGCTCGGCGTCTTGGTTGAGACGGCTGGATCCTGCCTGGGTTTTGTGTTTACGACACGAAATTTTCTGAACAACTAGAGGCTAACAGCTTCGCTGTAAATCATATGCAACCCCCCCTCCCCTCCGAAAAAACAACAAGAAACAAGCAAGAACCTTGTTTAAAATCAGTAAGACAATTTCACTTTTATTTCAAGCAGGTTTTCCACTGAGGAAGCAAGTAGGCATATGGCAACTTTGTTACTCAGCTGTTACTTGCGTACACCCTGACTTAGAGGCCAACTGCGATGAAAATTTCGAACTTGAAAACCCTATTTCAATATAGGCTGCCTAAACTAAAAATACTGCTAGATAGAAAATATTCGTGCGAAGCGATTTTGAAAGCGAACTTGAGAAGGGCACAGCCGTTACAGCCAAGCTGAAGTAAAATTGCAGCTGGTGAACGAGCGGCTGGCAGATTGGCCAGTAGCCCGGTAGCACGCCTGCGTGCAAGCTCTATGCGCTCGTGTAGCTCAAATGCGCCCAGTTAAGCTCAACCGAATTCTCCAGCTGCTTGGCCGGCCAGAGGACCAAGCACCTGTCCGGCCGGGATGTCACTGCCGCTTTGTGGCTGTTTGTGTGATCTGCCAGCAGGTGCCACGTTGTCTGCTGCGGAGCTATTTTATCGCATCGTCTGCTATGGAGCTATTTTAAACTATTCTGATTGACAAGGCATTTGATGAGGCTACCAGTCGTGTTCCCATTTTGTTTGGTGGGGAGTGCTGCACGTTCAACATAAAATTGGCCAAGTGAAATTTGGGTGCAGTTGGCCTTCAAACTGTGACTCATGTTTTCCCTTTAGAGCTAAAAAAGCCAACAGTGCCGATTTTGCCAGAAAGTGTCCCCAGGGCTGTTAGATTCTTCTGCTTCCTCGTTGAGCAAAGGACATTCCAAAATGAGTTATATCTGCGCACTTAACAGTAAGCAGCAATGAAAAATTTCAAGAGCGATGCGCAGACCCTGGTTAGAGGGTCGGGCATGTCAGAATTTGTGGCATGCCAATACTGTCAGTTGTTGCTGGTTAGCAATGCGGCATTTGTGACAAAGTGTTTTCTTTTTTTTTTTTTTTTTTTTTGATAGAACAACTACCATCACGAAAAATTGCTGCAGGCATTGACAAAATGTAAGAGAGCTATGACCTTGCAGCAAAGCCATAATCAGAAATCTTTGCCTTCCCTACAAGGTACGATCAATGACAACAGCACAGTGGTGGGTGGAGGTCACAATTTTCGGAGATGCTTCCACATTTGTTTGTAGTTTCAGCGAGACCCTTTCCCGTGTCATGCGCACATACGGCGTCCAGATAGCGCACGTGCCTACTCGCAAGCTGAAGGATGCCCTGGGGTCAATGTGAAAGACAAATAATCAAAGGAAAAATTCCCAGGAGTGGTATACTCTGTCCCTTGTGGCGATTGCAAGTACAGCTACCCAGTAGAAACTGGTGACTTTGAAAAACGGATAAAACGACATGACTACGACGTCAGAAAACGCCACATGGCTTCAAACGCTCTGGCTGAGCATGCCGACACTTCGGGCCACAAGATAAACTTGGGCGCAGCACGCATTCTTGCAAAAGAGAAGAACCTGACGTCACAACTTCATCTGGAATCATTGATCATACAGACAGCGGAGCGAACATTGAATCGAACGCAGGGCAATCTGCCTCCAGTTTACTCCCACTGCCTACG
Source organism: Haemaphysalis longicornis (assembly GCA_013339765.2). NCBI lineage: Eukaryota > Metazoa > Arthropoda > Arachnida > Ixodida > Ixodidae > Haemaphysalis > Haemaphysalis longicornis. The sequence goes on along the minus strand of CM023452.1, from coordinate 195,310,728 downwards.
TCACATTCTTAGACGTACATAAAACGTGGTCTGATGTACTGACGAATTCATTGCGAACAAGGCTCCCGTGTGGGAGCCAAAACGTCTTTTATTTTACAAAATATATTTTTGTTCGGTGTTTTTATTCCCGGTGTGTCATGACCCACCCCAACCAGACAAGGCTTCCATCCAACCATAGATTTCATTGTTTGTAGTTTGTAAAAACAGGTACCCATCTACTGTTTTTTTGTTCTTTCTCTTTTTTTCCGTCAGAGGCGGCTGTTTCCTGAAAGGCAAGCACTGACGCAAGAGGAGCTCAAGTACCTCCTTGAGGCAGACTTTCTGGAGAAGCAAGCCGCGGCGGCCGCTGCAGCTGCGTCCCTGTCTGGGGAACCTAGGGAGAGAAGCAGTATTTCCAGTGCGGACTCTGAACCTCATCGATGAAGGCGGACTGTGTGTTTGTTGAGATAAGGGCATTTGTGTAAATATCGAAAGTATGCTGAGTCAGTATCTGCTGTGGATTGTCTCAGCAAGCTTTTTGTTTTATGATTTTGACACATTGTTCTAGAAACACTTTTTAGTGAGCAGATTCGTTCAATAAAATGCACTGCAGGAATGAAAAGTTTTACTGCCTTCTGTTAGTCCACTTGTTTGTTTCGGATTACATTTGCCAAAATGAGCTTGTGGAGGTGGATGCATAGATCACATTCGCTGCACGCACATTGGCAAACAAAAGGTCTAGAAAGCTACTTTTGTTTTCTAGGTTTGGCTGTGAACTATATAAAATAAATTAAAGCCGTTCCACTCAACGTGAAAGCTGTCGGTAGTGCAGAGCAGTGATTCGCCATAACGGGCTGTACTGCTGTTATCCGCTTACTGCTACTACCCCATGCAATTCAAATTTCCCACTTTTGCAGTGCTCGCGCACCCCCTGCCTGAAACTGCACCATCGGGAGTTCTGTTCTCTTTGTGCTTTTCTCCCCGCACGTGTTGGTGTTGCACTGCCACATTTTGCGTTTACTATCGTAAAAACCCAACGGGTGTCCTTAACTAAAGGAACACGGGCGCTGCCGGTTAATTACGTATATTTTTCCTCAAATGTACCCATAGTTTTCTTTGCGCTAAACAACGGGAAGATGTATGATAAGCGCCAGCGTTTCATGAATTTCGAATGCTTATGACTAGTTAAACCACTTGGCTTTCGAAGCCTCTCGGGTATGCCGCGAGCAGCGTTACTTGGATTGCATTTGATTGGATTGCTACACTGGCCGAGGTTGACCAGTTTCGCGTAGCTCCTGGAGAGCCGTGCTGCGCAAGCGCGAGGATTGGATTGCATCGATTGGCTTGGATTGGATGATAAGCAGCAGTAAGCATGATAATGAAATCAGCTAATCCTAGACAACCAGGAAAGCTAATAATAACAAGCTGAACCTTAGCTCACGCTACGTATATCCTGGCATAGCCGCTTGGCTTTCGAAGCCTCTGGGTTACGTTGCGGTGAAGGGACCGCCACAGGCTACACCGTAACGCCGTGGCGATATGCTTGGTTCCAGCGAGCAAGCTAGGACGACAAGGCGAGCGCCTAAAATGCTCTGCTCTTAAAACGGGCTTATCATGCTTTGGGAAAGGGATCGTTGGAAGGGGCAGAAATGTACCTTCGGTGCGGATCCTTTTCAGAGTCCGATTATGTTTGAGGGGGGTGTGGGTGTTCAATTTATTATATGGCACAGGAATAAAGGGAATGGGTGTTAATGGCAAGGCTGGCTGATAATGGCAAGTGCCCCCAAGTATCGACAAAGTGCCCCCAGCGCTTGTCCAGCAGCAAACGATGTTTTATTCACTGAGAAATTCAACAATTTAAGCCAAAATTTAGATTCTGCCTCTAAATCTTGTTTCATGAGGTCAGCGATGCCGTATCCAGGACAGGTACCTGAAACGATTGTCAGTACGGTGACTAGGGCAGCAGCAAATGGCCAAACGTGTTGCCTCGTTTACCATTCGCCCTCCAAGATGGCGCTACGATACTGCTCTGTCCGCACTCACTTTTTTTTGACCAAATATGTACTTGGCTTTTTTTTTTTGGTTGATAGTAATCATTTCGTGAAACACTGGGCATTCTCGACAAACAGGGTCACGTAAGGCAATGTTTCTTATGCCAACTGGCCAGTGTCGTGTGAGACAAGCCTAACGCACCGTACTGCTGTGCAGCTATGGCTAGCATATCGCGCACAGTGTGCATTGGTGCTTTTATGTTTGCGTGTTCGTTCGTACGTTAACTTGTTTACACCACAATTGTAACTGCTATCAAAAGAATGTGCTCTAAATTTAGCACAAAATTAAGCTTGTTATGCGAGCTTATAATCCCTGTTTAATTTGCGTTGGATTTTGTCGACCTCAGCTAATCACAACAAGCTTTCAATAATACGTTATAAGTTCACTGCAGAAAAGTAGCTAGGGTGTCGCGCGGGTATTCTATGTTTTCTCACTACACAGCTTAGTTGCGTTAAAGTGGTATAGCGTTATTTTAAGAAGGCAATCTTTCGAATGAACCAAACTTGCATGTCTTCATGACCCCTTCAAAAACCTGTGTTAGAGACATGAGGCGTATCAGTAATATGAGCATACTAATTTCAGAAGGAGTAAGCTTGTTTACGCCAGTAGCATTTAAAGGGTGAATGGCCAAGCCTCTTGGTCATAGTAACGGAGAGAGGGAGAAAACGATGCAATGGGAAAAGGATTATGATGGTGGTAACGAGAGGACACATCCGCACCGCTGGAAAGAGAGAGAAATCTCGCTATTTTCAATGCAAGGTGTATAAGGAACAAGCAGATTAGGCGGTTCGGCCGGCGGCTCGGTCAAGCAGAAGAAGCAGTTGAAACCCTGGTTGCATTCTTTCCTCCATGCCCGGTTACGAGCTGCCCCGCGCGTCTTCCCACTGCTCAATGGGGTTGGAGCGGGGAATTGAGTTAATTTAAGGGGAGAGGCCCACATTGACTGCTTGAAAAACATTTAGTAAGGCAGGAAGACCAGAGGTCCGAGCGTGGTATGTGAAGAAAGGGGGGAAATAAAAGCCAATCACTTCAGCACTCATTCACATTGATGTCTCGATGAAGTCCATTAGTAGAGGCACTCGTAGGCCGAAGTCCTAATTGTGTCCATTCCTAAATAGTCCCAGCATGACAGTCACCGATGGAACTCTTGTACCAGTCGTGCTAGGCCGCTCTTTAGAGAAGACGTTGCTATTTGCGCGAGTAAGGACGTGTCCAGTAGAGTTGGGTCTGGTTGAGGGTTTGGGGCGGTGAAATTACAGTGGCGATTGAAGGCTGGACATGTCCAGACCAAGTGGCGGAGATCGGCTGGGAGGCTTGACTGACAATGAGGACATCGGGGAGGAAGGTGAGGCGTGTACCATTTACGAACTGTTTCCGGAGTGAAGGCAGTGTTTGTTATAAAATTGTTGATGAAGATCTGGCCACTACATGGTAAGGGTGGTAGTTTACTTAGGTTGCCTCTAGGAGTAAGGCTTTTAGTTGTTGTCGTCTATCCATTTCGTAGCGATGAATCCGCAACGATGGAGATGATGTAGACGAACAAGACGGTTCCTCGGCAGAGACCAGCGGCGTTTGAATTAATACAACACTCCTGTGTGGCCGCATGAGCCACCTGTTTACCAGTAAAGTCCAGCTCATGGCCAGGTACCCAGTCAAAGCGGACAGTGTTGTGGTTCCATTGAAGAATTTCCACTTGGTATAGAATTTCATGCGCGATGTGGTTAGTGGTGGTATGGGAGCGAAGTGCCTGTATGACCTCATAAGAGTCGAAGCGAAAGTGGGAGAGCCGTAGTAGTTTCATACAGGCGGGATGACACAGCGGTGTTCAAAGCGTGCAGTTCTGCTTCAAAACTTGTTAAGGTTGGGTCCATCATGTTGCAACATCCCGACAGAGCAAGAAGTTCAGGGCACATCCATGCAAGGCCAACACATTGAGGGGTCACGCTGGCATCAGTGTATATGCCGACTGCGCCGTTCTGCTGCACCGATTCCCACTTCTTCACACCTCTCAGTGGTAGAGATGGGTTGGGTCTTGGAATTGAGTTAAGCAGAGAGGCCCACACGGAGTGAGTGAGGGTTTCAAGGCAGTCACCGAGGTTGCGGGAAGGGAACTGGGAGGGGTGGATCTCGGAGACAGGCTTCTGCTGTGGGTGCTGTATCTACTGCAAGGGCCTTGACCCCAGTGGCAGCTGAGAAATACATTTGCCGGGGCACACGCGCCTCAGATGAATGTGCGAGGGAATACAAAAATGCCGCACGGCGAGCAAAGAGGCTTTCGCTCGCTGCAGTCAAAACCACCACCAGCCGAAACGACCGAGCCTTTACGATGCAATGATTACACGCCAGGCACGTGTCGCTCCCTTGACGAAGACAACAGGAGAGGACGGAATCACGACAGACTCATGCCATTAGACAAACAAAGGCAACTGGCCGAGCATGTGAGGCATAGTAACCGAAAAAGAAAAAAAAGGTCGCAAACGGGAAAGTCAGATGATGATGATGATGATAACTAGATGACATATGCAGCAATGGACAGTGCTTAAGTTACGGAGGAAGAAAAAAGTTAGGAGACGCCGCCACTGGCGAAAGGTAAAGCATAGTCGCAAAAAGTAAAACCGAACTCAGTCCGGACGTCACTGTGCCACGTGACCCCACTATGTGAGAACTCGCAGGCTCCAACCGAACAAACGACGGCATGAAGCTACTACAAAAAGGTATCGTGGGTCGCGTGCAGGGTCACATGCTGGGCCGACTGCGGCGGCTCGAAATTTGGAAACAGCAAGGTCGCTTGTGGGCTTGCGAAGGCTGGTTGCATGGTGTCACGCCGTCTCCTAATTTTTAAAATGCAGAGCATTTCTTTAACTCACATGTAGCGTCCGCCGTGCGTCCGCAACAGCTCAGCGCGCAGGCGCGCCCTCTCCCCCACTCCTCCTTTCCCGCATCACGCTACCCTCCTCGCTCTCAACAACAGGTCCGCACCCCTCCCCCTACACTATATATAAAAAAATAGTTATCGGCGCCTGGTTTCGATCCCACGACCCTGCGGGCGGAACGCAAGGTACATGGTGCTCTACCCACTGCGCCACAAAGCCGACACATAATGGAGGGCTACGAATGAGCCTTATATCCTTGACTCATTCAAACTGCGTCAAGAAGCTGCTGATACAACGCATTCACTACCTGTGGGCGGAACGCGAGGTACATGGTGCTCTTCCCACTGCGCCGCAAAACCGACACAGAATGAAAGGCTACGAACGCGCCTTATATCCTTGACTCATTCAAACTACGTCAAGAAGCTGCTGATACAACGCATTCACTATATGTACCACCAACTCCCCAAACACTAAACGTTAACGCAATACACCCACCCCCTATGCGACGCATTTACTCGAGTCCCCCTCGCGGGGAGATGGGCCCTTTTCCCTCCATAACTTAGGTGTCCTATAATTTTATCATCATCATCATTCCTAGCCACGCGCGTCGCGCGGTTCACGTGGAACGTGCATGCGCGTTCCATTTTAGGCCCAGTATTTCCCAAGTTACGCCGCTCAACCGCTCAACTGCGAGGCTAGCCCACCCTCTCGCCCAACGCGAAATCATCAAAAAACCTCTCACCCCCCGAGAGGAAAACGACATCGCTGCGTTCTCGCGTCGCATCGCACATATCGAGCCCTTCAAGGTCGACACGACCCTGGAAGAGCTGAACAAGACGTGCTCACGGCTCGGGAGGCCAAGTTGACCGTTTGCAGTGAGGACTCCGTCGTCGCCCTGGCTAGCCCGCAGGTGAGGCGCCTGCTGTGCCTCGCGCTGATTGCATCGCGGGAGCATTCCCTCGCCGTCACACCAGGTGAAAGCCTCAGCCACGACGCGGAGCTTCTGCACTACTTGCGCCTCTTCTTTGCCGACAGCGTTTCCGCGGCGTCCGACGCGCCGCCTTTGGGACCGGGTATCCGCGTTATGGAGCCTGACGTGATGTGGATTTGCCTGCAAACCGACGTCTTGAACAAGCGTATGGTTGGCGCGCTGGCTTTCCTCGACTTCCAGTACTACAGGGAACCGGCGCACATCTACCGCGCCACCAAGGGGCTCGTTCAGAACGCGCTCGGAAGGAAGCAGCCCGAGTCAACGAGGATGCTGGCTTTCGCCGAAGACCTGCGGGTGAGGGAGCTGACAGTCGCCAGTTTAAGGACGCCTCTGCGGCTGACCTGCCATCTTGGAACTCCTGCCAGGCCACATTCCTAGACGATTGCCCTCCCAGTGCTCTCCGTTACATTACAAAGGGTACTTTACAAAGCGAGAGCTACTTTGATTTACTCCTGATAATGCCGAGGCTGTAAGTGCTTCTGTGCTAAGTGCTTCGTGTCAAGTGTACGGTGTGAAAGACGCTGCCTCGTTGAACGTACTCATGTTTCGTGTCAGGTGTTCCGTGTAGAACATGCTGTCCTGCGCTGGCTAGTGGAACGTTCTCAGTTTTTTTAAGATGTTCCTTGTAATGGGTGCACACACTGCACTGACTAGTATAGCTGCTGCTGAGAGGCTCATCCGTGTCGTTTGCTACGAAGTATAGACACTTATCATGGTTACAATAAAACGAATTCGGGTTTGACGAAGTAGTCTGTTTTATTTAAAATTGAAAAATATGGCATCCTACTTGTTTCCGAGTTACTAGGGCCGGTATGTGGTAAGAAGTTGAAATTCAGTGGTAATAGTTTAAGGCACGATTCGCTCTGTCGGTGGTGGTGGTGGTGGTGGTGGTGGGGGGGGGGTGATTTGTTAGAGGAGGGAATCGAAAAAACTGGGGATATTGTTGAACTCAATCGGGAGGTCACCGCATACAACCCAGTCCAGGGAAGGGAAGTCAGAATTTCAAAGGATAGGAAGAGAGAAAGAGAAGAGTGGTAGCAGATTGTGGGACAGTCTATGTCGCGTTCGTTTCGTCTATGACTCGACGGCTACAAACGCAGCGCTAGTACTAGTCACAACCAGTAAGATTAGTAGGTGCTGGAAGACCTCCCGTCGGATGGCGTCCGGTCCAGTGGGGAGCAGGAAGATTTCCAGCTTGTGGCTTGGTGCAGCGAGTGGCTGGAGTGCGACCCGGAGTTCCTCACAGTGTCATGCTGGCGGCAAGAGCGCAGTAAGCGCTCGAGCATCTCGGGCTCTGGGCAGTCGGCGCAGGTAAGGGACGCCCGGCGGCCGTGGGGCTCCAGAATTGCACAATTTAGCCGCAGGCGAAGCACGAGCGACAGGGCGTCTCTGCTGATTCCTCCGGGCAGGACCAGAAGGGCCTGACCACTGACCACTGGGGCATCTGCATGCATGACCTCCACCACATGGGCAAGGGTAGTCCTTACAGCGTCAAGTGACACCACATCCCGGGAGGCTGGGACCCCTGCCTGGTGAACAGCATTCTTAGCCAGGGCGTCCGCAACCTCGTTGCCCATGATGTTCACGTGCGATGGAAGCCAGGGACGTCGCAGTGGACAGCCCTAGGCCCCCACCGCATGAAGATTGGCCGCCAGCGACCGCTCTACGTAGCCGCTGGAGTTGGCTGGCTGGTCGGCGGGACGCAGACGAAGGACAGACCGTAAGTCAGACGGTATGATGGCCCCCCGGACCCGGGTGCCTTGCTCTAGAAGAAGATCCCCGGCCAAGTGGAGTCCAGCCAGCTCTGCGTGGGTGGATAAGGCAGGGAAGGGCAGGCTGGTGCCGGCACCTGGCTGCTGCCGCAGGGCCGTGCAGGCGGCTCCGCTCTGCCCGCCGACAGTTGCACGGAGCCATCCGTTTACACCTGCAGGAGTCCGGCAGCGTCGTCCTGCAGCAGGGCGGCCACCTCTTGGTAAACGGCCTGGGATGGAGTCGACCTCTTGCTACGGACCCCTGCAATGTGGTGGCGATGCGTATTGCCCCACGCCTGGGGGTGGGGGGTAGCTCCAGGCGGGGCCGCTGCGGCAACGTGATGTGGCTCTAGTGGGTACTGAGCAGCATGCCCATCCGAGAATTGGGCCGGCTGCGGTAACACTGGAGGAGTGCCTCGCCGTAGGTGTGTCCTGCAGGCGGTGGATGTGGTGGAGCGCCACCAGCAGGCCCACATCTGGATAGGCCAGAAACCTTCCTTCGTGTATGTCACCGCCACCGGAGATGTGCTCGGACGGTCCAAGCAGAGGTGGATAGCCCGGCGCTGATGTACCTCCAGCTCCTCCCACCGGCGCGGCTTGAGTACCACTATAGAGGCAGAGCACAGAGGACGGCGGACGACGCCATGTCGGGTCCGTTGCATATCCGCGTCGCCCCCTCCGCTGCGAATCACCTTTAACACGAGTTCATCATCATCATCATCATCATCAGCCTATCTACGTCCACTGCAGGGCAAAGGCCTATAGCTCCCATTACAGGAGCACTGACACGAAAATTTTATGGTACACTTTTATTGCTTTTATCGATGCTTAATGGTCTGGCCAACCTGAAACAGCACTTCAAATACTTCAGCGCGCGATAGTCAATTACATTGAACGGCCTGAAAATCGTTTGTTTAAAATTCCCGCGCTTTCATCCCGAACGGCGCATATGACAGACTCCCTGCCTGACCTCACCACTTTGTGCGGACGTCACCGGCGCCCGCTTGAGAGGGTGTTGCGCCCGCTCGCCGCTCGTGGGGCCGCGCGCGTGAAGTGACGTCACGAGTTTTTGACGAGCGTGTCGCGTCACTTCTTTTTCCTCTCCTGAAGTGATGTCACGCTGATGTCCATTTGCTGAGTGCCGCTCCGCGCGCTGCTCGGTCGGTGGCGATAAATGAGATCCAATTGAACTATGTTCTTCGCGTAGCAGACCGCTCATATTTCAGCCAGGGTATTCTGTTGAGTGAAGGAAGCGAACTTTGCAATAATATTAACGCCGAATATTGGTGTCAGTGCTCCTTTAATCTCCAAATATCCCGGTCCTGTGCTAACTGCGACGACCAATTTATCCCCGCAAACTTCTCGATAGAGTTATAAACTGGATAATGGGGGAGGATTCGTAAGGCTTCAACCCGTACACTGTGTTGCGCATGCGCAAGAACCATTGAATTGGATTGGATTTGGATTGGATTGGAATTGTATATACTGTACACACGCCTTGTCACTCGCAATGCCACGAGTGGGCAATGCCACGGGTGATTTTCGGTAAGAATGATCCCCAGTGCTTCGCCCACTCGTCATGCTTCACTTCGTGGAAATGCGTGAATTTTTATCACCATCATCATCATTCCTAGCCACGCGCGTCGTGTGGTTCACGTGGAGCGTGAATGCGCGTTCCATTTTAGGCCCAGAATTTCCCAAACGCCGCTCAACGAAGCTAGCCGACCCTGTCGCCCGACGCGACATCATCGAAAAACCTCCCGCCCCCCGTGAGGATAGCGACATCGCTGCGTTCTCGCGTCGCATCGCAGATCTCGAGCCCGTAAAGGTCGACACCACGCCGGAAGAGCTGAAGGGCTCGGGTGGCCGAGTTGACCGTTTGCAGTGAGGACTCCGTCGTCACCCTGGCTAGCCCGCAGACGTCGCTCCTGCCGTGCCTCGCGCTGATTGCATCGCGGGGCCATTCCCTCGCCGTTACTAGGTGAAAACCTCAGCCACGACGCGGAGCTTCTGCACTACTTCCCTCTCTTTTTTGCCGGCAGCCTTTCCGTCGCGTCCGACACGTCACCGTTGGGACCGGGTATCCGCCTTATGGAGCCTGACGTGATGTGGATTAGCCTGCAAACCGGCGTCTTGAATAAGCGCGTGGTTGGCGCGCTGGTTTTCCTCGACTTCCAGCTCTACAGGGAACCGGCGCGCATCCTCCACGCCCGTGATGGGGCTCTTTCAGGACGCACTCCGAAGGAAGCAGCCCGTGTCTTCGAAGATGCCGGCCTTCGCCTTAGACCTGCGGGCGAGGGGACTGGAAGATCTGGAGTTGACATTCGCGAGTTTAAGGACGCCTCTGCGGCTGACCTGCCATCTCGGAACTCCTTCCAGGCCACATTCCAAGACGACTGCACTCCCAGTGCTCTCCGTAGACGCAACCTTGTGATGTGTACGTATATTTCGCTGACTGCTGGTGCGAAGCTCATCCGTGTCATCATCTAAGTGGTGCTGGTTCGAATATCACACAAGCGTTTCGTGTCAGGTGCTTCGGGTAGAACATACTTTGCCTGGCGGAGCGTTTTCATGGTGTTTTCTTTTCGGATGTTCCTTGTAATGGCTGTAGGCACTGCGCTGACTGCTGCTGTGAGGCTCATCCGTGTCGCTTGCTATGAAGTAGACACTTATGATGGTTACAATAAAACTAATTCGGGTTGAGTAAGTAGTCTGTCAATAATTGAACAATATGGTATCCCACTTGTTTCCCAGTTAGTAGAGCAGCATGAGGTAAGAAATCGGAGTGCTGTGGTAATGTTAGTTTAGGGCAAGATTCGCTCTGTCCGGTCCGTCGCATCGCCCCATTCCTTCACTGCGCACCACCTTTAGTTGTAAACTGGAAAATGGTGGAGGCTTCGTAATGCTTCAACCCATTCTAGTGAAATCGGCCAAGGTAGTCTACTGGGCCTTCGCGCTAACGATTGGCAGACACGATTACACCAACATGAGGAGATTATTGAGCATTGGTATGACTTAAAGCTTCTGCCTCTTTCGGTACTGACCATATTAAATTATCCTATGGACACCAGAAACTGTCCTAATTATCCACCGATGCTGTAGTAGTTGCTATACTCGGTTACAACTCAAGAACGGCACCACCTCATGTACTGTATTACTCCGCCAAAGCGCCGGACCCGTGACGTCAGTGCGCGCGCGTTTTGAAAGGGGTTTGCTATGAATGCGTGATATCGTCTGCCTTGTCTCACGCAGTTTGTTTGTCGTCACTGGAGTCTTTTATAAGCATATTAAGTAAAAAAATCACGGGAACGGCTCACGCCATGTTCAAAATATTCCCAGTAACGCCCTACTTTGGCCGCGCGAAAAAACATCCGGCTACGGTGATAAGGCACAGCGGCAAAATCAGGAATAATGGTTTTCAATGACGCTACCACCGACGTAGTGTCTATCCAGCAAGGCGAATTACCTAGAGTCAAGGAATATAAATATTTGGGAGTGTGGATAAACAAAGGGGATAGCTACTTAAGTACTCACGAGGAGCAACTTAAGGTTAAGGGAAAGCGAAACGCAGCTATAATGAAGCATAGAGCTCTGTGGGGGTATAACAAATATGAAGTAGTAAGAGGAATGTGGAAAGGAGTAATGGTTCCGGGTCTCACGTTTGCGAATGCTGTACTCTGCTTAAAATCAGACGTTCTATCACGCCTTGAAGTAAACCAGAGAACGGTAGGACGTCTGGCCTTAGGCGCGCATGCAAAAACAACTAACGAAGCAGTTCAGGGAGATATGGGCTGGGCGTCGTTTGAAGTTAGAGAAGCTCAGAGTAAAATATGCTTTGAGATGAGGTTGAGGGCAATGGATCAACGAGGTGGGCAGCTAAGGTTTTTAGGTACCTATACTTGAAAAGCGTGGACACGCAGTGGTTAAGAAAGACTAGAAGGCTAACGATGAAATACGGAAAGAACAGTGGGGAATCCAAAACAGCCAAGGTAACCAAAAAAGAGGCAAGGCAGATTGAAACGAATAAATGGAGGGAAAAAATGGAAGCCAAAACGTGGTTAGAGATGTACAGGGCTGAGAAGATGAACATCAGAAAGGAAAATTTCTACGATAATTCCCAGGGCAGTGCTTTGCTTTTTGAGGCTAGAGCAGGTTGCCTGCGAACTAAGAGTTTTGTGGGGAAGTATTCACAAAATGATGGGGTATGCGAGGTCTGCGGAAAAGAAACAGAAACTATGCGGCACATCGTGCTAGAATGTGAGGGTATCCATCCAAATCTACATAAGGGAATATTGGGCTGTCAGAAGCCCTAGGATTTAAAGGTATCACAGAGGAAGTGAACTTCAAGGCTGTCGAGGGGACGAAAAGAAGATTAGAATGCTGGTGCGACGAAAAGCAGAGAGGGGAATATTGCCTAGGGACAGTTACCACTTGTAACAGAAAAAAAAGTATTTTGTGCCTAACAAGCTTTTTGTGCCTGCCCTAAGCAGCGCTAGTATTGAACCAAAAGTGTAAAACATAGGTATATTAGTCTTTTTGGGTAAGATGACATGTCATCACCCCGATACAAAGGGGAAACCAATAGAAATCATCATCATCAATCATCATCAATCATCATCATCGGTGCCGTTCTTAAGTTGTCACCGAGTATAGTAGTTGCTTTCGTGTTAGTATAGTAGTTGCTTTCGTTGTTAGGGAGACCGCTAGGGGGCCACGCGATGCGAACCCATTTCTCGTCGGCTCCGCTTTTGGACCCCTGTCTTGCCGTTTAATTCATTTCCACGTTGCCAATTTGTGCACCGCGAGAACCGGCAAGCCACACCAATACTGAGGACACCAACATCGTGGCCGAGGACCAACCCAACGGTCAGTTACAGCCTTTTGGAAATCTCCCACGCTACCAGCTCCGCTAGGCCTAACAGGCCTAGGGAGTCGCCGTCGCCGCCGGCTCAACATCTGCAAGCGGCGGCGCGAGCTCCGGCACATCGCCGCTCAGCGCAAGACCCAGCATGGAAAGCATCGTGGAAGGGGAGGACATCGAACCCGAGGAGCTACAGCAGCCCGGGTGGGCTACGATTCGCCACCGGCAAAACGCCTTGCGCGACCAAGCACGTGCGTCTACTGCATCCACGAACGCCTCGGCCGCCGCACGAGCACCCAGGAAAGAGAAAAAGCGTTCCCCGCGTCGCCCGCCGCCGGCTTCGCCTCTCCCATCTTCTGATGTGAAAATTGTCCTGCGCCCCCGAGGAGGACTCGCGCTCTCATCTATAGCGCAAGCTACATTAGCAGATGCAATCCTGGCCCAAGCGGGAGTGCCACCGAACCGTGAGGATCAAATTCGAGTGCACCACGTGGCTAATTATCTCCTCGTCAGCACACCTTCAGAAGACCGTGCCACCAAATATGTCGGCATTCAAAGTCTCGTGCTCCGCGGTCAGCAATTCGAAATAGCCGCTCACGTGTCCGCGCCAGCTAATACGACCATGGGAATTATCTTCAATATTCCAGAAGACGACACCCCCGAACAAGTGCAGGACAGCATTTTCAACTATAACCAGGACTTACCAATTCTTGACGCCAAACGCTTGAACAATTCCAACATGGTGCAAATTCTGTTCGACGGTCACCGAGTTCCCTTCTGGGTACGATACAGAGCAACGACGTACCGGTGCAAACCCTTTCGCCGCAAGACGGAGGCTTGCGCCGCGTGCTGGCAAGCCGGGCACCGACAAGACGTATGCCCGAACGCCAGTTCCCACCAGCGCTGCTCCCGCTGCGGCACGACGAATCCCTCCGGTGACCACCCGTGCACCCCCCGGTGCATAGTGTGCGAGGGCCCTCACTCCACGGGCTCCGCGGACTGCCCAAGACGCTTTCAACCCCGCAAGCCACCCTCCTCGTATGCTCAGGCGGTCTCTGAACAAGGACACCTGCTCCAAGGTCCGGACGGCCGGGACGTAGATTTTCCTGGACTCCATCACGGAACACGGACTGCCCACCCAGAGCACCAGGCCCGGAGCTCCAAGGACCGAGACAAGCTTCCTGAGGGCAACGAGCACAAGACGGGGCAGCACCCACCCCTAAACCAGCACGGGGCAGGACCCAAAGGCACCTACAAAGCCGCCCTCCAACAAGGTGGAAGACCCCCACGGCAACAGGTGAGCGGCCCCAGCGCCTCTACTCCCCTGGTCAGAAACCCAACCTGCATGCCAGCATTTCCCCTCTCATCATCCAACCCCATCCAACCCACCCCTTCCCTGTCATCTGACATAGCACGCGAATTACAAGCCATGCGCCTCGAAATGGCCGCGCTGCGAGCTGAGAATGCCGCCCTCAAAAAAGAGATCAATCTATTACGCACTGCGAAGCGAGAGGACCCCCCGCCAAAACGGAAAGCACCCAACCCACCCGAAGGGGAAATGCCTCCCTCGCCCGAGCCACCCTCGGAGGAGCGACTAGGCCGTCTAGAAAGGTCGCTAGCGGAGCACAAGCATGAATACACTCAAGCGGTACAAGCCATACTCACCGCCCAGGGCGAAATGCAGGCTCGATTTGAAAATATGCACCAGGAGATGTTGTCGAGTGTCAGAGACCTGGCTGCACGGATAAACTCCCAAAATGCCCCAATGTATGACATCACTGATGAAGGCCTCTAAAAAGGGAGTCGTGCTCTGGCAGTGGAATTGTCGGGGCTTTGCTCGGAAACGGGCGGAACTACAGCTACTGCTAGAAAAAGTAGATAATCCCCCTGACATAATTACGCTACAGGAACCTGGAAAGCGGGTCAAATGTCTAGGATACCAGTCCTTGCAAACACAACACGACACTGCAGTACTAGTACAACGAAACATATCTGCCCAACACACACACTTTGACAGCTGTTTGATCCCTCACGACTTTGTAACGGTCTACCCGAAGCGTAGGACACAACAGGTCATTCACATACTAAACGTTTACAGTAGCCCCAAGCAACGCGCACATAATTTTCGATCACTGATCCTGGCCGCCAAAAAAGCCGCTTCGGGCTCACCCCTAATAGTCACTGGAGACTTTAATGCTCCACACACGGCATGGGGTTATCCTAGGGATAGCAAAAAGGGCAGGCAACTCTGGGATGTAATTCAGTCTCAGCAGCTGACGCTAGAAACACCACCGGACCTACCAACCAGGGAGGGAACAAGTGTACAACGAGACACCACCCCCGACCTCACCCTAACCTACAGAGTGGGCCATACAGAATGGAGAAGGCTCGATGACACACTAGGCAGTGATCATCACATAATACAGCTGCACACGACACTCAAACACCCCACACCACCACAGCGCATGCAGACTGTCATCACAGACTGGCACGCTTTCCGGGAGGCACGACGAGCTGAGGACCTGCCCTCCTCCCCGACGCTCGACCTAGCTCAATGGACGGATCAGCTCCTGGGGGACGTAAGAAATCATCAACAAGAACTAGATCCGGAAATACCGACGCCACACGTCGACTCTAAATTGCAGCATATGTGGGAAGCTCTTAAAAGCCTCAAAAGGCGATGGCGTACTCAAAAGCACAACAAGCGCATAAGGAAACGGATAGCCACTCTAACCAAGGAAATAGAATGTTACTCTGCCAAACTAGTCAGATCAGGATGGGAACAGCTATGCGATCGGCTACAGGGCTCTATGAGCATGAAGAGGACTTGGTCCCTTCTGAGGCACCTCCTTGACCCAAGCCGCTCTAAAACGGAGCAGGCCAACAAAATTACCCAGCTCACCAGACATCTTGAGACTGATCCGAACCAGGCAATTCGAGACCTCATCGGAAGATATGTACCAGACGGCGAACACGAAAATCACCCGGACTACTCCGGGCCACCTAACCCCTCCTTGGACGAGGAAATCACAGAGGCTGAAGTCAGAGGAGCGCTACAGGACGTGCGAACGTCTTCCGCCCCAGGGCAAGACCGTGTAACAAATAAAATGCTGAGAAATCTGGACGACGGCTCGATCGCCTACCTCACTAAGCTGTTTAATAAGCATTGGATGGAGGGCACTCTTCCTCGAGAATTCCGTCATGCTAACGTAACCCTAATCCCCAAGCCGGGCAAGCAGCTTTCGATAGAAAATCTTAGGCCAATATCGCTCACCTCATGTATAGGAAAAATATTTGAGCGCATCATTCTAACTCGAATAAACAGGTTAGCAGAAGAACAGGAATTCTTGTCACCCAATATGTATGGCTTCAGGGCCGGGCTTGCTACAAACGATGTCCACCTGAGACTATATTACGATCTGCTAAAGGACCCTCCCTCGCGAGACTCAGCAGCAATCCTGGCCTTGGATCTAACAAAGGCATTCGATAAAGTATCTCACAAAGCCATCTTGGCAGGGCTGGAGCGTATAGGACCGGGCGTACGGACATACAACTATGTTCGCGCATTTCTATCTCACCGAACAGCCACGCTAAGACTGGGGGCATTGGAATCACCAAAACTTCAGCTTCCATCTTTTGGCACGCCGCAGGGGTCGGTTCTATCTCCCCTATTATTCAATTTAGCAGTATCACACATAGCCTCCGCTCTGGACCGAGTGCCCGGCCTCCAGTACAGTATATACGCAGATGACATTACCCTATGGGTCACTCGGGGAAGTGATGCCTCCATCGAAGAAACCCTTCAAGCTGGTGCTAGAGCCGTCGTACAAGGAGCCCGAGTAGCGGGCCTGCAGTGCTCCCCAACAAAGTCAGAACTTTTAGTTCTGCCCGCTAAAAGATCAGGACCTTCCCGAGAAGCTTCCATCCGCGTTTCAGTGGACGGAAAGCCTGTACCTCGAGTCACTAGCCTCACAATCCTAGGACTCACGCTGCAGAGTAATCGGCGCAACACGGAGGTGCTCAAAAAGCTTTCGGCGCATGTAACCCAGGTAATCGGCCTGCTCCGAAGGATCGTTGCTCGAGAGCACGGCCTCAAAGAGCAAGAGCGCCTGAGACTTGTCCAAGCGTTCCTAATCAGCAGGATTACATACGCTCTTCCCTATCTATCCCTTACCGACAGCGAGATAAGGAAAGTAGATGGCCTAATTCGCAAAGCATTCCGAGCTGCTCTGCAGTTACCCCCGAACGCTTCCACTGCCAGACTGGGGGAAACAGGGACATACAACACGACAGCAGAACTTATAGAAGGCCACCGCACTGGCCAAGTCAACCGCCTGGCGCGCTCCTCCGCGGGCAGATTCCTCCTAGAGAGACTTGGGATCGGCCCAGCTCAAGGGCATGCGTTAGTGTGCAGCATTAAATCATCAATCAGGAATCGTATCCTCATTCGACCCATCCCAAAAAATATGCACCCATCATTCCACACCGAAAGGCGGACGCATCGAGCCATGTCATTAGCTCGAAAATTTCCCCCTTCCAGAGCTAACCTTTATGTGGACGCTGCAGAATATCGCCATAAAGAGGCGTTCGCTATCGCCGTTATTAACTCCTCGTCATCTCCTCCTCTTGCTACCCTCACCCTTCGTACCCGACACCCGCATGTAGCAGAAGAGGCGGCAATCGCGCTGGCATTAACACAAAGGCCCACCCCAGAAATTATATTCTCCGATTCGAAAACGGCCGTCCAAAACTACGCCAAAGGTCTCATTTCGGCCCAGGCACACAAAATTCTCTGTCTAAATTCGCCATCCCACACGGTCGCACTCCAATGGTTCCCGGCTCACACGGGCATTGGAGGGATAGAGACGGCCCACACGGCAGCCCGAGCACTTGTCACCCGGGCATACGATGTGGACTCTACCCTCCATGGAGCCAGATCAACCAGGGATAGTCTCCTGACCTTCAGAGAGGTCACGCAGCATTACCGCCTCTCCCGCCGCAAGCTTCCCCCCGCCCACTCATCCCTCACTCTAGAGGAAGAACGCCTCTGGCGTCAACTGCAAACGGAGTCCCTGCCCTGCAGAGCCGTCCTGCATCACATCCACCCCTCCCTGTACCCATCCCCCCTCTGCCCCCGCTGCGGTGAAAGGGCCACGGTCCAGCACCAAATGTGGGCTTGTGCAGAGGACCCATTCCCTTTCATTAATTCCCCTGACCAGTGGATGGAGGCGTTGGGCCGCTCGGACCCCCAGCTCCAGAAGGAGCTCGTGACTCGAGCGGCTGAAGTCGTCGCAACCCTCAGGGTTGCGCCCACCGCGCCCTAATCCACTATGTAAATAAAAGTTATTTCTCTCTCTCTCTCTCTCGTTGTTAGGAACGTGAATGCACAAATCAAGCTATGCATGCCCTCCCGCAGAATCCCTACGGCCAATGATCATGTCGGTGCAGGCACGGTGCAAAGCCTACTTGTCCCAGGTAATGCTTTGAGAGGGAGAGAGTAAACGTGTTTGTCGCGAAAAGCAATGAGGAGGAGTCCTTATTCCAAGACCCCTTAAGCTTTCCGCCTCAGCGGCCCTCAACACCAGAAGGCACTGATCATTGAAGTCGGAGCTGGTCAGAGCTCTCTTCCAAAGCTAGTCAGAAGAAAGGGAGGGATTTCACGAAAGTAGTGGGGCGTGTGCGCAGACCCCTAACACATGAAACAGAGTCTCGGGGCCTTCGCAGAAGCGGCAACGAAGTGGAACGCGGGTATTGCGTACCAACAGCCGATCGGTGACACTGCCGTAATTTATTCTCCGCAACTACGTTTCGTTGGCACAGCATGCTATGCTGCCGGCTTCGCCGCAGTTGCACACAATTATAATGGTGGCAACTAGAGGGCACATCCACAGAGGTGGTAAGAAGGAGAAAGCACGTTATTTCTAATGTAAGGCTAATAAGTAACGCGCAGATTAGGCGCTTCGGCCGGCGGCTCGGTCAACCAGGAACAGTAGAAAACCCCGGCTGCATTCTTTCTTCCATGTCCTGTTACGAGCGGCCCCGCGCGTCTTCCCACTGCGTCTTCCCACCGGTAGAGATAATTGTAGCGAGGAATCGAGTTAAGGGGAGAGGCCTGCAGGAAGTGAGTTTCAACGCAGTCGCAGAGGTTGTGGGAAGGGAGCTGGGAGGCATGGATCTCGAGGAAACGCTTCTGCTGTCGGTGCTGTCTCCGCTGCGATGGGCTCTAGAGCGGTGACCCCAGTAGCAGCTGCGTACGCCCGAGTACGCGCGCCTCATGATGAATATGCGAGGGAATACAAAAATGCCGCACGGCGAGCAAAGAGGCTTTCGCTCGCTGCAGCTAAAGCCACCACCAGCCAATACGACCCAACCTTTACGATGCAATGATTACACGCCAGACGCGTATCGCTTCCTTGGCGAATACAACAGGAGAGGACGGAATCACGACGGACATGCCGTTAGACAAACAAAGGCAACTGGCCGAGCGTGTGAGGTATAGCATAGAGAAATAAAAAAATAGTATTTCTTTCTCTATGGTTATTCGCCCCGAGCGCGAACACAGTCGGCCCCTGGCGGCGGCGGGACGAACCGCTCCTAGTGTGGATGGCGCTCTCGCGTCGTCTGCTTTTTCACGTTGCGTGCGGCGCAAGACGCGTGCTGCACACAACAAAACAACCAATATGTGTGCTCGTTTGGCAGTAATCAATGACATAGTTAACTCTGCTTGCGCAGTTCCTCTAGAAACGCAATAATCAGCGGCCGTTGCGGGTTAATGCGCTGGTTTAATTCCCCCGAAACATCTTCGCCTTGGTCACCGCTTGAGTGTGAAACATGTTGTAAAATTGCTTCCACACTTTGCACTTTTCTTATTGTTGAGTGCAGTCGTCTGCCGTTTCGGCAACGTCGAAGGGTGCTTTTTCAAGGTGGCGTGGTGATTATTTAAAGGATAAAAGTTTAGTACGCGAAACGGGTAAGAAGCGACAAGACCTGTGCATACGCGTGCAAATTCCACACCCTTGTAAAATTGCGCTGTGTCCTTACAGAAAGAAGAAACAAACAAAAACATTTACACTGCACACGACCCGTGCGCTATCGCCCATACATTACCGGACACGTATTTTACACCCGCAAGCGCCTGTGTGATCGTGTCCTTCCCGTACCTTTTCTAAAATAAATACCATTTTTGGACAGTCATTGTTTATATTGAGGAGGAGGAATAAACATTTATTCAACTGTATCGAGTTGCTAATTTTACGTATTATTTAAAATACGTTTCTATGGATGCGCAAGAGTATTTAGGTGGGATTTTTCGGCAAAATTAAGCAGTTGTGAGTTTGCGTCTGTCATGTGGCATTTCGTGTGTCATTTTTTATATATATCATTTTCAAATCCGACATGAATCACCTTGTCCAGAAACGTGTCTCACTCAGCATAACCAAATGTTTAATATGGTCACGTCTTAACCTCCTAAAGGTGGACTTAAGTTTAAAGAAAGAGGAGAAAACGCGTAATATAATTCACGTTGTTGCCCACATGTGTGAGGGGTGTATGCCATGACTCGCTGTTTTTTTTTTTCCACAATGCTTGCTTTCAATACAATTTTGAAAAAGGCGAGCCACAATTCCTGGACAATCCCGGAACAAAGGGGGGTTTTGAAAATACGTACTGCTTTTTCACCGCTACAGAACACGGCGCCTAGTGTAGTTTCGATTGTAAGTAATACTGATAACCATAGTTTGGCTTTTCGCGTTACACGCGGTCTCTTCTCGCTGCTCTTGCAACGTTGGCAGGACCCCCCCCTCCCGAAAAAAAAAAAAACTACATGCACAGAATTTCATTTTTTCACCAATCCCCAAGAATTAAATGCCAAGACAAAGGCGATATTCAGTTTACAAAACAAAGTAGTTACCGGGAACCCGTTGCGGTGATTCGCAACGAGAAATAAAAAGTAAATTAATGTTTTACTACATGTACATCGCAACTTCATTTCTTGCCATCTAGGGTTCGTAAGCGACCTTATACGCAAGAATGCAACACATCTCGCTGTTGCAGGCACCTGTTAGATTTTAAAAGAAACGCAAATGGTCAACAGAGCAGCCGTAACAGAAAATTTGGGCTCACTGTGATGTCCCAGAAGCTTGGTTTGCACACTGTAAACCTGCTTGTCACTTTGCGAAAACCTAGCTAAACATGAGATGTTGATTGTACTGCGTGCGTTGACAATTCAATTCGCAAGTTCACTTGCGACGAAAGCCGTAAATAAGTGATCCGAAACCGTTATTCATCAAACCTTCCTTCAGAGTCGTTGAAATTTCATTTAAAAGACCCGTTAGAGCGGTTACATTTATATCTCTGCGCTGATCAAAATTCAGTAATTTTATGTTGCCTTTTGAACGCACAAAAAAATATCGTAAGCTCTTAGAAAGAATTTTCGGGGCAGTTAAGTAGTGTTACCAATTCAGGGCATCCCACAAATGCAAGAATGCGTCATGCTATCAGTGAAAGCGATTGAGATTGCCGTTGTAAACTGAATTTCAGAGATCGAGGCTTCCTGATTTGTTTCAATTTATGCTTTTACTGAAGGTTCAAAGCCATAGTCTGGAAAGATCGAGCTTGCTACGAGCCACAGCCTACACGTTCATTGTCACAATTACGGCCATTCTGAGATTCCCAATGAGTCGTCGCTTTTTTGGCGTAGTAATGAAAACTTACTGCCGCTTTCATGCTATATAGATTGAACGTTGAGGAACCGAACTACAGCATACCACTGTTGTTTGTACCTTTCGTGCGCACATACGGCGGGAAAAAGGCACGAAGCGCGCCCACAGTGTGCATTCGTACGGGCCGCTCAGCGGAGCATCCACACTAGCAGCGCGACGCTGTCGCCACCTACATGTCGAGCTCGCGGCGAATAAAAAGGGAAAAAAAGGTCGCAAACGGAAAAGCTAGATGATGATGATGATGATAACGAGAGGACATACGAAACAATGGACAATGCTTAGGTCATGGAGGAAGAAAAATGCTAGGAGACGGCGCCACTGGATAAGCGTATAGCCTAGTTATAAAAAAATGTGGTTGATGCCTTTTTCATAGGAATCGGCAATACACGAAAGTAAAATGTACCTTCACAGGCGCATTTTTTGTGCATCCATATGAACTTGCAGATCGCTATTTATCTTAGGTTGGTATAGCAGTCGTTAGACGTATCAACGTTAGACAATGTATTGCACGCGCTAGAACATTGCGTAAATCCGACTGAAACCACACACCCTTGAAAATCGTGCGAAAGAAACGGAACCGAAACCGAAAGCAATAGGTGACGCAGGGTGCCTCAATTCACCCGCGTCCCGCGTACACGAAGACGCTCGGATCGAGGCACCAACTGTCGGCGTTCACTAGTGTCATGATGAGCTACTTCGCTTCACTTCTCCTAGACGGTAGCAACTGCTAGACGGCATCAGAACGAAGACAGTAGTGCAAAAGATATAAGCGCGTTCATAGACCTACTTCCGCTTGGATTCGTAGCGCAGTGGGCAGAGCGCTGTCTACCTCCCGTTGCGGCGAGAGAGTTGGTGGCTCGAATTCGGCCGCAGCCGCGTCAATGGAACTTATTCTGGCGACGTCGTTTCCGTGACGGATATGACGCCATGAAATATCGCGGTGTACCCGGGCATAAAACATTTTCGTGTTAAAACGTATCGTGGGTCGCGTGCATGTCACATGCTGGGCCGACTCCGGTGGCTAGATAAATGGAAACAGCAAGGTAGCGTCAACGCAGTTGGGCTTGCGAAGGTTGGTGGCACGACGTCATGCCGTCTCCAAATTTCTTTCCCTCCATTACCTAGGTGTCCAAGAACTTTACCATCATCATCATTCCTAGCCACGCGCGTAGTGTGGTTCGCGTGGACCGGGAATCCGCGTTCCATTTTAGGCCCAGAATTTCTCAAGTGACGCCGCTCAACCAAGCAAGGCGGCCTTCTCGCCCAACGCGAAATCATCGAAAAACCTCTCGCCCCCCGTGAGGAAAGCGACGTCGCTGCGTTTTTGCGTCGCCTCGCAGACCTCGAGCCCGTCAAGGTCGACACCACGCTGGAAGAGCTGAACAAATACGTGCTCACGGCTCGAGAGGCCAAGTTGACCGTTCGCAGCGAGGACTCCGTCGTCGCCCTGGCTAGCCCGCAGGTGAGGCGCCTGCTGTGCCTCGCGCTGATTGCATCGCGGAAGCATTCCCTCATCGCTATACCAGGCGAAAACCTCAGCCACGGCGTGGAGGTCGTTTCTGCCGATAGCGTTTCCGTGGCGTCCGACACGCCGCCTTTGGGACCGGATATCCGCCTTATGGAGCCTGACGTGATGTGGATTTGCCTGCAAACCGGCGTCTTGAAGAAGCGCATGGTCGGCGCGCTGGTTTTCCTCGACTTCCAGCTCTACAGGGAACCGGCGCACATCTACCGCGCCATCGTGGGGCTCTTTCAGGGTGCGCTCGGAAGGAAGCAGTCAGAGTTAACGAGGAGGCTGGCCTTCGCCGAAGACCTGCGCGCGTGGGGAGCAGATGATGTGGAGCTGACACTCGCGAGTTCAAGGACGCCCCTACGGCTGACCTGCCATCTTGGAACTCCTGTCAGGCCACATTCTAAGACGACTTTACTCCTACTCCTCTCTGTAGACGCGTTCTGGGTGTCATTTTCCGGGAAAGTCTTATCCTCTTTCGACGACCTCGACGTTCAGCTGGTGGCGACTACTAAACGGGAGCGATGCATCGAGGCGGCACGAGACGAAGCCAGGGAAGCTGCCGGGCCCAGGCGTATTTCGGAGCTGGAGCTGTTCCTGCTTCGCACACCGAAGCTGCTGGCGAGGATCAAGGGAAAGATCGCCTTGGACCACCTCCGGGGCAGGACTCTGGCTCTGACGAGCACGCTGGATATGCAGCGGAAAATCCAGAGGTGGCTGCAAGAACTGGGCGCACCTCTTACCGATCGGCCTGACGAGCGAGAACACACCCGGCGGTTAGTGCTCGTGGCCACAGTGGGCCGCATACCGACACTGCAGTGCTTCTGGTGGGACACCGTGGTCTTCTCCGACTTGCTCTTTGGCATAGCGTGTGACAGGCTGCTGATGAACTCCACCTGCACCGTGGCGTTAGGAACTGCGACTGAAAGGAAGAAACGGAATGCCCTCCGATTGGCTTGCCCTCCGCGACGACCTCGAAAAGCTCCTTCGTCGCGTAAACGTGTATGGAACTTTTACAAAGCGGTATACTTTAATCGCTGATGGTGCCGAGGCTGTAAGTGCTGCTGTACTTCTTTAGGTACAAGTGCTTCGTGCCAAGTGTCCGGCGTGAAAGATGCTGCCTCGTTGAACGTACTCACACGCGTTTTTTTTTTTTTTTGTCGGGTGTGCCTTGTGATGTGTGTGTATATTGCGCTGACTGCGGGTGTGAAGCTCATATCCGTGTCGCTTGCTCACTTATGATGGATACAATAATATAATTCGGGTTTACTAATTAGTCTGCCATTACTAATAATTGAAAAATATGGCATCCCACTTGTCTCCCAGTTACTAGAGCAGTATGAGGTATGAAGTTGGAATGCTATGGTAATAAGAGTTTAGAGCAAGATCCGCTTTGTCGGCTCTGTCGCATACCCGCGTCGCCCTCTCCCTTTGCTGCGCAGCACCTTTAACGCGAGCGAGTTGCAAAGTGGTAAATGGGGGAGGCTTCATGAGGCTTCAACCCGTTCCAGCGAAATCGGCCGAGGTAGGCTAGTGGGGCTTTTGGGCTGACAACTGGCAGACACGAATACATTAACATGAGGCGATTATTGAGCATTGGTATGAATTAAAGCTTCTGCCTTTTTCGTTACTGATCACACTAAATTATCCCATGAACGCCAGAAACTCGTAATTATCTACCACTGCTTTAGTAGTTGCTGTCGCTGTTAGGAACGTGAATGCACGAATCAAGTTATGCATGCCCTTCCACCGAAGCCTTACGGCCAATGATCATGTGGGAGCAGGCACTGTGCAAAGCCGACATGTCCCAGCCAAAATGCTTGGAGAAGAGAGAGAGAGAGAGAGAGAGAGAGAGAGAGAGAGAGAGAGAGAGAGAGAGAGAGAGAGAGAGAGAGGGAGATAGAGAGTAAACGTGTTTGTCGCAAAAAAGCAATGGGGAGGAGTCATCATTCCAAGAACCCTCGAGCTTTCCCAGCCTCTACAGCCCTCAACACCAGCAGGGGCTGATCGTTGAAGATGGAGGTGCTCAGAGCTGTCTCCCAAAGCTCGTACGGAGAGGGAGGGATTTCGCGAATGTAGTGGGGCGTGTGCGCAGCCCCTATCGTATGAAACAGAGTCCCGGGGGCTTCGCAGAAGCGGGAACGAAGTGGAACGCGAGTATTGCGTATACCAACAGCCGATGGGTGACACTGCCGCAATTTATTCTCCGCAGCTACATTTCATGGGCCCATCATGCTTTGCTGCCGGCTTCGCCGCAGTTACAGATAATTGTGATGCTAGTAACAAGAGTGCACAGCCGCGACGCTGGAAGGAGGGAGAAATCACGTTATTTCCAATGCAAGGCTGATAAGGAACGCGCAGATTAGGCGCTTCGTCCGGCGGCTCGGTCAACCAGGAGCATTTGAAACCACGGTTGCATTCTTTCCTCCAAGCCCAGTTACGAGCTGCCCCAATCGTCTTCCCACTTCTCAGTGGTAGAGATGGGTTGGGGCGAATATTCCAGTTAAGGGGAGAGGCCCACACGGAGTGAGTGAGGGTTTCAACGCAGTCGCAGAGGTTGCGGGAAGGGAACTGGGAGGCATGGGTCTCGAGGAAACGCTTCTGCTGTGAGTGCTGCCTCCCCTGCGATGGGCTCTATAGCGACGACCCCAGTGACAGCTGCGTTCGCCCGAGTATGCGCGCCTCAGATGAATATGCGAGGGAATACAAAAATGCCGCACGGCGAGCAAAGAGGCTTTCGCTCGCTGCAGGCACCTAAAGCCATCACCAGCCAATACGACCCAACCTTTACGATGCAATGATTACACGCCAGACACGTATCGCTTCCTTGACGGATACAACAGGAGAGGACGGAATCACGATGGACATGCCGTTAGACAAAGGCAACTGGCCGAGCGTATGAGTTATAGTAACCGAAAAAGGGGAAAAAAGGTCGCAAACGGAAAAGCTAGATGATGATGATGATAACGAGCGGACATACGCAACAATGAACAATGCTTAGGTCATGGAGGAAGAAAAATGTTAGGAGACGACGCCACTGGATAAGTGTATAGCCTAGTTAAAAAAATGTGGTTGATGCCTCTTTCATAGGAATCGGCAATACACGAAAGTAAAATATGCCTTCACAGAAGCATTTTTTGTGCATCCATGTGAACTTGCAGACCGTTATTTATCTTAGGTTGGTATAGCATCGTTAGACGTATCAGCGTTAGACACCGGATTGCACGCGCTGGAACATTCCGACTGAAACCACACCCCCTTGAAAACCGTGCGAAAGAAACGGAACCGAAACCGAAAGCAATAGGTGGCGCAGGGTGCCTCAATTCACCCGCGTCCCGCGTACACGAAGACGCTGGCATCGAGGCACCAACTGTCGGCGTTCACTAGTGTCATGATGAACTACTTCGCTTCACTTCTCCTAGACGGCAGCAACTGCTAGACGGCGTCAGAATGAAGACCAAGATATAAGGCGCGTTCATAGACCTACTTCCGCTTGAATTCGTAGCGCAGTGGGCAGAGCGCTGTCTACCTCCCGTTGCGGCGAGAGAGTTGGTGGCTCGAATTCGGCCGCAGCCTCTTCAATGGAACTTATTCTGGCGACGTCATTTCCGTGACGGATATGACGCCATTAAATCCGGTGTACCCGGCATAAAAAACGTTGTGTTAAAACGTATCGTGGGTCGCGTGCATGTCACATGCTGGGCCGACTCCGGTGGCTAGAGAAATGGAAACAGCAAGGTAGCGTCAACGCAGGTGGGCTTGCGAAGGTTGGTGGCACGACGTCATGCCGTCTCCTAATTTCTTTCCCTCCATTACCTAGGTGTCCAAGAATTTTACCATCATCATCATTCCTATCCACGCACGTAGTGTGGTTCGCGTGGAGCGTGAATGCGCGTTCCATTTTAGGCCCAGAATTTCCCAAGTGACGCCGCTCCACGAAGCAAGGCGGCCTTCTCGCCCAACGCGAAATCGTCGAAAAACCTCTCGCCCCCCGTGAGGAAAGGACGTCGCTGCGTTCTCGCGTCGCCTCGCAGACCTCGAGCCCGTCAAGGTCGACACCACGCTGGAAGAGCTGAACAAATACGTGCTCACGGCTCGGGAGGCCAAGCTGACCGTTTGCAGCGAGGACTCCATCGTCGCCCTGGCTAGCCCGCAGATGTCGCGCCTGCTGTGCCTCGCGCTGATTGCATCGCGGGAGCATTCCCTCGTCGCTATACCAGGTGAAAACCTCAGCCACGACGCGGAGCTTCTGCACTACTTGCGCGTCTTTTTTGCCGACAGCGTTTCCGTGGCGTCCGACACGCCGCCTTTGGGACCGGGTATCCGCCTTATGGAGCCTGACGTGATGTGGATTTGCCTGCAAACCGGCGTCTTGAAGAAGCGCATGGTTGGCGCGCTGGTTTTCCTCGACTTCCAGCACTACAGGGAACCGGCGCACATCTACCGCGCCATCGTGGGGCTCTTTCAGGGCGCGCTCGGAAGGCAGCAGCCCGAATCGATGACGATGCTGGCCTTCGTCCAAGACCTGCGGACGAGGGGAGCAGAAGATCTGGAGTTGACACTCGCTAGTTCAAGGACGCCTCTGTGCCTGACCTGCCATCTTGGAACTCCTCCGAGGCCACATTCCAAGACGATTACACTCCCAGTGCTCTCCGTAGACGCTGACTGGGTGTCATTTGCCGGGAAAGTCTTGTCCTCTTCCGACGACCTCGATGGCCAGCTGGTGGCGATTGCTCTTCGGGAGCGAGGCATCGTGGCGGCACGAGACGAAGCCAGTGAAGCTGTCGGGGCCAGGCGTATTCCTGGACTGGAGCTGTTCCTGCTTCAAGCTGCTGGCGAGGATCAAGGGAAAGATCGTCTCGGACCACCTCCGGGGCAGGACTCTGGTCCTGACGAGCACGCTGGATTTTCAGCAGAAAATCGAGAGGTGGCTGCAAAAAGTGTGCGCACCTGTCATCGATCGGCCTGACGAGCGAGAACACACACGTCGGGCGGTTCCCGTTGCCACAATGGGTCGCATACCGACACTGCGGCGCTTCTGGTTGGACATATTGTAGTCTTCTGCGACCTGCCTTTCGGCGTAGCGTGTGACAGGCTGCTCATGAGCTCCACGTGCGCCTTGGCGATCGCAACAGCACCTGAAAGGATGACATGGAAGGAGGCGCTTGCCCTCCACGACGACCTTGAAAAGGTCCTTCGTCGTGTTGACGTTTATAAGGTACTTTTACAAAGCGAGAGCTACTATAATTTACTGCTGATGGTGCCGGCGCTGTAAGTGCTGCTGTGTTGCTTTAGGTACAAGTGCTTCGTGTCAAGTGTCCGGTGTGAAAGATGCTGCCTCGATGAACGTACTCACACATTTTTTTTTTCGGATGTGCCTTGTGATGTGTGTGTATACTGCGCTGACTGCTGCTGTGAGGCTCATCCGTATCGTTTGCTACGAAGTTTAGACGCTTATCATGGTTGCAATAAAATTGTGTTTCAATCATTTCGTTTGGGCTAATGTAGTCTGTCATTACTAATAATTTAAAATAATGGCATCCCACTTGTTTCCGAATTACTAGAGCAATATGTGGTAGGAAGTTGGAATGCAGTGATAATATGAGTTTAGGGCAAGATTCACTGTTTCGGGTCCTTCCCATTCCCGCGTCGTCCCCTCCCTTCGCTTTTCACCACCTTTAACGCGAGCGAGTTATAAACTGGAAAATGAGGGAGGCTTCATGAGGCTTCAACCCGTTCTAGGGAAATCAGCCGAAGTAGGCTAGTGGGACTTTTGCGTCGTTGCAATGGGGTCAAGTTGATGTCCAAGGAGCACACAGGACAGAGCCGGGTGGTGTGTGGCAAGGGGCAAACGTTGTCCCGGTGGCCTAGTGTATGGCAGCGGGTACATAATTGTGCTTTTGGCCGGGGCGGGTAACATAGGTAGCGGCCGCTGCGGTAGATGATGTTGAGAGGCACAGAAGTACCTTCAAAAGTGACGAGAGCCGATTTCGTAGCGCCCATCACGCGAGCGGCCAGTATGCGGGTAGGCGTGGTTTGGACAAGATCTCGCATCAGCGATTGCGGGCGGTATTTTGTGCCCCACCTTGAATGACACCCCGCCATCAATACTCGGGAGAAGCCTGCCTGCCTGCATTGTTGTTCACCTTTGAATCATCAGACACTCAAGATATCATCGCGACAGCATTTTTTTTTCTGGCAAGAACTGATGCATCTGTCCAGCATATTTTGTGTGTCGTGGCTTCCACGTGTTCCGCGAGCGTGTTCGTGCAATCGTCTTTTAAAGTGGCCGCTCTCACTAATGTAGCCACAGTCGCGGTCTGCGCAAGAAATTTTTTACACCGCTCCAGGGCACTTCTCGTGGTTGATACTGTCCTTGAAGGCCACAAGTTTGGGGCTCAGCTTGCGCGCAGGGACGCAAGCGACGTGCCCGTCGTATACGAGAGCAGCACCCCAGCCAAAAAGAATCGCTCTCTCCGGGCACATGCGGGATGGCGGCTCGTGCTTGGAAAGGAGGACCAACGGTTTCTGATGAATATGATAACCGTCGTTGAACAGAACTCACGAAATGCTTGCGGTAGCCGCCATTACCAAGTTCTCGGCGCACTTAGCGTAGATCGGCAGCGTAGATCGATAGAATAGTCTTTGTTGCCGGGAACTCGTTGGGTTCCAAGCAGCGTCCGCGTGCTTGCCGAGAGCGAACGACGGCGTGTTTCTCAGGCCATCAGTCGATGATGATTGCCAATGGTGGACTGATGATGATAAAGTGAGCTGAGCTCAAAAACAGTTGATAGTGGGGGTTGACTGTTCCCCGTGTCCATGATTACTAATGCTTGCAGCCATATAGATTCTCCGTGCCGTTGAGATGTTCTCTAAAGGCCCATGATGTGTCCCCCGTCGACATAACTCCGAAATACCTTGGGGCTTGGTTACAATTCAGTGCTCACGTTTCTAATGCTTCCGCGTTAAGGTTGGCGGTTGCCACCGAAATAGATACGCCCATGGCTAGGCCATAGACCTGCTTGTAGACTGCCCCCGCAAAAAAAAGTCTTCTTCAGGCAAAACCGCAAAAGCTTCAGACGATCCGATGCTTTGATAGGGATCTTTTCGCACAGCTCTTCGTCATGTTGCAGCGCGGTCCGGCCTAACCCACCGCCATTTCCTTAGGTGTACTGGGGAACAGTGAGTTCACATTAAAGAACACCATAATTTCGTTGTTGCCCACCGTGACGTCACGCACCTTTTAAATAAAATTTAAAGTGTTCCATTAAAGTTGAGCTCGAGTCTTTCCTACGAGCGGCGCAAAATGTTTGCGCAAATAACGTAACCGACTTGCGGTATAAAGGCGAATGTGTGAAGTCTACTATCGGTCGCATCGGACGTTTGGCTTGTGGATCTTTGGGACGTACACCGTCTAAAGCAGGTGCTGTGCCGTTGTGGTAGAGGGGCTCGAAGTACAGCGACTTGTGCTGCGGGGGAACCATTCGAAAAACGTCAGCCAAGAACCTTTCCAAGTTTCGACTTTTAGCGTGAGGTCCGTTTAGCGACACGCATGTCGTCCTGCAGGAGGTCAGACAAATTTAACAGCGGAGTTTAAGCTAGAGTTCCATCCGTGTCTGGCGTCCCTTACAACTCGGCGCAGCAAAGTCGAGAGGAGAAAAATATCTGTATGCTTTGAAACGCCACTACACGAGGTTGGGTGGTCTCGAAGGGCAGTACCGTGCGCAGCGATGCATGGCCTCATACAGATGCGTTCCAGACCAACTCTTTTGCGTTATTTGTCAGCCACTTTCTATCTTGTGTCCATAAAGATTGGCGCAGCTTCCAGTAGGGATGCAAGGCTGGAGAAACGCAGAGCTGGCGGCCCCGGTCGCTTCGCCGCGGAGTCCCGGCTGTTGCACCCGACATGGATTTCCGAACTTGCCGCTGAAAGGTCTCCATGACTGGCAGGCCAGGATCATTTTGTCCGCAGGCTTTCCCATCTCTCTCAAAGTTGACCGCGTTAGCACGGGCTGTATCCGGCGGCAAGCGGCTTCGCGAGGTCGGCGTCTGTAGCGCGACCTGGTTTGTGCTCCCCTCATAAAGCGCGGACGCACGTGAACTGGCCAGGAGAAGAGCACGTGAGCGATCACGCCATGAATTCTGGCCAGAATGTTCACTCACGTGCGCTGCGATTTTTTTTTTTTTGCGTCAATTGCATCATGCGCCATGCAAATGCATCATGCATTCGGGTCAACTGTATCGTGCATCAACTGGAACAATGAACCGCATATAAATCTGGCGTTCTTTGGACAAAGATGCACTTACGCCTTTAAAGCCCACAGACACACACATCACACATTGAATTTAATAAACTTCGCCGATATCTATGAAGCTGCCTTGCAGCAGCGTATACTTATATAAGACGGCTAAGACATATTTCTAGTGATGACGTATGTTCTGACAGGCAGGTGTTCTCCTATTTGAGAGAGACGGCGTGCGCTCGGCGGAATCAGTGTCCGATCTACCGATAAGATTGGCCGACCTGAGAAAAGCGAAGTTGAAGCTAATGAGAACCACCAGTCCGCTGTTTTTTCAATCTTCGCACCTGAATTGCAAAGGTGGTCGAATTTCTTCCAACGTAAACGGCGACGTTTCTTTTCTCAGCGGGATGTATTACAGCATCGCAGTTGCTACGCGCCCACTTGATCGCAACACGCTCCACGGCAAGAAGACGGGTCGGAGGATGCCATGGTACCTTGGCAAGCATGCCGACTGCGCGAGATCGAGCTTCATCTCGGAATTCGCTCTCAGCTTGTCCTATAGCCTGCTCGACCGCACAGATGTGTTTTCTTGTGTCCAGCGCAGGGCCCGTGTTGAAGTTCCGCCCGAGCTTAAGCACAGCGAGTTCAGCCTGTACGACGACTGGTGGTGAACAGACGAAGTGCATTGGTGGGGCGTAGCCATTTGTTCACCAGACAGTAGTCTGGCTATCTTATTTTGATGTGACAATCCTTGCTGATGGTACTGGGGGTTCAACTTCTGTTAGCATGTAACTGGGTGCTGGGGAAGTCGTTCGGGACACAGATGCTCGAGGTGGCGCCCAGCGAAGGAGGCTTCATTATGCAACTGTGCGACAGAGTCCTTGCAATCGACGATCCTGGACTGAAGCAGTTGCCGGTACAACCTGGAAACCAGGCTTGAAACGTTGAAACCGTAACCAAATGGCGTGGACGCAGAAGGGCGAGGGACATAGGAATAAGGTTGCGTGTTTTGCAGGCGCGGTAAGATCGAAATGATCTTGAACCGCCGAGAGGCGCATGAATTGCGAAACGCAACGGCGCACTTTAATGATGAACGGTTGGCTATACCAGAGTCCCTACGGACTCTGGTATACCAGAGTCCCTACGGACTCTGGTATACCAGAGTCCCTACGGACTCTGGCCATACGATCGTCGTAACGTAATAAAATCCAAAGTTTGACAAAATCTATTGTCATCGGGTAAGAGATTCATAGTTAAAAACTAGTGGCCGGCGGCCGACCAAAGGTTTATACAAAAGGTAAGAAATAGGTGTCGGCTTTCATGCGGAAGCCATGTCCACTCAGCGAAAAAGCCCGAAGCTCGAAGCTTTACATTGCGTCCAAGTAATCGCTCCACGCGTCTTGCTTATGTAAGCGGGAGAGATTGCCTGCATTTTGGTTCAGGGTTCTTGCTGTCGCTTGAATCATCAAGGATTCAAGATATCTCCCTCCGACGTACGCAAGATGTTTGCGGAGAATACGGCGAATATTCGAACGCCGGATTTCACTCCAAATGTACAGGACATTGTTTGGAGCTAAGAGCCAGTGTAACAAAATGCATAACAGCATATTGTCTTTGGAACACTCACAGTCATACCTCGTTATAATGAGCACTCATATATAGTGAATTACCGTATACACCGAACAAAATTCCAATTATGGCCGGCACATGCTGAATTTCAATGGCACTTCGGCGGTTTATAACATAACTCTGCTATAACAAATTTTCCCTCACCGCGTTGCTAAAAATAGTATCCAAGCTATAGCGTGCACAGTCAATGCCTCTCTGATGAACTTGTCTCTTGACTGACAGGCTGCATTACGTAGTTAATTGTGCGGAAAATACGTGAGAATATCTTTTGTTTCTCTGGGCGCAACATGGTGGCTCGGGTTATACGTACGAAAATCCGATCAATATTCATAGCGTAACGCAGGTATGAAATACTGCTCTGTAGCTCCATTCCTTCATACATGGCAAGCGTCTGCTGCTGTCTTTCACTTGATATTCAGCAATTTAAACGCATACTTTTGAAGGAATGTATTGTTGCCCAAGTAAACACCATTCTACTATTTTGGCTCCCAAACACGCCTATTTATATTTCCTTTTGACCCCTCGCGTCTCCCTCGAGTACAGTTAAGCTTGCGGGGGCCCGACGCGCATGTCGCGTTGTTTTAGGGGCACAGAATTTTAGGGGCTCTGGCTGTCGGAGTCTCATGTCACGGTACTAAAACACCGGGACAGTCGTTTTCCAACGCCTCGCGTTAGAAAGCTCCGTGCTTCAAATACACGAGACTTTTACAGCAAAGATGTATACCTCTACCCTCGAACAGTCTCATCTCGGTTGGAAAAACGCCAAGGCGCCAAGGCCTAAGACAGCGAGCGCTCACATCGAAACCGCATTATACACTTAATCATAACTGCGAAACCGCATCATACATCGAAACCGCATCATACACCTATACACTACATGCTTCGCTCCTCCCCAGGTTTCACGTTAGTGTAGATCGCCCGGTTTTTTCAACTTGTATTTCAACTTTTCGCTCCATTTCCGCAGCGTCACTGGCGACCGTTTTGGAAATTCGCGCCGCTAACAAAGCTCCTGAGCTTTGGACTGTGCTGCCATCTGTCAAATTCTCTTAAAAGCTTTTTGATTTTTTTATAGTTTTGTTTGGTTAGTTTGGGCTAATTTTAGCGCCGACACTCGGTTTTTGTACCACGGCTCCCCTCCCGCCACTCCCATCCCGAGCTTGGAGGAAAGTCGAGTCCGCGTGCCTCGTGACCCTGCCTCCGATTGATGGCGTCTGGCTGCTCGAGTATCGGTTGCGTCGTCACTTCCGGTGCGAGCGCAGTCCTCGGACTGCCCGCGGAAAGTCCAGGATTGTGAAATCGAGGAGGCCCACTGTTTCTCGGGGTGGTCGCGCGGGACATTTGAATTGAGAATGAACAAAGCAACGAAGACAAGTCGTCCACGGGTGGAGCGATGGCTCAACTGAGCGCAAGTCAAGCTACGTGACAGCTGGTGGTTTTAGGACGAGGGTTTATTAGAGCGTGTGCGTCAAATTCGGAGTCTGTCCCGGAGGGAACTACTGGGGCGCGGTGCTGTAGTGTGCACCATTTCTCGCACGCCACGTTTTCTTTTGACGCACCGCTCTCACTATATCGCACCAACGCAATAATATTTCCACTGCATGTCCAAGAAGCAGCCTACTTTTACTTAATAGGGAGTTTTAGCATAGCGGCTAGCATACGCTACGCTAGGGTCGGCGAGTACAGTGACCCGACTCGGGAGGTGCGCATTCGTTCTTTAGGGACGAGTGGCCCGCCTCGCCGAGCCCACGCATTCGTTCCGGTGTGGGGTGGCGCACCTGGCCCGGCCCGCGCGCGTATGCGCCTTCGGCTGCCGCTACCCTCCGACCCTAGAGTAGCGTACGCTAGTCACTGTGCTAAAGTTCTATTATTAAAGGCGCAGCCCCTTAGGGGCTTGGGCTGTCGGCGTCTCATGTCGTCGTCGTCGTAACCGTTGTCTCACGTAGTCACGGTGCTAAAACACCGGGACAGTCGTTTAGGCCTCGCGCTGAAACGCTTCGTAACGCGTACTAAAAAAAAAAAAAAACAGTGGGACACCGTTTACTCCTCGCGCTGTAAGGCTTCGTGCTTCAAAGACACGAGACTTTTACAGCAAATGTACACCTGTAACATACCTGTACCTGTACATAACATACCTGTACACCTAACGGTTTCATCCCCGTTGGCAAAAACGCCAAGGCGCCGAGAATACACTTATACACTGCATGCTTCGCCCCTCCCCAGGTTTTACGTTAGTGGAGATGGACCGGGATTTCTTTTTTTGTCGACCGTACCGTTTTGTTGATCATGGGCGGAACAAACGAATGCCAGCGTCGTGGATGAAAGGTGTGGATCGTCGCAATCAAGAAAGGTGATGAGCATGTGTTGTTCAATACGAATGTTATCTAGCGCACCCAGTGGGCTCTATTAGGCATTTCAGTCAGCTATGCTTCTCAACTATTTTGGTGGCGAAGATTCTTTCAAGACTGCGTAAGACCATTGAAGAAACCACCGATGCGGCCTGTCCTCTCCGTCCCTTTCTCTCTACAGTTCTTTCTACAAAACGACCCTTGCTTCTGCCTGCGGTTCAAAATTTCACGTACCCCGAACAGCACACTGAAAACCTAGCTTGCATTCAACATTTTCAAAACCCCGCTTTTTTGTGTGCGTTTTCTTTTCCGAACGAGCGTAATAAGTCTAAACTATTGTGCTCGTTTCTTGATATCACTAAAATGAAAAAAAGGGGGAATGACATTAGCAAGGAAAAAACGCGATAATGAACGTTCGTATTTCTCACAGAACACTAATACTAGGTCCATGATTTTCTATTAGCATAAATGCGCTGGTCTACCGCTTTTGTCGCCTCCTAAACGCAACAAATGAGGTACGTACCGGCTACAATAGGTCTGTAGAGGTGATCGCGAACATTCCTGGGTCTGCGCCGATGCCACTTCCATTCCCTTTCCATTCCCTTCCCGATATTGCTCTTAGTTCGCTCTCTGTCTCTCCCATCTCCGCTAATGTCGCACACCCCTGCATCTTCTCCACGAACATTTTGTGATCTCGTATTTTTGAGACAGTGGTTGCTTACGTGGTAACGATTTTTATAGTGTATATATGCATTGATAACATATTAGAGAATTCTAGCTTACCGTGCATTCTCTGTGTACCGGGACCCAACTGCGCATGCGCGCTTGTAAGGCGAGGGGTGCTACCCTTCAGGGAAAAGAATGCGCGGGCACGGCACGGGCCGGCCGCCCGTCTGCGGAACTAAGCCACCCTAACTGTAACGATCGAGTGCGCACATGCCCAGCCGGGTCCCGGCACACACGGAACACAGGGTACACACGGACACGGTAGGCTAAAACTCTCTCATTCTCTCTCTTCAGTGCGTTCTTCAGTCGTCCATCTGGGTAAGTGCATGGCAGAGCCGCACGCAAAAGAGGCAGGAGATGGAAGGAAAATGCCAAAACCATTCTCGAAGTCATCACACGCTTAATGTGTGACCGGCTCACCCGCCAAGGTGTTGAAAAAAGAAGAAAAAAAAAAAAAGCTTCATCGAAAAATAGAACTCTTACTACGCCAGAGGCGCCATGCTCATCGGTGAATTCATCGTTCAACACTTTTACCTCGCTCGTTCTTCCTATTTTTTTTTTCTATTTAAGTCGCCTCTGCTACCGCATTTATTCGAATACAAGGCGAGTTTTTTCCCCCGAAATCTGTGGTCTCGAAGTCATACCCCGCCTTATATTAGAAGCTCAGTACTACCCTCCAAACTGCACCCTCGCCTTATAGTCGCGACCGCCTTATAATCGAATAAATACGGTATTATAATGCCGAACTCACCTTTCTTCGAGATCGAAAGCCTCCCTGCCGAGATTCACGACACTAAAAAGTCGGGTCTTTCCGTTTCGCGACGTTTTCTGGGCGAGCAGAGTTGGGATAAGACGTGAAAATAACCTTGTTTAATAAAAATTCGAACGAAAAAGAAAACAAATGAAATATTACTCCCCTCTTGTTACTACCCTTACTACCGTTTTTATAAATGTTTAAGCAGACGTTATTGTTGGCTGGTCCCTCTTGGCTGTGAGGCAGAGAATACAAAGGTAGCGAATACAAGTGCAACGAGAACTCACGAATAAGCGCGAAGAAGAAGGCGATCCCCCCCGGGCCGGGTTGTCTTCCGTACATCCCCCGTTCGAACTCCCGCTTCCGCCGGGACGGTGAACAATTCGACCAAGCGCCACGACGCAAAGCACAGCGCTAGGAGGAAATGGGGGGAAGTAACTTGCCCCCTCGAACATCCGGCTCCCGGAATACACTCACGATACTGGCATAAGGTGCAGGAAGCGCGTATGTTGTGCGCCCCTGGCTCTCCTTCGAAGACAGGAAGTTGGGGTAGGTAACAACCCGGGCAGCTTGCGGCCGGCTTACTTTGTAAGCCTCGATAAAGGCAAATAAAATACACCGACCCAGGAATTTTATTTAAGCCGTGAACAAGACTCCCGTGTGGGAGCCGAAACGTCATTTGACTTAGTAAAATATTTTGGTCGGTGTTTTTGTTTCCTTTTTTTCAGTAGCGCGATTCGCATGCGCTACTTTCGCTCCCAGCGGCCGATCCGCCATTGTTGGGGGGCAAAATGTAAACAAAACCACGCCATACTGGATTAGCTAGTTGCGAACGCCGAGCCAGCTAAGTATCGAAAAATTTTTCTGCCACCAAAACCATGTGTGGCGCCACCTGTGAACAAGGCTCCCGTGTTGGAGCCGAAACGTCTTTTGATTAGTAAGACGTTTTGGGCGGGGGGCCTCAAATATAGTTGTCAAACAAATAAGAAGTTGAAGTATCACCCCCGTGTGACTCGCACCAGTAAGAAACAATGTTAGATCGAGCATGTTACGGAGACCCGTTGATGTAGAAGGCGCACTGTCTTGACAAAGTGCTTGTATTGTTCACTTGTTTCAGTAACTGGCATTTAATAGAAAACTAACTTAACCGAAATTCAAGCTAGATTTCCTCGGGTGATCTGGGTATTGTTCAGGGCGTCATTGTTGTTCACGAAGTGATTGTTGTGTATTGTTCACGGAGTGATTACTAACTACTCAACGCGAAGTGTCGTTCTTGCTTTTACCCTCCCAGGAGAAACAGCTGGGAGGCAAGGTTTTGAAAGCGTACGCCGTTACTGTGGGTGCGGAAACACCATTGCAGTTAAAATTCGTGCACGTATAAAGGCGGGAAGGGAAGACTTCTCGCGGCCGGGCAGCTAGAGTACAAGACGATAACAGTTTGCGCAAAGCGCACTTATCTTATTTGCATAGCCTCTTAAATGTCTGCTCACACTCGTCGACCGTTCTGGCGGTGCGTGCCAAGGTTTGAAAGCGACCGAACCGTTAATTTATAGTCGGCACGTGCGCAATGTCTTTCCCCCGTGATCTGCATGCAAGTATCGCGCCTATGTCGAACTGAAGACCACGACTTTGACAACGAAATGTCGACTCGTTCTTGAGGATGTTTGCACGAGACTGACGATAGTAGCGATGTTTCTTGCTGTTCGCCAGGACGTTGGGGCTTGCAAACGGGCATGTAGAGGATGTTTTCGCACGAAATGCATCAGGCAAAAAATTTGTATCCCTCTCCCGCGCTCCCGTGGCAAAAGCAATGGTAGCATAACACGTGTCTTGCATGCATAGCTACGCAACTGTTCCAAAGCGCGCCTACGTTACAACTATTAAAAAAATTGAGGGCGATCTGTTATTTGTAACAGGTGCGTAAACACGGATCTGTTTTTTCGAGTTCTGTTGCGGCACCTTGATTTGCTTACGATGGTTCTGTGCGTTCGGCTGACACACGTTCGTTTGCTTTAGGCGATTGCCGCTTCCGTTCCAGCGCGCCAATCATTGCATGCAATCGAAGCACCATGTACAAAACAAAAAGACCAAGATCGTAGTTTCTCGCTGTTTTACCGTGGGGTGCGTCACGGCTGTCATCGCCAGTGGAGCCGTCGGTCACGTGACCACATGTTTTGCTTTTGTTTTGCTCCAGAAAACGTCGATTGGGCACCGCTCAACCCAATAGCGGGAGCCAGGGTAATTTTGTTTGTTTTATTTTTGGGTTTTGCGCCTCCCGTGCCACCACGTATACGAAAGACGCAAAACGCAAAACTTCCCCGCCGCCACCACCACCACCACTGCAGTGGGTTATTCTAGCCCCTGTAACGCCCAACCACCACCACCACCATTATTATTATTATTATTATTATTATTATTATTATTATTATTATTATTATTATTATTTATTATTATTATTATTATATATTATTATTCATTATATTATTTGTGCGCGACCTCTTAAGTTTAGAGTTTTGTTCCACAAGGCCCACTTCAGGTGATCGCCTCTTGACCGCTTCGCAACTCCTATTCATTTACCTGTGCGCAGAATACAGATTGCTTACAACACGCTTCTTGAACTGCCGTTGATTTTCTTATTTTTTCAGAATTTGCTCTCTGTTACAATTTACCGTACTGCCTTTGAACGACGTATGTTAAACATCTTATCATTTATCTCTGTCGTTCGATTTTCTTGTTTTTATTGCTGAAATTTGGTTTCTCTGCGTGTCTGTGTTTAACCAATATAGTTGCCTTTTTTGAAATGTTTACTTATCATTGCTTGTCTTATCATTTGTCTCTTACTCTTGTCATTGTTTTTGTCGTCTTACTGTCAAATATTTGTTCTCTGCTTGTTGTGTTTATTACAATAGCTGAGCCACACAAAGGCTCTTGCTTTTCTTTTTACCTGTACCCAGGCTCCGCCTGTGCTTTATTTTTGTACATTTTCGCTCTTCAATATTGAGTGTGTCTGTCGCTTTCGGTTCTTGCTAATTGTTTCTTGTATTT
This sequence comes from Haemaphysalis longicornis, assembly GCA_013339765.2. Classification (NCBI taxonomy): domain Eukaryota; kingdom Metazoa; phylum Arthropoda; class Arachnida; order Ixodida; family Ixodidae; genus Haemaphysalis; species Haemaphysalis longicornis. The sequence goes on along the minus strand of CM023452.1, from coordinate 195,271,249 downwards.
GTGTTTAATGTAACTATCCGTGCGCCAGCACTCAGGCTTTGGCTGTTCCTGGGCACGTAAATAAACATGATTGATTGATTGATTGATTATTATATTCGAAAACAACACCCGCCTATTTGCGTCGGCGAAGGCCTCTCCAAACACTTGCAGCCCGTTCGATCTCGGGCTTTCCGAGCCCATTCGATGCCCTGAATTCTTTTTGTTCAATTTGGAGTCAAGAATACTCTAAAAATAGAAATATGGACTAAGAAAATTCTGCGTCAAGAAACGGACTCTAAAAAGTCGCCATAGAACGGGCTGCAGGTGTTTGTAGAGGCGTTCGCCGACACAAATAGGTGGGTGTTGTTTTCGAAGACGACGATGATGATGATAATGATGATGATGACTACGATTATTGTTGTGGTGGCGCGTCTGCGCGCATGCGTGCACATGTGCACAGCACAGCGCAGTGAAGTGCAACGCAATGCATCAGTGCAGCGCGGTGCAGCGCGCACAGCGTCCTCGTCCCCTCGCGGACGGCCTTCGAAGACAATGGTGCAATTTGAGCTTGCGCGCGCTCCAGAAAACATGAGCCCCCGCCGTCGGCGGCGTTGCGCGAAGCCGTCGGTCGCGCGTGCGAGCGCAAAGCAGGATGCAACTATGATCGCGCGCATTCCGACTGGCCTTGTATGAACGATGCCATGGCTGCTTCGACGTAGATCCTGTTGCCACGCAGAACGACAAATACAAGGTATAAAATGACGAAAACCCAGTCTAAAATCACAACAGGAACACCGCAAAAAACTAACAGGAATTCCTGTCGTACGACAAATAACTTTGTTGCGACAACAGAGGTTCTGTTGTTACGACAAAGCCATCTGTTGTTACGACTCAAATTTCTGTCGTAACGACAAAGTCAATTTTCTCAACGACAAACATTCCTGTAGTCACAACAGAACTGCCATTTACGCTACTCTTCACAATGGGCAAAAACATTCAAACCATGTGCAACTACTGATGGAAAATCAGGATAACGACAAGACACGAATTCGGCATGACGGAACATCAAAATCAGGACGTGAATACGACACACGACAGAACATCAGAATCACGACACGACAAGAATGCGACAAGACGACATACGACACGCGAAACAACGACAAACTACAGAAATTTTTCTTGTCATTTTTTTTTCGACTGGGAAACGAAATGGCAAGGGGTAGCGAACGAATTAGGTTCGCCTCCGGCTCAATCTCGTCAAGGGACCACGAAATTTTGGCAGGACAAAGAGAGAAGTGGCTTAATTTTATTTCATTTCTATAGGTGTGATCGATCCCTTTGAAACTAGCGAGGGGCGGGTTTTATTGAGCGCAAATTTCGCTCACGAATTTTAGAGGATAAAGTGTCAAGAAAAAATTTGATATTGGTTTCTCGAACGTCCCTGGTAATTTCTGAAAGAAAAATGAAATAAAAGAAGTTTTGGTCTTTATGAACGAATTCCTGGTAAATCGTACCCTTTTAGCATCCGTGCGTCGAGAACACCACAAAAATGAATACTTGGGATTAAGGAAACATTGCCAGTTATTCATTTGTTTTTATGCGAAATCAGCAGGTGGAATGAAAAAAGAATGACGTCTGGCGGCGAGAAGAAAAAATGAAGCGGCGATCTGCTCCCGTTGGAATGGAAAGCAAGCTTGAGCTTTGAGTATGTTTCCTTCGTTAACACTTCATGGCTCGGCGTCGGCTCGTTCCAGCCCAACAGTTTCATTCAGCATTATTACACGTTCCAGCTATAATAGACTTACAGGCGGAATTAGCGGCTATTATGTATACACGTACAAGTGCTTCCTTACGTGACGTTTGTGGAAATTGTTGTTGATTGATTTGCTAATTGGCGTCGTAGCATATGCGTGACATCGTCTCGATGTTTTTTTACTGCATGATGAAGTATTGACGCCAACTCAATGCGTTCAGAAGTCGTGTATCAAATTTTGTGTTAATTTTTTTTTATATTTGTGATGCTTTTTGTCTTCACAAAGCGTACTGACATGCTGATAGACGCCATGCGTTATAATAGCATTGCCACGGTCGTCACTTGAGCCGGTGGCAATGGCCGCACGCAGCCCCGCAAGTGTAGCAAAGCTTGCTTTAAATGGAAGCGGGTAGCTCAGCCAACTTGATATGGAAAGCAAAAGCTTGGCTAGTCTGTTGAGTTGGTTTACTTGTTAACCTTTGATGTAGCTGTTTTGCCGACCACGGCTGAAAGCCGTTCGGTGCCGTGCAACGCTCGCAGAAGGAGGCCCGGCCTCGCTTTCATTATCGGCGGACGCGGCGTTCCTCTTTCACGGCGAACGCGGCGCAAGATGAGTCACATCGCCCGAGACGCCTCAGCGCGCATGCGTGGGAGGCTGCGGGTTTGGTCGGCTGTCGATCAGCTGAGGGCCGCTCCGTCGCCACGCAGGGACGGGGAGTGAGCAGAACGACTTAAAATGGGGCCTTGTGCGCAGCGCCGACAGCGGCTCGGCGAATCACGCGATGCGCTTCGTGGGGTGTGTCGCCGGAAGTGTGTTTCCGGTCAAAAGGTTAACTTGGGCATCCTCCGCGAAACCGCTGCACGAAAGTAGTAAAGCTTAATTTGCTTTAATTAAAAAATCTGCGTTGCAACGAACGCGGGTATGTGCCACCCTGATGCCGTCACTGGCTGCGACACGATAGACGGCTCAGTAGCAACGACGTCATCGCAGCTAGCCGAACCGCGGGCGGCGCTGCGGAAAGACCCTAGAGCGGATCGCCTCACTTACCGCCACGACTTTTGCTTTGAAACCGTTGCCCGAATACTGAAACTTAAATCTCGCAAATGGCCTTTTTCCTCACTCAGTACAACCGCTTGAATCCACACAAAGAGCTAGGGTCTCGAATTTTCACGGCAGATTCCACAATTTTGGCCCGTTTAAGTGTTCAAGATGCTCGCCAAAACGCGAGTCACTCACCTTCTACTCCTGCAAAAAAGTTGGCTTGGTGATTCGGAATCATAATCTCGTCTAAATGCGAGCAGCTTAGGGTACCGACCAGCACGCTGCCCTGCACCCGCGGGGCCTCGACTCCTTCGGTATTGACGCGCGGCGTTCTCCTTCCCGCAACTGCCGCATGACGACTCCGAGTCACCCTCCGCATGCTTCGCTTCTCAGTGCGTCCCTCGGAAGGGCCTTTTTGCTCTGCCCCTGCGAAGGATTTTGCGAAGACGGATAAAGCAGTGTCGCGGTCGCGCGGCGAATTTAATGCGTGCGCAATACCGGTTGGCCGATGTGTAGCGTACGATAACTCACCTTGCAAAGCGCCAGCGTAAATGACCGCTTAAAGTGAATCATCTGTACGCGCAGCTCCCACCCTTTCGCCTGTCGCACAGACCGCGCTCGAAGCGGGCACAGCATACAACTCCCGACCTTTCGCTACACTTTGGCTGCCGCATTCTTCGCGCGCCGCTCGGACAGACTGGGCAATCGTCCGTTTCCGCCAAACTCATGTAGCGGCGGACAAAGTGCTGCGCACTGGTAACGAGTAGCAAGAAAGTGTGCGGCCGGGATACTTGATTGAATGCAGTGGCTTCAACGCGTTCTGGCTACGTGATGCAGGACTACCGTCACCGAGTTGGCGCACGCGTCACCGGAAAGGAAAACGTGTGATAAAAAGGTCGACCGCAGCTGCTAATGTATACAGCCAGCCGAATGTGTCAGCAGAGGGGGGGAAGCCGTGCGCACAGCAGCGCACGTATGAGCTGCCCGGCTTAGCGCTTTGCTCACGCATTTATCTGACCGTCAACCGTACACTTACGAAGCCGCACGACGCATTGCCGACGGAAACACAAGTTAGCGGAGGAAAGTGCTGCCCTGCTAAGCACTCAAAGCATGCAGGCGGCGAGCAGCGTAACAAAGTGCTGCCAGCAAGTGCCCGAATCGAGTAGCGAAGCGTTCATCGATGCAGGCATTTATTTTCGTCGATGTGTGTTCTCGCCAACGCGATACATCCAGAACACTGAGATCAAAGATTATTCTAGGTCTGTGACTTATTCGACAACCGCTCCTGCCAATTCCAGTAAGTGCGGCAAATGAGGACACGCCCACTGGGCAACAGCATACTACACCCCGCGCCGTTACAAACTTTAAAAAAGCAATGCTTTCGCGGCATACCTACGCTCCGTCATGAGTGGACACATTCACGGAGCGTCACAACGGTACCAAACGTTAAGCCTTGAACGGAAATCCAAGCTTAGGTTGAGAGGAACGGTAGTCCCCCGACAACTCAAGCTATGCAGAGCCACTGAACTAGCATCAGCGAAAAACGTTGACGCCTCAGCTCAATCTCGTTCCTCGCGTCAAGTGAAATAGGAACAGCCGTCCTGCTCTTCGCTGCATCCCCTATCAGGTTTTAGGAAGTATAGCTGCCCTCGAAGTTTTGGTTTGCTGAATTACGCCAAGAAGCATGTAAGATAAAACTGATATGTGCACGGCTTTTGAACGTAGTTATCATAGTGCTCGGGGTCGCTAGCGTGCGATTAAATCAAAGTGGAATTCGCGCTTTCACTTGGCCACAAAAGCTGGAACGACGAATGCGGCGTGTAAAACTGACCCTATAACAGCGAAGTAGTATGGTCATGTTCGCGGCACGCCTACCAGGCGCACTCCCAGTTAGTGTGCAAACCTGCTGTTTATCGGCAGGCATCACATTACCGCCTTCCCGAACTTTTGCTGTAAAATTGTCACTAACACGCGTGATAGTTAATGCCAGTGATCGTGTAAAAACGCGGGACGCGATGTTGCGTCAGCGCGAAACTAAGCTGCAGTAGCAGCAAAAACTGCTGACTGTAACATGCAAGCACAAGCTGCCCGGATACTAGCATAAAATCAATTAAGCTGAATCCTCGTAGCGTAACTCACCATTGCGCTGCCAGGCAGTCGCATTGAAAGTAAACCAGTGATGATAGGTTTCTCGAATGACTTTAAACCTCCGCTGCGGCTACAAGAGCTATGAGCGAAGAAGAAAAATGCAAACCGATTACGGCATTAATTCCACTGCGTTGCGTCTGAGGCAACCATTCTTCAAAGCCAAGCACGCAAAGGTCGTTTCGAAACTACAAGTTTAAAACGAGAAACAACTGCAAAATACAGCGAGCGAAGGCAGTAATTTCAGGACGGGAGGCAAGCGCCAGACGATAGAGCGGAGATCTGATGACCGAATTTATTCCGGGAGGTTCTGCGCGCAATTTCAGAGCGCGCAGACAGCCGTTCGTCACGTTCGAGATTCGCCGCGTCGTACGCAATCAGAGTAACGTCGCGTGCTGGCAGAAAGGAAAAAGAAGCTAGGAACAAGGCGCGTACATTGGCTTTACGCTACCGCCGCATCCAGTGGCTGGGAGCTTTAAACATCATTTGAACTGATTAAATGCGTTTTTCCGCGACTACCACTTGCGTCGCAGCTGTTGTCGGGTGACTGCTGCATAATACCAGCCGTGTCGACATTACGTGCCAGATAGCGCTTTTCAAGCTTACAATGGGCAGGTTTTGCAAGACGAGTAACAAAGAGGAGAAGGATCGCGTGTTTCACACAAACTAAGCTCAGAAGAGCCAAACTAAGCGACGTCAAATGCAGCGGACAAAACGTCGCGACCTAACTAAGCAAGAAGTGTTCCTCACGCGTCCTCACATCGTGAGAGATAGCTTAGTTACCACTGTAGTTTTTTTCTGTTCGTAATCTTTCGTCGGCCAAACGAACACGTACCAGGAATAGCAGAAGCCCTGACCACGCTTTCTCATACTCTCCTATGCGAATACCCGCTACCGTGGCACACATGGTCCTGGATGTTGCGAACGCAGACCCACTCTGTGGATGAGCCAGATCCTCAACAATTCCCTGAGCTGAAACCGCCCAAAGATATTCAGCCCCTGCACTGGTGAACAGACATGCTGAAAAGTGGGGGCAGTCGCCAGGACGGAAACAGAAGAAGGTGAGGGCAAGACCGCACAGAGTGTTTCGCTGGACTGAGAAGACTACAACTGAGGCAAGGATCAAGTCCTGGCTAGTTTTTCAGCTAAAGCGTTTAGCTTTCTCTCCTCTCCCTCTTCGTCTTCCTCGTCTACAGAAATGCGAAATGAAAATCTGCACCCGTCACGGACTTTTCATTTCCGCCACTCGCGGTGCCTTCCTGTCAGGGCAGCATTTACATTCAAAGCCATACGAAGAAAAAGGTTTGGCTAAATAAGCAAAAAAGAGAAACAAAAAACCCCGAAGAGTAATTTGCAGACGGGAGAAGACCATTTCTGAGCGGAAGTTATCACCATAATCACGCGGGAAGTGTTTATGCAGGCGATTTAAGGAAGGTCTCCTGGCATAAAGTAACCTTCGCACTTTCTAAAACACATATGTACCCATCAAGTAAGACAAAATACATGAAATAAAAAAAAATGAAAGATGAGAGAAAAAGCAGGGAACATTAAATACCCGAAAACAAAGAATACAAAGAGTATACTGCGAAGCATGCAAAAAACAAAAGGTAGGAGGAGTGCAGGAGCAACGTAAGGGATATAGGTTTATTACAGGTGACACCTTGTAATGTAGGGTAAGGTGGAAGGTTGGGTGTGGTGTGATGAGCAGTCTAAAAATATAGTATGACCGTCGAATTAAACAGAAGCCAAATAAACGCCCAATAACGAATAGACTGGGCGATAGTTTAAAATACCTTAAGACTGGAAATCAATGTGAAAACGAAAAACACAACCACTCAACTTGCGGGAACGCAAAGACCGAAGACTCGCATATTGCCCCAAACTTTTCGTGGAAACGCACAACAGCGAATGTCACGGCCGTCTTCATTCGGCGCACGTTTAAAACCTTGTTTCCGAGTTAGCGGAATCACGAACAAAAGAATAAAAACTGAAGTCCTGGAAGGAAAAAAAAAAATATAGGAGACGGGCCATCAAATATTTCTTCGCTCGTCTGTATAGCGCACTGGGGCACGCCAACCAGAGAGCCCAGGTACAACGCGTTGGTAAAGCGCGCCAAATACAAAAAGAGTACAACGAACACACAGAGCGCGACCCCCAATACGCCGACGCAAGCGCGCTGCCCTAATGGACTCAGCAGTAGTGTTCGCATACATGCCGACGAGGCAGACGCAACCCACGGAGGGCGCAGTCGAGACCCGAGCGACCGGAGAACTTCGAATTTATGGTTTTCCGGCGGCCCGTCTCCCCGCGCGCGCTGAATTCCGATGCCGAAGAGACAAAAGCGAGGGAGACATTCGCATATTCCCCCGCGAGCGAGCAACTCGTGAATATGGGATTTTTCGCTCGCGTGGGAGCGGATGTAATACTTGCGCGAGGACGAAGAACATTAGGGCCCATCTAAGAGTCGTTTGTGTATCCTTCTGCGTCTGGTTTTCTGTGCGTACGCTTATCGCTTCTGTCTTCTTTTCTTTCTTTTTTTTGGGGGTCGAGTACGCTGTCGTTGTGGGTGTGCCTGGGCTCTTATTGCTGCTTTGTTACGCCTGTATAGCTTTGACATCCGGTTGCGAGTCGCAGTTTTTTTTTTTCTCGGTCTCTTGAGCGTCGTAGCTGAATGATCCTTGTTTCTGATGCTGAGGACAGCGGTGAAGAAATACGTAGCGTGTGTCTCTTTCGCGTTACGGGATCAGGCGCGAGGCGTTATCTTAATTTATGCGAGATCTACAGCTCGCACGCACACACACAATAAAAATTAAAAAAAAGGAAGAAAGATTTATATTCCTTTAAGTCGTGTATGCAAATGAGAGCGCACTGCCGTGAGCAAAAGTCTGGATTCCACGCGAGCAGCTTTCGTAAAGGCAGCGCATCCCCGCCACAGGAGTCCGGGCGTTCCTTAGATGTGACACTGGTTTAACTGTTCACCGTCCGTTTTCTCCCCAAGCCGAAGCGCGCGTAGTCTGCAGAAAAGCCGAATGGTGATGGACGTGGAATAGAGACTTTTGCTCCTGACTGTACATGTGTATACGGAAAGCGAGAGCGCAACCATTGATTTCGAGGAATCATTCGCAGAAAGTGAAGCAACCTATGTTACGCCGATACGATAACAATGCATGCAGACAAAAAAATTAAAGCCGTTCCACTCAATGTGAAAGCTGTCGGGAGTTCAGAGCAGTGATTCGCCATAATGGGCTGTAGCGCCGTTATCCGCTCACTGCTACCACCCAATGCAATTCAAATCTCACGCCTTCGCAATGCTCGCGCGCCCCCTGCCTGAAACTGCGCCAGCGGGAGTTTTGTTCTCATTGGCCTTGCTTTTCCTCCCGCACGTGCCGGCGTTGCGCCGCCACTTTTTTTCGCTTACTATCGTAAAAACCAACCCAACGAGCGTTCCTAACTAAATGAACGCGGGCGCTGCCGGTTAGTTGCGTATATTTTGCCTCAAATGTACCCGCAGTTTTCTTTGCGCTAAACAACGGGGAGATGTAAGACAAGCGCCAGCGGTGGGTGAGTTCCGAACGCTTATGACTATTAAACCGCTTGGCTTTCAAAGCCTTTGGGTTACGCCGTGACGACGAACGCCGTCTGGCTCTACTTGGGTCCAGCGAGCCCCTAAAGCGCTCTGCACTTCAAATAAAAGAAAGATAGCGGCTTTCCCTAGCGAGCGGTATGTACGTCTGCCATCATATTACCGTATTTATTCAAATATAAGGGGGGGGTGGTTCCAAAATCTGTAGTCTGAGAATCCTACCCCGTCTTATATTCGAAGCGCAGTATATATACACGGCGATTTGTTTTTACTTCCCTAACTGCACCCTCGCCTTATAATCATGACCGCCTTATAATCAAATAAATACGGTATATACGTATTTGGGGTCTGCCAGAGACGCGTCCAGGGGGACACTCTGGGAATTAGGGGAGAATTGCCGAGAAGGAGGAGGCGGGTATGCATCTAGGTTTCATAGCGGTATACTGTCTCGGATACTGGGAGGAGGAAGTTCCTCCTCTGTCCCCTGAGTCCACCAAGGATCTTTTCTTGTCATCTGAGGCCTTATTTATTCACGAGTTGCCGAGCTTTCCCGATGGTCGAAACAGCTCCGTGCTGCGGCTAAAAGCGGGCAATCGCGTTATTGGTATACGCAATCGGAAGTGCTTTTCCTGCTTTTCCCTCCAGACGATTTTGGCTCAGACCATACCCTCTCATATTTGCCCCCCTCAAGACTGTCCCTCCAATTTACGCAAGTATGCGGGATACGAGCGCGTTCGTCGTGATTGTAAACGCACGAAAAAGTAAACAACACGCCAAACGAGCTAATCGAAGAGATGTCGCCGCGTCTTCGCCGGGCCTCGTCAACACCACCGAGATAACTGTTGGCCTCGTCCTCGCACAAGTGTGGCCTTCGTCTCACGCGACCCTTTCGACAAGCAAAGGCAGTAATCTGTACTGAGCGGGCCTGGTGAATCTGCGGGCATTGTGCTCTCTGCGCGTGGGCCGTAAATGACTCAGTCAAAAGTGATAACAATGCTCGCTCCTCGCACAGACGACGCGGTGAAACTCTGCGAAGAGATTTATAGCCGGGGCAAGCAAGCGCTGCGTGTATACACTGTGCCCTTTTTATCGAGCCGTAAAAGTATATGCGCGTCGAGGTTGGGCCTTCAAGCCTTGCGGACACGACCTCTTATCGTTAGGACAAGCACGACAGTGTAGTAGACCCAAATGATACTGTTCTTGGAAACTACCACTGCACATTCTGAGCAGTGCCGTGGTGTGGGCAATAGAGAGTAGCGGCCAAGCTGTTCCGGTATACAGTAAACGGTATGCCGACCGGCAGGACTGCGCTCGCACAGGGCAGCCGAAACCTGTTGGGTGCATGCGTAGGTGCTCCTTCGCAGTACCGGCCGCCGTACCGAGACTGGTCCTCGGGTCAACTATAACTCCCTAATGTCACGTCATTTACGTTTAGAGACATAGCCACTAGAAGCAGCTATGTGGGCCACGTTGGGATGTCCCGTCCGTGATAACATAAGAACGTTATCCATGGTACTCCTTCCACGCATAAAGCCCGACATTTGTGGTGGATATACTGCCCTGTTTTCAAGGTCCCAGACCAGGCGCTCCAAAACCATCTTCTCCATAACCTTGCCAACGCAGCTCAAAAGTGTTATTGGTCGGTAGGAGTTCATGTCCGCTGGTGACTTATCCGGTTTGAGAACTGGTCACAAGCCCGATCTTCCAGTTGGCCACGAGGCACCCTGAGCTCCACGAAGAATTGTAGATGGAGAGTAACTGCTGAAGGGCCTTCTCACCGAGATGGGAGAGAGAGAGAGAGAGAGAGAAGAGAAGAGAGAGAGGAGAGAGAGAGGAGAGAGAGAGAAGGAGAGAGGAGAGAGAGAGATACATCTTTACTGAGCCCTTACAGAAGGTGTGTGCGCACAGGCACCAGATGGGCTAAGGAGCAGCAGGTAATCTCGTCGACTCCAGCCTGCACTGCCCTTTCGTTTTTTTTATGTGTGTGCGTGTGTCCGTCTGGTGGATTTTTCTTTCTTTTTTCCTTTTCTTATTGTGTTATTCATGTTAGCATTTAAAACGCATCACATGTTCACCAACCATCTGAAGTAGCAGCCCAGCATTATGCAGGGCTCACCTCTTCGGTCTCATTAAAGAATTCTCTCTCTCTCTCTCTCTCCTCTCTCTCTCTCTCTCTCATCTCTATCTCTCTCTCTCCTTTCTCTCTCTCTCTTCTCGCCACGTTCTGTGCCGGGGCCACGTCATCGGCGCGAATTACCCCATATCAACGGAACACGCACCATTTTTGTTTTTTAAAGACTACCTTTCTTGGGCTACTTCAACGCGAAAATTTGTCTGTATGCCTGTGTCTGTCTGTCTGTCTGTGTCTGTCGTCTTCTGTCTGTCTGTCTGTCTGTCTGTCTGTCTGTCTGTCCTAGATTCAGCCGCCCGGCAAAAAGTTAACGGAATTCTTGAACGAGCAGCTTATATAGGCAAAGTATTTCTAAACTACTAAAGTTGGTGGCAGTGTTCATACTTGTCAACATGATGAGCAATGAGCAAAAAGAAAAACATTAGGCATATTTGAGGCAATGCAGAAACATATGCGATATTTGCATTGTTCCTTTATATGAAAATACATGGCTGCTTGATTTTTCAAATAAAAATAGGTGTCCTGAAAGAAATGTTTAACACTCAAACTATGATGATGATTGCTATTGGTTTCCCTTTGTAGCGGGGAACTATAAAAAGCGCTCGCGGTGCCCCCTTGTGGCAGTGTTTAAGCTCGAAGTAACCAAAGGTTCCAGAAGATGGCGCGACCAGCGGAACGTGGCAAAATGAATTTACTTGAGCGAAACTCCACTGTGTTCATCGTGGGATGAGCCAAACGGGAGGGAAAGAGCGTGAGAGGTGGGCAGGAAAGAGAAGAAAGGCATTTAGGTGGCAGGAAAGGCAGACGACTATCGTTTGTCGACGACATTTGCAACGAAGTGAGCAGATACGCAGCCAATTTTTTTTTCTCGATCACACGTAATTAACCGAACTTGGGTCGCTTAAAGGAGCCATGAAGGGAAAATACAACTTCGTTTAATTTGAAAGAACTAGGATTCAGCATCTCACTCAGCTCCATTACAGCCACAAAAGATTTTTTTTAAAAAAAAAAAAGCAAGAGTATTTAAAAACTTTCAAATTTTGCGCCACAGTGACGTGTTATGAGCAAGAATGACGTCATACGGGCCAACAATAAAACATAATTTCCAGTGCGTTAACTGCACGTTAGCATTCAAGTGATGCGGTTCAAATGGAACTAGAGGCCCATTACAGACGTCCAGTCATGTGTCGTCGCGACAGGTCAGTTAGGCGGCCGCCAATCGCACAAACAAGGTTCCGTGACGTCATAGAAAAGTTGCGGGAAATTGGCTAGGGGGTCGCGACTGCTTCACACGTTTTCTTAATATCTCCGTTATTTGTTCGAAGATTGCGATGATATTGGTATCATTGTTATCGGGACTAAGCAGTCTTTCTAATAAACCCAACTTGTATTTTGTCTTCATGGCTCCTTTAAACCCGTGAACGTAGTTACTGGCGCCTTTCGACCCCACAGTGCGAATCACCCTTTTTGTCTTTATCTTTTTTTTTTTTCAATTCTCCGTGCCACTCAAGCCGACACCTTTCCCTGTCGTTTGGCTTTTATGCCACCACTCTCTGAAGCAGTTTTTAACCTGTTTTAATTTTTTTTTCCGTAAAAACGAATACAACGTGAATTCTGTAATTACCGAAACGTGTTATTGGTAATCATGGCAGCAAGCAGGAAGGGGCGCTTGTGGTGGTGTGGCGTTCCCCGGTGCTAGCCGAATTCTTGCCTCGACCTCCATCATGTTTAACTGGTTGAGCATGGTGGAGGTCGGACGATCTCATTTGACGCTGACCGCGAGCAAATGGCTGTCGCAGTTGCGTGTTGTCCAATTAGCAAACAGATAGAGCAAATGAAGCTTCGGACACTGATGCCACGAAATTCTCTACCAACAACAACAACGATAACAACACTAATAAAAACAACAAAAACGATAACAACAACAATAACGATAGCAATAACAACGATAAGAACAATGACGCTAACAATAACAACGACGATAGCAACAACAACCTAAGAGCTTCTCTTGTTAAAGGGACCCTGCAACACTTTCGATAAGCGCTTTCACTCTTTCCATCGCGTCTGGAACCACTGGGAAAGCCATAGTTATCAACAGCAAGGAGCGGCACTGCGTGATCTGTTCGTCGCACCGCATACTTCCATTTCTGCTTTGTTTTTGTGGCTTTTTTTAAGTTGCTATCGAAAAGCGTTCATTGCTGCAACTGAAGGAAAATCGGCCAACAGCTGCTACATGGCCTTGGTGACGTAATTCGAGCCGTCGAAGAACGTCAAGACCGGGAAAGAGAGAAAAAAATTTTTTAGAGAGTTAACAAGTTATCTGATGGGCATAGAGCAGTAATTTTTGGCTGAGGTGCTTTGCGACTCCCTAATCTATAAGTGCTCAATGTGTCAAGTGACTATGTTATGCGAGCATTTAAGATTTCAAAAAAAGTTGAAAAAAGTGTCAGGGTCCCTTTAATGCCAGCGTAGAGCTGTGCAAAGCATCTGCGTCTTTATACTGTCCCTTCTTTTTTCCACAAACTAAGCGCGCGTCCAAAAGTACGCGAGATGGAACCCGGCTGCAACAACGCTGCATAGAACTAGAAGGCGGAGTGAAGGCGACGGTTGACCCGCGGCCTCCGGTTGATCACGGCCCGCCTCAGATCTCGTGGACAGATGGCGACTTCGGCGCTGGGGACTCGCTCTAAATGGGGCTAAACCGAGCGCACTCGGGGAGAAACCACCTGTCAGCAGAGAGAGCTCCGTCGCCAGCCTCCACCCACAAAGCAGCAGCAACTGTCGCTCGCTGGTCGAGAGTTCTAGATGGGAGACAGGTGGCGGAGTGAGTGGTAGCAGCGGATGTCTTGCGAGTAATTTTTGAAGCTGCCGCGGAAACGACAAAACTAAAGCAGCTGCTCCATGCGACGTAGCCGAGCTTCTGCGTGTGGTATTTTTTCTTTCTTTTTACTGTAAGAGGAGTTCGAGTCATTTTGACTTGTGTGAGTGATTTGTTTTTAAAAAGACTGGGGAACAGAACTCCACCCTGGGGAACACACCGCACACCTTCAGCGGCGGACACGGTGGCAACCGGCCCTTATTCGGATTCATGCGGGAGACAGCAGTGAAGTTTTTAAAGGCGACAGTCTTTTATTTTTAAACATAGCCTCCCATAACGCAGAGCGATATCTCCCACTAACAATTAATTAAACAAACAAACAATCGTGATACAGGCATCATCCTCCTCATTGTCTTAAAAACGATAACCGTGTTTGTTGTGTCATCAATTATAAGCTGGACCAGCTGCTGTTTGCGAATAACAGGCGATTCAGATGGTTTATGTTACGTATATAACTGCAAAAAAAGGCTAAAATAATTTATATAATTATATAGCGCTGCCCCATACATGCAGTGAGTACGAAAGCTCCCTGGAACATTAGTAATTGATTTTCGCTTAATTTGATATATACCTTCACCTATCAATAAACAAAAAGAGAGGAATTACACTTTCAACCAATTAAGACTGGTGTAACGAATTACACTAAAATTACTTTGCCTCTTAAGTTGCGGGTTGTCACACTCGCCGGTTGAATTCTTTTTAGTGTAGAGCATACGGCATGTATTTTTGTTCCATTTAATTAGATTTAGGGTCAAATTAATTCTTCTGGTTCGCACACAAGTTGGGTACTTTTCTTTCGACCCGCAGACTCAGCGTCACTATGGCGTACCGTGGCACCCAAACGGCGGCGCCATCTAAGATCGTGAAGACTGCAAGGAGATCAAGTCTACGATCACTAACCATCCTCCAGCGCTGACGCGCGAGCAGTTTCGCCGCAGCTGTTCATCCCGCTCATTCGCACCGAGGCATTCAAAGTTTCAAACCCTGAATTCGGGACTTAATTCGCGGGCGTTGAATAAGCAAGCCGACCGACTCAGCTCCAACGAAATCTATAAAGTTGGCGACGCCGTATAGAAATTGTACCGCAGCTGCGTTTGCGAATTTCCGAAACATGGCGTTTCAGGGGAAATTTTGAGTAATTGCCCGGAGACGATCATGGTATCGAGCTCCCGCTTTTGCGATAACCTCGTGCTGGTTGAGAAAGCGGTAGCAAGCCATGACGTCGCATGGTTAACTGTAACAACGCCCTAGTTCCACAAGACTCTGCTCAATGAAGATTTCACTCCTGTCGTACAGGTGTGGACCATGGGGTACCACCAACATTTTACAACAATTACAACATTTTTACACGTTCGTCTGCAGGGAGAGCGTGTTCTTATTTACCTGCTCGAAGAATTTTTTTCTGTTGTGTAATGACAGTTACGTTCATGTTCCATTGTTGCACGTATTAAAACTTATCTTCGTCATTTAAAGCGAAGCTTTCGTGTTTTCACTGATGCGTCTGTAACGCCAATACGCCGTGCAGGAAAGCCAACTTTCTCTGACGCTGATGATGAATGATCGTGGGTGAAGTGAAAAAAAAAAAAAAAAAAAGAAACCTTGCGGTGGGCAGAATAGACTTGGGTCTCCCGCGTTATGAAGCCGGCGCCTACCCGATTGCTCCATTTTGAAATGCTGGAATAGGCTTGGAAAACTGAGACGGCAACCAAGGAATCCGGTCACGAGTAAGCTTCGCGTTCAACCATTGTCATCGTTATACACGGAGGGGTGTATGATTTTCAATGCGAAGCATGTCATGCTCGGGGCTGTGTCCCTCCCTCCCTCGTTGTCGTTGTCCGCCGTCCGCACTCTACTGCGCATGCGCGTCTCTTCAGCCCCGTCAGCGTTTGGGCTGACGTCAGCGCAGTCCACTATAAAAAGAAATAGTTAGGCGGCGCCCGTTTCTTATCCCTCGAAGAATTTTTTTCTGTTGTGTAATGACAGTTACGTTCGTTTCCATTGTTGCACAAAACGAGGCTGAGCATGTGCTATGAACGGGGCTTATGTCTTTCACTGATTCTGAACATAGCCGTCAGGAAAGCCACTTTCTCAGCGAAGGACGCGAGGCTGAAGTGAACGGAAAAAAAAAAAAACCCTTGGGGCCAGTGACCCTGGGTCTTCGCGTATAACCGGGTTATCCCTACGAAATGCTGGAATAGGCTTGGAAAACTCAAGGCAACCAAAGAATCCGTCACGAGTAAGCTTAACATAGTATCGTTAGAGTAGGGTGTATAATTTTTGTTTTAGCTTCCAAGTATACAAAGGTTTATAGACTGCTCATACGGCGCCTACAAGTCTCCATTGATTGATGATTATTACCACTAAGTATCCAACACCTATCACTGGACTCTGAAAAATGAACGCCACACATCACATGGATCACAGCGAGCAAAAAGAAACGGCCCTTCTTGCCGCGTAGAAACGCGAGACGCAACGCGGTTCAAGCGTGCGTTGCGTACGCGCAGCTACGTCGCCCTGACAGCTGCCGTGGGAAGCGTGTGATTCATCGCGCCATTCTCCTGCGTCGCGGAGATTGTTTCAAAAGAGAGTGGTGTCGCGGCAGTGTGCGGCGGGGTCGCGAACTGCACAACCGACTCTCGGGATCTGGCACGGTTGAAAATTTTGAAGACTTAGCAGCTTGCGATTGCGAAGCAGGTGCGCGCGTCCGTCAGCTTACAATGAACCCAGCTGCCCGTGGTGCGCCGGGACAGCTGTTTCTAGCAGGCGCTTCCGTCGTCGTATAAGCGTGACGTCAAGGCCGAAAAATAATGATAAAAAAAACGAAATCGTCACTTTGAGGGCTAATAAAAAGGTATGCGCTTCAGTGTGGCTACTGCTAGCCACAACATCGCTTTTTATTTGTTTTAATTTTTGTGGTTAACCATCGGCTCCTTGTGAAGGCTTTATACTGCGGGTTCGGAGCGCAATTTAAATTGAAGTTCGTGAAGATTATATATATATATACATCTATCACTTGTAACAATATGGCCAAGGAAATCCCATCGTTATAACCATAATTGTTAGAGGGTTGCGTAAAGACGGAAGAGCTCAAAACATTTATTCGCATGCCAGCCAAAGTTCGTACTACTACTAATTTGCGGAAAGAAAGCCCCAGTCGGTCCCTTTGTTGCCGCGTGTGAAGCTAGCGCAAATCTTTTCCAAGAACATCTATGGTGGTGCTCACCTAGTACAACCTTGTCTGTAACAATAATCGCGATCTAGAATGGCATCACCTCTGTGTACGCTTTGCGGTGTACGAGAAGACATCTGTACACTGTTCTGCGTGTCCACGTAATGGCCGAAAAGCCGAAGTTGTATTGACGGTGGAGAACTGTCAGCATGAAGACTTTTTCAGAGCCACTGATAACGAATATCAGTGGGGTGCGATGGGTTTTACATATTCTATAGCGGTTTCATACAAGAGACGTGAAAGACTGACTCCTGCCTGTGACTTTTTTTCTTTATGTGTGTTTATGTGTCCGCTGGTGGAGTTCTGCGTTTTCAAGCTTGGTCTTCCTAGCTGAGTATTCATTCATGAAGCATAGTACCTCTGTGTCACATGTTCCCAACCTATCTGAAGTAGCAAGCCCAGCATTATCGCAGGGTGACACTTGGTCACATTAACCGAGAATTTATTCTCTCTCACTCATCTGTTTCACCTAGCGAGGTAAATTCCATTAAGAAACAAAGTCGATGGTGAAGCTGTTCACGCATTGTGGCTTCTAAAGAACTACTGGTAGGTCGAACTCGCGTGTTATATAATACTGTTATTTTGTAAATATAACCGATATCAATCTGTTATTATATATATGTATATATATAATATATATATATATATATATAGTAGAGGAAATGAGGGGCTCGTTGAGGAGTACGGAAACGCACCTAGGCGCATTCGAATGTAATCGAAAGGCGTGGGTTCGGTCCCCACTCTGGGCGCGTGTTTTTCTTTCTTTCTTTCTTCTGTACATTTAAAAAAAATGTTTACCTAATTAACCGTAGTGAAAAAGAAAAGAGCCTAACACACCCTATGCCTCCTTTTGGCATTGTAGACTGCCGACCTATCTTTGTATGTATATATATATTTATATATATATATATATATATATATATATATATATATATATAATATATATATATATATATATATACCTGTAATCAGACTGGCCTCCAAATAAACCAGTCTTGAAGGTGTCGGGGAAACCCACCCAGCCGCCTTTTTTTTAAAGCGAAGTTTTTAGTGTCCTCACTGATGCCGTTTGTACACCAAAAACGCACTGCAGGAAAGCCAACTTTCACTGACGATGAGACGAATGAGTGTGGCTGAAGTGAAAGAAAAAACGCCTCCCGTGGCTGGAATCGAAACCTGTGTCCCTCGCGTTATGAAGCCACAGTGCTTCCGACTGCTCCATTTCAACATGGTCGAAGTGATGCCAACCAGCAGGTGCCGATTCGCGCCTGCACCCCAAACCAAAACGCTAGGACTAGGGAGTGCACACCCGAGAGCTGCTGTGGGTATTCTAGAAAAGGGGTGCGTACCTACCCGAGTGGCACATGCTCGCAATGTGGGATTGGCCAACTAAAGAATCCATCACTAGAAAGCTTCGCGTTCAACCAGGAGGTGTGCATGATTTTTTGCTCGTCATTTTATACTTTAGTTTTGTGTTCATACGGGTTTGCGGTGAAAGTGTATTCTTTTGTTCGTTTTTTTTTCTCTGTATTTGACTAAAAACTCTACTATCGCTTGGAAACGCTGCGTCTTCAGCGCCGACGATCACACTGAGCCCAAGGCGGGCCTTCTGATGTGCCGAAAGTTGCTCTAATGTATCTGAAAAGAAAGTTTCAAAGGGTGAACTGAAGGGCTTGTTGGTAAATATCGTTTGAAAACAGCACGGAAGAAAGTTACGGCGGAAGTCCCTTCGTGAAATAAACGGGTCCGTACACTACCGTGCATTTGTTATGTATATATATAACAAACGCGAGGGACCTATAGGTTCGATTCCGGCCATGGGAGGCGTTTTTTCTTTCACGTCAGCCTCGATCATTCATCATCCTCGTCAGAGAAAGTTGGCTTTCCTGCAGGGCGTGTTGGCGTACAACGGCATCACTGAGGACACTAACACTTCGCTTTAAAAAAGGGCGGCTGGGTGGTTTGGCAAACGCCTTCAAGATAAGGCCTGCTTATTTGGAGGCCAGTCTGATTACGAGAGGTGAAAAGAGTCCCATTACGTTCCAGAAGGCGTCATAGAAATCACCACTTATGCTGAAATGGGGTGAGCGTCTAACCAATCACCTGGCGATAGTAGTTTAGACAACGGGTCTGCGGTGTGCAGTTCTTTTATCAACGGCGTGTTCCGTGCCGATGCATCATATAATCGCCTTCGAAGCCTTCTTTGAAAGAGTGGACGCAGAGGATGAATTGGGCGTACGGTACAGATAAAGATTTATTGGAAGCGAAAACGTAGTTGTCGGGTCCTTCACAGGAAGCCGAACCGGTTCAGGGTTTCCATCAGGAGCCAGTATATATATATATATATATATATATATATATATATATATATATATATATATATATATATAATATATATATATATATATATATATTCGCAGGCAGATAAGGGTATACGTTCCGCGGGTAGACGCAGAAAGGGGGAATGAAAAGTAATAATGAGGGATCGAATGTGGAAAGACTCGGACCTATATCTGTTTTCCTCCCGCGTCTTTGCGAAATATAGGAGGACCTGTTTGCGCGATTGATCTTTTTCGGTCGTGGATAAATGGCATAAATGGCAGACGGGCGATAAGGCAGCATTAGTTGTGTCTCGGGAAGCGTCTTAAAGGAGACCGGCACTTCTTTCGTAAGCGCACGTACGCATGCGAGATAGGGCGCGGTGTTTTGGTCTATGGCGTGAGAAGTATCCTTGTACTTGTTCTTTATTCCTTGCACTCGGCAGATGGCTTTTCTTGCTTTTTTTTTTCAATTGCCTTTTTTTTTTTTTAACTTCGCGCCTACTTGAATGGAATACTGAACAGGCCCGTCAAAGCGGCAAGTAAGCTGCAAGCCGAAAATCAGGAGAGCCTCGTTTTAAATTGATATCCGTGACATCTCCTGAAGGTCTTTAACAACGATTGTGGCGATGATGAAGTTTATTGAAGTGTACGTAGATGGAATAGCAAGCGGCCGTGGGAGGCCCGTCTCCTTAGAGAAAGCCACAAGTGACACCGGGATGACTCTGTCCTGTCGCTGGTTGAACGCGTGTCTGGTGTGACTGTATATACCTGAAGAGCCCGGAGGTGACGTTCCCAGAAAAAGTCAATTAACTCAATTGCAATGCTAGAGACACTGAAAAAAAGAATGTATGCTGCTAAAGGGAGACTAAAAAAAAAGAGGAGAATCGTGATTAAACTTTATTTTGATACAAATAGTTTTATTTACCCACGGCGATGTGGGGAGGGGGGGTCTTCTTTGTTCAGATGTCCCTAGACGATCGCTGTCTGGTGGGCCTTTTGACCCGCTGAAGCTGATCGCTCAGGTCCGGCGGGTTGGCATGCTTTCCCACTACTCATGGGAGAAGGAGGGGGGGGGGGGGGGAAGTGTAGTACCGCTCTTGGTCCATGCATGGTTACACTTGCGCAAAGCAACGAGGGACCCAGGAAGACTTGTTTTGCGTAACCGTGACTCGTTTCCAACTAGGCCGGCTCGCTGTGATTCTCTTGGTCCTTTGTTACGGTGTTGAGAGTTGGGACGCAAAATTGCTAGATGACGGGGTGGGTGGCGTGGGGGTATGTGTCCGCTTGAAGTCGGCGGTAGGTAGTTTGTTCTTCTTTGGCCGACCTGTCGTGGGGCGGCAGTTCGAGGCACCGTGTAGTATTGTGTCAGCGGTGACGGAAAAAAATTCTTGTGGAAAGGGGGAAAGCCGTGAATTTGCACAAAGGGGCATAACTAGCGAAGGTAATGCAGTTGTACTTTCTAGTGGTGTTTAAAATAGGAAATTTGAAAACATAAAATACAAAAAATTATATATTTATTAGGAATAAACTAACAAAAAAAATCTGTCTATTGCCTTCCGGAAAGGAGTTGAAAAGGCGCAATTTTCCACCTCTTTTCCGGAAGGCAAAAGACACCGCAAAAAGGCAACCCCTACTCATAGTGGGTGGTTTTAACACCCTGTGTACGGCTTGGGGATACGCCAGAGACACACCCAAGGGTAAACAACTCTGGAAATAACCCAGCAAGAAAGACTCTCTCTCATAAGTGATCACGATCACCCCACGCGGTACGGCAACAGCATCAGCACGGACACCACTCCAGATGTCGCTTTTACCAAGTACGCATCTCAGGTCACCTGGACTAACACCCAGGAAAATCTGGGGAGCGACCACCTCATTATATCCATCCAAAACAGTGCTGGCCCAGCTAAACACAAAGGGCACAAAATCAACGTTGTCGTATGGGTCGACTTCAGAACCCTGAGACTTGCTGAGTGTGACCACGACGGTGGTATGGCGGACATAACCGACATCGACACATGGTCAGCACAGCTGAAGGCGCACGTCGAGAAATCTACGAAAACCATACCAGAGGAGGCGGGTTAGACGACAGCTGATTCCCGCCTACTTCACATGTGGGAGGACAAACAGGGATTAGAGAAACGACTTAAAAAGCAAAAACACAACCGCACCCTGAGAAGACGAATAGCTAGATTAAACTGCGAAATTTAAGAATACGCGAATCGACTCTCGCGCCAGCAATGGCACGAAACGTGCGAATGCATGGACATCCAGATCGGGCTCCCCAAAACATGGAACATTCTGCGATGCCTTATGAATCCTGAGTCGGGTAAAACCGTGCAGAAATTAAATTTAAGCAGAATCTTCCACGTGCATAACGGGACAAATTCCGAGCTCATACAAATAATCAAGCAAGTACGTCGGCTCCAATCCCTCCGTAAAGCTCCCTTGCCGGACCCGAGAACACCTCACTTGACCGACCAATCACAGTTGAGGAACTCCGCGCGCTTGTTCAAATGCTGCGGACCAAGTCGACACCTGGGCCCGATGGCATATCCAACAAGACGCTTAGAAACCTCGACGAGCCTTCCCTCACTGCGCTAGCCAAATTCATGAACGAGTGCTGGTTGAGAGGCAACCTTCCCAAAATCTGGAAGACTGCAAAAATAGTCATGATACCTAAACCCGGGAAAAAGCTTCACATTGACAACTTAAGACCAACCACTTTAACATCTTGTATTTGCAAGCGAACACGTCGTTCTTAACCGTATCAGCAACTACATGGTCGACAATGACCTATACCAGAACATTATGATAGGGTTCAGAGCAAAGCTTTCGACCCAGGATATTATGTTACAAATCAAGCATCAAATAATCGACGCCGACAGACTTTCTCCTTTGGAAACAAGGGCAATCTTAGGTCTTGACCTCACCAAGGCTTTTGATATCCACGAAGCGATACTAGAGGGCCTGCCAAGATATCCCCGGGGAAGCGAGTACACAATTACAATTGAGACTTCCCTACAAACAGGACTGCTTGCCTATCCGTCGGCAGCCTTGAGTTGGGTGAATTTGCACTGGGTGGTAGGGGTACACCTCAAGGGTCTGTGCTCTCCCCCTTTTTGTTCAACGTCTCACTCCTAGGCCTGCCTGAGAGACTAAGCAACATCAAAGGCCTTCACCACAGTCTGTACGCCGACGACATCCCGCCGTGGATTGGCGGCGGCAGCGATGGGCACATTCAAGACACCCTACACGAGGCAGTATACACGGTGCGAGATTATGTTCGAGAACGAGGACTGGACTGTTCTCCTCAGAAATCCGAGTTGCTCATCTACCGCCTTACCGGTAGGGGACGGAAGAGAGACCCGTCGAATCCCTACATCTGCGTCTACGCAAACAGCCAGAAGATCCCAGTCGTAAACAGCATTAGAATCCTCAGCCTACGACTGCAATCTAATGGTCACAACAAAGAGACAATCCTTCATCTCGAGAAGAGCACTCAGCTCACCATGCGACTCATCTCCAGAGTGGCAAACAAGAATAGAGGTATGAAGGAAGACACGCTCATACGGCTCGTACAAACCTTCGTTATTAGTAAAATCACCTACTGCATCCCTTTCCTACAACTCAGAGAAAGTAAAAATTAATGGCTTAATTAAGAAAGTTTATAAACAAGCAATGGGATTACCAGTTACCACGCCCAACGAACGCTTCGAAGCACTAGGCATCAATAACTCGATTGAAGAACTAATTGAAGCGCAACAAACAGCCCAATTGGAACGCCTATCTAAAAGCAAAACGGGAAGACACATTCTGCTGTCACTAGGAATCCGAAGTGGAAGTTCCCTCCCAAATGAAGTTGACCTCCCACACGAATGGCGAAAATACTTCGCATCCCGCCTTACCAAAAAATATGCACCCAGAGCTAAACGTGGAAAGAAGACAAGCTAGAGCACGAGCCCTTGACAAACGTTTCCGAAACCATTGTGAGCCACGGGAGATTGTCTACGTTGACGCTGCCGATTACTACGACGGCGGCTCTTGTCTCAACGCCATGGCAATTGCAGTCGTCAGCAATGACGGAATCACAATGGCGTCAGCATCCACGCCGGCCAAAGATCCCACTGAGGGCGAGGAAATGGCCATAGGCCTTGCTATCAATTCTACCCGAGCCACCACAATCATAAGCGACTCGAAGACCGCCTTACTTAACTTCGCGAAAGGCAGGATCTCCCCTACAGCAGCCTCGCTGTTAGAGAAGACTACTAACCAAAGAAAAATTCTTCTGATATGGACTTCGGCCCACTACGGTCTACAGGGGAATGAACTGGCCCACGCAACCGCTCGAGCTCTGGTCAACCGAGCTGTTTTGCCTACGACGCCACTACACACCATATTCCCCACACCAGACCACACAGGAAAGCCAAGAACAAGCACACATATTATTAGATCTCACAAAGAGGCTAGCTGGGGGCTGGGGGGGGGGGACACGTTTGAAACTCAGTGACGTCATCGGACCATGACACTCAGCGGCCCCTACGACACGAGCTACAAGGGCCTCATACTTATCGGTGGTTGTGGCTTGGACCAAGTTCTGCGAACGTTTATCTGAACCACACTCCACTGTGTGTGTTGTGTGTGCGTTTCTGCGTATGGCATAGCGAGATAAGTAGCGCGATGTTCTGACAAATGCTCAATTGGTTTTTACGTCTCCTGGCGTTGGGACTCCAAATTTTCGTTGTTCCTGCGACGTAATTAATCACCACTTCTACGTTGCGTATTGACTATTCGTCACTCAAAAACAGCTCCTTTTCGCTTGGGGCGCAACCATAAGGTATACGCGTGAACGCGTGAAATAATATAAGAAACAGTATACTTGAAACTATATGCTATTAAAAGCTCGCATATAAGGTTGCGCTAAGCCCCATAGTATTGCTCGCGTGTTGTAGGTTTAACAATACAAGCATTGGGCAACCGTTGCTTTAAGCAGTTACATTCACCAAGTACGTGCCACGACTGGCGAATAGAAAACTGGTCGCATACGCCTTTTCAGGAAGTCGCCCTGCTGCCGTGCGCACTTTCCTCACTCTCGGTTTCCTTACAGACACAACGGCCCAACGCTGCGCAACCCGTGCAACTTCGGCAGCCTCGGAAGAGCGACTCCTGTGTACAGACGTACGACAAGAAATACAATGAGTGCGTGAAACCAAGGAACTTGTTCTACGCAACTTGGGGCTGCCCCGTTCTATGGCCCCCCAGCGCCCAACACCACAAAAACTTTCGAGGCAGCTGTGACCGGCTCCGACCCTGGGGTTCAGAGGGACTTGGTTCTTCGAGCCTGGAGAGGAGCGCAAAAGACCGGGGCCCTAGATGCAGGGACCAACCCGTAGCCAAATCTCAGTCACTCTTTCCCAAATAAATGTTTTTTTTTTCTCTCTCTGTATGCCTCACAGAGCGGCGAGAAAATGCGATGCGGTGTCATCAAGTTGGCTGTACAACTTGTCGCTGCGACGGATTCACAGGGAAGAAATGAATGAATGACAGCTTCCTTTTATGATTTCTTGGCTCCGTTCAGGCGACTCCTGGGTTGCCTGTCGTGGCTTCCTAGACAGCGTTGTAGTCCCGTGTGGCCTGGGTTGTCATTGTCGGGGGCTTGTTGGTCTCCTTGGATGGGGTTCCACGTTTGGTCTTCCCGTTACGAAAGTCCTACGATAATGTTTTCTTCTGGTTCTTTGTTGCTATTGCCGAACAGGTGACGCTGGTCCAGCACTCCCTGGCATTTCGAGCATTGCGGGAGTGGTCATCTATGGTAACGAGGCATTCGTGCTGGGGTTAGGGGGCTACCCGTTCGCTCCTGCCTCAATAAGACCTGTTCTTCTTTGGTTAGATGTGTGTGTGTGGTTTAGGTTAAGCTTCCGGGTTGTATCGATCGATCTTTCAGTGTGATCTGTTTTGGTAGGATGCGGTCTACCTATGGTTGGAAGCGGTTTCAGGGAGCCTGGGGTGCGGTTTCGTGGGCGACCTTGCATCGTTCCTTGTATATTTTCCCAAAAGCGTGCGAGCTGTGGGGGGTATTCGAATGTACAGCATGCGTGATGCCTGTTGGCAATCAGTGTAGATGTTCAAAGGTTTGGTGGGGTGCGCGCATTTTTGGATGGCTTGGCCAATGGCGTATACTTCTGCTTTGCAGCTCTGTGTGCAGGGACAGGTGCCCGTTGCTTCACTTCCTTCGGTTCCGGCGGTTGTCCATGCCCATTGGGTCCTATAGTTGCTGGCGTCTGTGAAGATGTGTCGTTCACTTGGAGTGCGTCGTATTTCCTTCGTTAAGGATGCTGCTCCGTCTTTCGTCTTGTGTCGTCCTTTTCGATTTGTCTTTGGATGGGTGCTACGGTAATTCGGTTGTCGTCTTCCCGACTGATTGGTTTCCCTTCTCCTGCAGAATTGCTGGTGTCGAATTTGAGTAGTCGTAGGAGGTCTTGTTGGTTGTATTTTGAAACCTCCAGAAAGCGCAACACTGAAAAAACGCGCGCGAACAAAGGGAACACAGGACGAGCGCTTGTTGGTTGTGTTTGTGTGCTGCTAAGATGCTTTCGCATGTTACGTAGAGTCCGGTGTTCTGGATTTGCTTGCTGGAGGAGTCGGGACTCCCACGGCGAGCTTGGTGATTTTTTTAGGAGTGCGTTAAGCTTCTCGTGTGTTTCTTGGATAGTACAATACAGTGTGGCATATCTCATACGTGACGTAATGAGTGCATCGAGAAGCTGTGGGAGATCGGCTTCCTTGAGACTACTATTTACGTCGGCTGTTTTTCTGCTGACGGTTGAGGAGGTGGTCCCATTGTCCTATTAGGTTAGCTATCACCGCATCCGCTTTTCCATTGGTGTGTATGTGTAGACCGAGACTTTTTGTCTCCTTGTTCGTTCGTGTGGGTTGTTGGGCGATGTTTAGATGTATGGGAAGTGGGTGCAATCTTGGGTGATGTACTGGCAGGAGGCTAGACTATTCAGGGCTACAGCTGCCGATTCCTGGAGCTTCCGTTTGAATTACGTTCAGTGTCTCTTGCAGCGCATCCTGAATTTGTCCTGGCGACCCCTGCGTGACCTGTAAAGTAATGTCGCCTGCATACAAGAGGTAACGAAGTCCTATGATGTCTTTTAGAGCTCGATGTATTCTCAGTGTGGCTAAGGTGAATAGTGTCGGCGAGATCACTGCACCCTGCGGGATGCATCTCTGCGGTTGTCGAACTTCTTGGGAATGATGGCTGCGGATCGTGATGGTAAGTGCTTTGTTTTGTAAGAATTGACGGACGTAGTTATTACTCGTACTGGCAAACGCGAGCAGTGAGCACAGAGCTGGGCGTAGACAGCGCGCAGACGATAGGCATTGCCGTCAACACAATCCGGTTCTCCCTAGCAGACGACGCTTCGGATAAGGGGGCAGATGACGCCAAATGCAATAAACAAAACAAAACAAAACAAAAAACAATAACAGTCATTTTTTACGAAAAGGGGGCTTGTTAGCAATCAGCAGTAGTTTTTGCGTGACCCGGGCTCACGGGGCGGTTCAGTGCCCGCAGAGCAGTATTAACTCGGCGACGCAGAGAACAACCCACCGCGCGTTCGTTCCAATCTGCAAAGAGAGTGGACTGAATTGAGGAAAGAAGAAGCGAAGCTTTCCCGGCGTGCACGCTAAGTAAATGAAGACGAAACGGGTCAGGACCGACCGACTAAACGCAAGGCCATAAATAAACACGGTGAAACACAAAAACAAACAA
The DNA here is from genome assembly GCA_013339765.2 of Haemaphysalis longicornis. Classification (NCBI taxonomy): domain Eukaryota; kingdom Metazoa; phylum Arthropoda; class Arachnida; order Ixodida; family Ixodidae; genus Haemaphysalis; species Haemaphysalis longicornis. The sequence continues at coordinate 195,244,411 of CM023452.1, read as the reverse complement.
ACAAACAAAAAACATTCACTCACTCCACCTCGACGGCACGTTTGAACCGGCCGAATGTCCGACCGGGTCTTCGACGACCCCATAGATAATAAATGGGAACGGCTGCATAACACGCGCGTGCATGTATCGGATGCTCTACACGCACGTCGGTCCAGAAATGGGTCCATTTCTCAGAAGAGTCACGCTTTGCAAAAGGCACTTGCTCTTTCTTCAACGTGTGCTTCATTTTTCGCCTCTTTGCGCTTTGCGTAGCTATCACATGTACGTGAAATTGAACTCTGTAGAGAGCGTCGTCTTGGCCGAGCTCCGTGAGCAGGCGTGCTCAATTCGATTGCCCCGTGCGCGCGAGGTTCGAAGAGTCGAAGGGAAGCCACGACTTGTTCCGAGAAAGAAACTGAACCGCCCCTTCGTTGAAGTCGGTTTCTTTGTATAGCCTGCTTTTTGTGTATATGTGGATTCTGAAGATCACGTCTCGAGGCCAATGCTGGTAGCAGCGGCTATTAATAACGAATCTCATCCAATCGCTTGCAGCGTCTGCCCCCAGCGAAAACGCTCGTGCGTGGATTGTTTGAAGAGGGAGTCGGTATACTGTGTACGCTTAGATATTTGCGGGTAGAAGGTTCCTGCTGTGGCACGGCGGTCTCGATGTACCTTAAGTATACAATGTCCACATTTACTCGTGACGTTAAGGCGAAAAAAATTATAGAGGTACAGTGGAGACGGAAGCGATGGTAGCGAGGTACGACGGCCGAGCAGGAAGCAAGATGATTGCGAGCTCGTTTTGACAATAAATGACAATAAAAAACAGCAGGCTGATAATCGAAATATGCACCTCTCCGACTAACGACGACTATGGTTAAACAAGACTTTCTCGGATAGATTCTTTGGTTGGCCAATCCCACACTGCGAGTATGTGCTACTCTGGAGGTACGCATCACTTTTCTAGAATACCCACAGCAACTCTCGGGTGTGCACTCCGTAGGCCTAACCAGAGTCTTTCATGCGTTAGGACTCTGGCCTAACGCACGAGTTCGTGGTGTACGGCGCGAATCGGTACTGCTTGGCGGTCGCTTCGACCATGTCGAAATGGAGCAATCGGATAGACGCCGCTTCATAACACAGGGAGCCAGGTTAGATTCCGCCACGGGAAGCGTTTTTTTTCTTTCATTCATCCACGATCATTCATCATCATCGTCAGAGAAAATTGGCTTTCCCGCAGGCGTATTGGCGTACAACGGTATCAGTAGGACACTAAAGCTTCGCTTTAAAAAGGCAGCTGCTATACTCGGTTACAACTTTTAGAACGGCACCACCTTGTGTGTATCGCCGCCAAAGCGCCGGCCCGGCGTCAGTGCGCGCGCGTTTTGCAAAGGGGTTTGCTTGAACTGCAGTGATAGTCGGTATGCCCGTTGTCTCCGCTAGTTGGTGTACGTCAGAGTACGGTATACTTTAGTTCCAAAAATAGGGAACGGCTCGCCGTTCAAAAATTCCGCGTAAACGCCTAATATGGCGGTCGAAGTGAACCATCTAGACTACGACTAAATAAGGCTTAAGTACGGCAACTTCCGTGCCTTCTTAAGTTTAGCCGCCAGTATATTGTCGTGGCCGGCTATTTGTTTAAAATGAAGCCTTTCTTTGGCTCCCCTCCCGGTTTTCGCACGCGGGGCGGGGGAAGAGGGCGGGGTGGGGAGGATGGCTGCAAGCTGCAATGGCGCGGCTTTGGCGGCACAAGTGTTATCTTACGAGCTGATAGACGGCCGGCCTCCGGTATGCGACTCGCTGGGCCAGGAAGACGAATCTAGGCTTTGTCAGTGTGAAGCCCCATGTTTCAGTTTAGTGCGGGTATCCCGTTTTTTCCGGCTTAGAGCAGGTTGCGGAAACAGCTTGTTGGCCAGAAATTTCGAGCGTGTTCGCGGTGCAAACCGCTAATATAAATATGACGGTCGAGGTGGACACTATGGCTACGACTCTCCCGTGCGACGTCCTGGCGACGAGGTAATCTGCGTGTATCGTAAATTTACATGCAGGGCTTGATGTCAGTGTGCAAGCACAAGTGTAAAGCTTCTCTTCACCTCGATTTTTAATGATTTCCAACTACGTGTGGGATCCACCAATTTTTTTTTATTATCATTTTTCAATGAGCGCGATTCCGGGAGAAGCATGGTGAAGCAAAGTTATCGTGTTAGTGTTCTGTTACACTTTCCGGTAGCGCACAAGAAACTTTACTCTCATAGATTATGTAACGCTCCTACACGTAATGCCCGGAGGCTGTACCAGAACACTAATACTGGTTAAAGTCACTGTAGAACACGGAACCTAGTTCCGTCTGGCCTGGAACCTAGGTTCCAGTAACGTCATAGTGATGCGTTGTATGGTTCTCGTACCATAGGACGTGATACGTCCCTGATTCCCCCCAACAAAACAAAAAAAAACTGTCTGCACGAATATGACAGGACTTATTGTCATCGCCATCGTCATCCTTAGCGCTCTTTGTTCCGAAACGCAATTGCGATTTTCTTCCTCTCATAAACAATGCTTGCATTTCTTGCTAGTTACATGGTAGGGCTTATTGATCTTTTGTGAGATGGTCTCCGTGTTTTTCTGTTTATGGTGGCACGTAGAATGATCTCGGAGAATTTTTGGGAGCACCCGGCAAAAGCGCTTCATCAATGAATTCATTAGGTGGATCCAAACAACTAGGAACCGCGTATCTACAGATTGAACCAGGCTTCGTTTTTTTCTTAAACGAGTCTTTCTTGGGCTACATAAACGCGATAATTTTGGTCTGTCTGTCTGTCTGTCTGTCTGTCTGTCTGTCTGTCGTCGTCGTCTGTCCGTCGTCGTCTGTCCGTCGTCTGTCTGTCGTCGTCGTCGTCTCGTCCGTCCGTCCGTCGTCTTGTCTGTCGTCTGTCTCGTCGTCTGTCTGTCTGTCTGTCTGTCTGTCTGTCTGTAACTCGATTCAGCCACCCGGCCAAAGGGAAACAGAAGCTGCACAATAGCTTTATATACCCACGGCCATCTAAACGCCTAAGCCCGGTGGCAATATTCATACTTGTCAACACTCAAGAACAAAACATTACGCAAATATGAGACAAAAAACAATACATAAGTGATATTTGCAGTGTTCCTTTATAAAAAAAGTCATGGATGCTTGATTTTTGCGATAGCAAATGAAATACTACATCCACTGCATAAAAAAAATCACTCCGTCGCCTGCTGTCGCCCGCGCCACTATAGCTTCCAGCGGCATTTTAAGAAATCAACGGAAAAGTTAAGAAAGGTTCCACTAGATAGGTTCCACGTTCCGCTTGGAACGCACATGAAGTATGGCAACGTGGTCTATGAACGTTGAAGTAGGGCGCCTCGATTCACGCTCGTCTCGCCGTAAGGGAGCGCTGGCATAGAGCACCCGGCCTGCAGCAGTGTAACGCGGTAAGTTTAAATTGACTTGCGCACACCTCTAGCGTGTGAACCATATGAGGAGCGCAACGGGAGAGGAACAGCATGATAGGTGAGCGGGAAAGCGAAGGGAGGCACTTGAAAATGTTGACGAAATTTACAAAGAAAGGACAGATACGCGGCCATTTTTTTTTTTGTTTTTTGCTGTACGCTAGATGCCGAAGCTTCTATTCCCCCGGTACAAATCGTTAAAAAAAGGGAATGGGACTCGGCGGGTTGAAGAAAAAATCCGTACCGCAGAGAAGCAGATATACCGTGGTGGTGCATCACTACTACTATACTAAGTGATTCGGGGAAAGGAAAGGAAGTGCACTGGGGATATTATTGAGCCCATCTGGGGGCTCCCTGCATACAAGTCCATCGGGTGGGACAGGGGGGAGGGTAGGAGTGGTAAAATAGGTGAAGCTAAAAGAGAAAAAGAGAGTGGAGCCTCTACGCTAAACTAAGTGAAGCAGCAATGGCGCGGAGAGCAGACTGCCGTCTGCAGGCGCTGGATGAGTCCGGCGGCCTCCAGGTAGAGCAGCAGGTGGCGGAAGGCGTCACGGCGGGTGCCCTCGGGGCCCGTCGGGAAGAGCAGGTCTTCGAGGCGCTGGTGGGGCAGCCCAAGACGCTGGAGCGAAAGTCTGCAGCACTCTCGGTGTGCTGCAAACTCTGGGCAGGAGCAGATCAGGTGCTCCAGCGTCTCGGGCTCGGGGGCAGTGGACACAGGTGGGGGAGGCGCAGCGGCCGTGGCGGTTGCAGTCGGGCTGCCAGATAACAGCAGTTGAGCCGCATCCGGAGCAGCAGGCTGCGGACGTCCCTGCTGAGACGCCCCGGGAGGACCCGAGGGGCCTGGCCACTCACCACTCGGCAGTCTGGGTGCATGGTGAGGGCCGCTCGGGTCAGCTGCTGGCATGCGATTCACGTGTGCTTTACAAGCAAGAATGTAGTATGCTGCTTTCACACGATATTACGTGGCTGGCGCAGTCAAACCCCCTGCCATTTTTTTTTTCGGACTCCTATTTCAAATTGCCCCATTTTGCGCCGCTTTGTGGAGTACACCAGGCCACAGGGGCTCGTCTCTCTGGTCGACGTCTACGCTTTTTAAAACGCCAACTTCCTACTTTTCCACTTATAGTAAAAAAAAAAGTATAAGAAAGTCACGTTTTGACGTCTTTGTCAAACGGCTTCGAAAGTTCGAAACGTCTTCGGCACTGACTGTCATCTTCAGGAGCGCTACGTTTGCGCGTTTGACAAAAGTAAGTCATCAGGGCCCGTCGAGATCTACGGCCACGCCTCCAGAACCATTCCCAAAGCGAAGCTACGTGCCCGCGTTCGTGACCTGTCCGCTTCATTAGCGGTGACCCAGCTTCACTTAAAACGCTTTCTTAATCGTCGTTGCGCCGCCTTCATTCAACGAGCCATGATGCGACGCGGCGATAGGGCCGCGCTGTTGCTGCACCCGAACACCAGAGGGACAGCCGCGACTGTTCGAGAGTGTCGCATTTTGCGATGTCACCCTTGCAGCCCAAAGACACAAGAAACGATTTGAGAGACAACTGCATTTTTAAATGGACACTGCAACACATTTTTCAACTTCTTTCTAAATCTTAAATGCTTTCAGAACGTAGTTAACGGACAAATCCAGTGCTTAGAATGGGCCCCGGGGGTCACTAAGTACCTCAGCCAAAAATTACTGCTCTATGCCAATCAGATCACTTGGAAACCTGCTCATAAGATTTTAAAAGGAAAGTGTTTTATGACCGGGTACACCAAGATCTCACCGGCGTCATATCCGTCATGGAAATGACATCACCAGAAAAAGTAGCGTTGCCGCTGCTCCGCCGGGGTTCCAACCACGAACTCTCTCGCCGTAACGGGAGGTACATAGCGCTACGCCAACTGACCTATGAATTCAAGCGCAAGTAGGTTTACGAACACGCCTTATATCTTCACCGCTACCTTACCTTCTTTATTCACAGGGTGCTGCCGTCTAGGAGAGGCGAAGCGAAGTAGTTCATCATGACGCTAGAGCGCCGACAGTTGGCGCCTCGATGCCAGCGACTGCGCGTACGTGGGACGCGGGTGAATTGAGGCACCGTCTGCAACCTAGCGCTTTCGGTTTCGGTTCGGTTTCGTTCGCACGGTTTGCGAACACCTGTGGTTTCAGTCGGATTTAGGTAATGTACCGGCACGTGCAATCCAGTGTCTAACGTTGATGCGTCTAACGGTGCCGTACCGACGTAATATAAATATCGATGTGCAAGTTCATATGGATGCAAATGCTCCTGTGAAGGCACATTTTCACTTTCATGTTTTACAGATTCCCATGAAAGAGGCATCAAACACATTTATTCTCTCTTTCCCGAGTCTTGGCGTTCTTTGAACGCTCGAGTTACGTCATTGCATGCTGCAGCAATTTAGCGGATATTGGTCGCTCTCTTTGTTGCAGCAGTGAACGCATTCGCTAGCGTCTTAAAAATAATACACAAAGCAAAGCAGAAACGGAAGGCATATCTGCTGCGACGAGAAAATCACACAGAGCTGCTCCGGGCTGTTTACAACAAAAACTTCGACAATCCTTCCAGACGGGAAGAAAAGAGTGAAAGCGTTTATCAGAAGTGTTGCAGAGACATTAAAAACCATATCATTTCTTGCGCCACCTAAGCATGAAAAGTTTGGGCTGTCTGTCACTGGAATCAGCCAGACATGTTGCTGGCGAGCCTGCTGACTAGTGTAATAGTCAGGGCCCTTAACTGCCCCTTGGAATCGGTGGGTAAACGATTGGGGAGGCGAAAAGGAATGTAGATAGGAGGGAACAGCGCACATTTTGACGACAGACGGACAGAAACAGACACCACCAGCACTGTGGTGTGTGTCTGTCCGTCCTTGTGTGTGTGTCTGTCCGTCCTTCGTCAAAGTGGGCGCTGTTCCTTGCTTTGTATCTCACAACAACTAGCACAACATGGTACCCTTGTAGAGAGGAGGAAGAGTGGTTTATGGAGAGTGAAGGAACTCAAACTGCGTTCAATAAAAAAAAATAATCATCTTCAATTGAATAAACGTATCCTAAACTTATGCCTGAAAAAAGTTTAAAAACCAGGTATAGCGCCATTAAAGTGATCACACGTGATCGTTCACCCATTTAGATATTTGTTTTGGTGACCAGCACCAATACTATTTCGTGAATTTGTTTGCTAGTATTTCAAACCTTTGACATCTGAATCGTGTCCTAAATTCAATAGTTTAAATAGCCGGTTTGTTATCGTAACCATGGCTATAGTAGATATTTGAGGAGAGCACGCCACTTTTGTGAACACGACCTTCACTGTAAATTGGCACTTTTGTGCCGCCCTAACCCCCCTCTTCTCCATTATATAACTGATTGATTTGATTATGGTGCTTTAACGCGCTGTCGCTACACAGGCGATGGCGCGCGCCGTAGTGGAGGGCTCCGGATTAATTTTGGCCACCTGGGGTTCTTTAACGTGCGCCGAAATCTCGCACACACGGAAGTTAACGCCTTTCGCCTCCGCCAGAAAAGCGGCCGCCACGGTTGGGAATCGAACCCGCGTCCTTGGGCTCAGCAGCACAATGCCCTAGCCACTGAGCCACCGCGCCGGGTTCCATTATATAACTTTATTATATAACTACACAATAAAAAGCAGCAGTTCTCAAGGTAAACTTTGCTCTGTGCTTAGTGCGAGATTAGTTTCAGCATGCAAGGTAATTTTGCAAGTGTGAAACATGCACCCCCCTCTTTTAGTGTTACTTGTAGCCTTACGCGGAGCAGTGCTGCCTGCTATTTTTTAGGGAGCTGCGCCATTAAGCTTGGAAAATATGAGGTAAAATTTTATTTTGAGATTGAAAATTGACATGAGCCATCCTTGGTTCTAAAAATCGCGCATTTTATTCTATTTACACAACATGCACACGAATATACATACAACATCGCACATCATTTGTCAATCACTTTGAACAGCTCTGGCACAGTCACAGCGAATAGGTGGACCAGGGAAAAACTGCAAGTATAGAAACAGCGATAAAAACAGCGGGGAAAATAAGCAGAGTGAACGACACAGCATGTATAAAGTAAAATTTCTCTTATTACACATTTTATACATTCTTGCTTCCTTTTTCTGTACAATGTTTAGCGGTAAACATACGAACACTACTCCCGATCACGGAAATAGAGGGCACATAGTTTAGCATTTCACAAGATATGCTTCAGGTTAGCTCTGCCAGATGTGAGGCTAACATTTACATTGCGGACTTTACGCTCCTTATGACACGTGTTGCAGAACATCCTCAACACTACACTTTATTTCCTGATTCAGTCAAGCAACTTTAAACTAGTTGTGTTCATTTAGCTAATGTTAAGGAAGCTCTCGTTTGATCAATAAATAGCCGGCAGCATTTCGAACATAACCTGAAAACATGAAAGGCCTGAAGCATTGCACACAAATAGAGAAAAGACGAGCACAGTCACCCTTGACAGCTTTCGAACCACAGCAGAATATTTCACTAGTTAATGCATACATTGCTTTCCTTTGCATGCAAAAAGAAAAAGAAACACATTGGACTAAACATCTTTTCAAGCTTTTTTGCACAAAAATTAGTAGTTATGCAGTGCGGAGTAGCCATTGTTCTGTGCAGGTGATATAGACTCACATATCCCTCAAAGGGCGAAGCACAAGCCATACTTGGTCCAAGAGCTTGAAGAGTAGCAGAACGACAAAAAGTCATCTTTGCAAGCGTTAAAGCTGACATACAAACAGAAGAGAAAGAGAAAAAGGCAAAACAGAAAAAAAAGTGCAAAATATAGACAAGGGCTCGCACGAATGTGCAATCCAAGGCTTTCAACTCAGTCGAGGGTTCAAAGCGCGAGGCAAAAACTGATATGTCTTTCGATTTCTTGGCATGGGATGCCCCCCTTCCCGTCAACGCATGCTCTTTGCACAGCGGGGTAAGGGGACGTTGTGGATATGCACTACGAGAACGAGCAAAAATCAATAACTGCGCGCTCATTAATAATGCTTAGCAATAACAATAATATCGACAGTCGCAACAAAAACTAACTTGCCGCGGAGCAGCAACAAAAACGAAGTGGGTGTTTTACACACACACGAACACCCGCACACCGGGAAATACAGACAGGGTGAAATTGACAATAGAGGAACACAGTTGTAACTACAACGAAGTGCGTACTGTTAGGACTATAACTACAGTGGCACTTACACAACTTGCATGACACACCGTGCTGTACAGGTTCGTTTGATTCGTGCGGGGATTACTTTGCAGTGTGTTTATAGTCCCTCGGCTCTTTTAGCGCTAATCCCGTACGCGAAGATATCTTCATCATTATAAATATGCCTCTAAAAATGCTTGGCACGAACTTTCAATTCAGTGCCAGCTCAACTTCTCCACTATTCCGGAAGCTCTTTTTCAAGGACACGTGGTAATTAGACCCATTATCCCTGCGTGGTTAGAAAGTTAACAAGCTCCTTCGACGTTGGGCCGGTGACGGCAAAAATTACTTGAAATTCACCGTAACCCACCATCGAGAGTGGAGTGCTTCATGTTTTTAGGTGCATAGGAGAGGTGAAAGGTGAGCAGCCTGACGTAACACATTCTTCGTTTGTCATGTGGTCAGCAGAAGTATCTATTTTTCATCCAAGCTTGGCACAATTTGTAAGGCTGTCAGTTCACAGGTTGCAGTTGCATCTGACATTGAAGAGACACTTAGAGTGAGCAGATGCGCTCTAGTGCTGTCTTGTGAACACAAGGTGTTTGGCAGTTCCACAGGGCATGCACAGCACAACGCAAGAGAAATGTTGGCACTAATGTCGCGTAACTTTCATTTGTTCTGGCTGCTTGGCAACCACACTACAACGGCTAACCAATGAGCGAAGTTTGAATTGCCTGCTTCAGATAGACATAGTCCGGGACATGTAACACTTTACGAAATGATATCTGAAAAGCTGCATCTTGAGCTTGTAAATAACATTTATTTACGACTCTATTTTAGCACTCACGCACAAGGCGCCGTGCACCACTGGGCACTCTGCTCAACAATTATTTACTGCAAAAATACTCTAGGCACAGTTTATACTTCCAAAAGAACTTTTGCTTAATTGTTGATGTGATACAGCCACGACAAAAAAAAAAAAAAGATCACTCAGTGAGAATATTTTGCCTCTTTACGTCAGTGCGAGGGAAGGTTGTTCACAGCGTCGTTGGTCTTGAAGATTCTTGGCTCTGGAAGTGCTCTTTGTACAAGGAGACAGCTATGATACAAGAATAACTTATACCTAAAGCGCATTTTAGTATGCTGACTCGAACGGCGCACGACATTATTTAGTTATTTTTAGCTTCACACTCTGCACATACTGTCCTTGTTCCAATAAAAAGCAATAAATAGAAGCAGCAGCCTGCTCCTTAAGGACTTATTCTTCAAGTGATGCAGAGCTTGTAAGAGAGTACGGATACTATGAAGCTATTAAACCGATGGCGTCAAAGCCCCAAATTTTCATGTTTTGGGATTTTTTTTCTTGTGCAATGCCAATGCTTAAGGTTTAATCTTGCCTAGCACCTCTGAAGTACTGAACGGTACTTTAGGATCTAAGAGGAATTTCCTAGGTTAAGAAAGCAAATGCTACGTGAGGAACGACTCATCAAAAGGTGACTTAGTTCCCCTAAACTTAGCACAGAACACGCACAGTAGATTCAGATTTTTAACAGTTAGCTTTGAAACCCCGTGGGGTATGCTGCCCTAGAAGTTTGTGTTTCTTAAAATGTTGCAAAAGGATTTTGCGAATGTAGTCACAACGCTCTGTTTGTCCCAGCCCTACCTTCAAAGATAGACTGCAGTCAATATTTGCACAGTGCATTCACCGATCACAGCACTGGAAACTTTTCACGTAATTTTATGGTCACACACCAAAATGTACCAAAGTAGTATTGCATGTAGAGAAGCACCCTGCTTCACAAAATTTCCATGAGGGGCAACACATGATAGTAGTTGACATACTATTAGTGATGCAGGCTGTGCTAGTCAGCTAACCTTTAGGGAAAATAATGTTTAGGGGGAAAGGCTTGAGATAATCTGCTTGCCCTAGAAGGTGTGCTATGTGAAAAATAGTGTGTAACAACATCAAAAGTGAACCCGGAGTTGTCATTTCAAAATTTAACAATCCGGCGAGCAACTTGCAAAGTCAAAAGGCTTGAATCACCCACCGTTTAGCAGCAACGAGTTTCACGCGAAACTAAGCTGCAGCCATTGATTATGAACACTGACGCCATTAATTATGAACAGAACTACGAGCTATAGCTTCCTTGCTAGCAAAGTTCTCTGAAAACAAATTAATTACGTGGGAACTGAAACAGAACTTGAAAAAAAAGGGACACGCTAAAACTTCTGTACCAAATCCTGCACCTGCTTTCTATGACCTTGGTAATGAAGTTTCCAGCGCATGTTACTCTTCCTACCACAGCAGATCTGTATGACTGGAAACATGAAGTGCTAAAAGGTAGGCTGGCATATAGCATGAATTATAGGAAATTATCGAGTCAATCAGTCTATGACACGAAGAATAGCAGTGAGCCGGGGCCTAAGTTATACAGTGCTGTGGTGTTGCAAGTACGCTGAAACAAACTAGAAGTGTATACTATGTGGCACCATAAGCAAACGCTGCACAGGCCAGGGTAACAGAACCGAGATGACAACTGCGACACATTTAAGAAATAACTTGCTTGGCATTGGGGAGGGAGCACACACAACACTTCATAGCCGACAGATGCAGTGAAACCACTCTTTGCTTCGACAAATGCCGCTAGAAGACACCGCCCTATGACGAGCACATGGGCTACAAACACCTCGCACTCCTTGCGTAGCCACCAAAAGAAGTCTTGGAAGAAAACCTGATTCAAAGTCTTTGTCTCTCAATATCACTTTTCCGCTGGTTTTCGGCACGCATTACTAAACAGCACTTTCTGATGAAGAAACCAGGCAAACATCTTTTCAATGGGCAACCACCAAGATCGGAGGCCACAGAAGAGTCAACTGAAAGGTTTTCTTTGCACTTTTCCGCTGGGCTGCCCCTGCCATCTACAAGGTCTTGGTTGGTGGTAGCCGCCGTCGGTAAAGCGGTCCATGGCGTTCTGTGACAAGAGTGATGCCCCTAAATATAAAAACCCCAAACTTGGTTGTCGATATTGTGATCATACACATAGGCTGCCTACCAGTCAGACCACGTGAAAAAGACTTATTTTTCAACTGTTGCCAGCTTGGCTCCACAACTGCCACTGTCGGAGCAGGAGTTGGTACCATTCTTGCAAATGGCACCATGCTGTGAAAGAGTCTTGAAGCTGCCATCCCAACAGTGACCAGTGCATTGTGAGCCATCACAGATGCTGCTTGATTGGTTGACGGGCAGCTTCTCCAAAATCAGTTTGTCTTTTAATTTCAGTGATGGCGCAACCTCTTGGCATAAATGTTTTACCTCCTAGAAGCCTTTTAAGGGCGTCTTGCAATGTGTGAAACCCCAGTGCACGATGTCGCGACCATTTCAAAGGTCAGAAAAAAACAAATCATATGGTAGTAGTTAAAAAAAATTGTGAAGTCTTTTTCCAGCGATGTGCTTCATTTTGATAACCAGTCTTGCTTTTGCTGCACATGCCGCATATAGATCACAACAACACGGCGCAGGGCGACTACATTCGCGGCGTGCCCCCGGCAGTCACCACATACTCCCAAGGTCCATAGGAACGGCGGCTGTCACCCACAGCACACACCAAAGGCTCAAATGAAGCAGCACAGCTTCTTCCAGCCGGTCTTCTTGCCGTCGTCGCGTGATCGCCGGTCTAGAGACATGGCCCGCCTTCTGGGGAAAGGCACGAAGCCATTGGTGAACTGCCCCGTTCCGCTCCTGGAGTTGGGCGACCTTGCCGACAGCAGGTGGAATCCCTTGCCCACAAGTCCCGGGCTGTTCTTGCGCAGGGCGGCCACGATGGCAGTGTCGAAGACCTCCTTGAGATTCTTCTGGGTTAGGGCGGAGCACTCGACGTATGCCAGTGCCCCCATCCGATGAGCTGCATGCCGCGCGGCAGAACTCTGGAACAGGCTCTTCTCCGTAGCGGGCTAGCTCGATCAGCACCTGCGATAGATGGGAAGGCAACTTGTACATCTGTCGCACAATGGCTACATGAAGGTCATTTTAGTTAAACAAGCTCCCCTTAACCACTGGCCATTGAAATAAATAAACCAGGACTGACGCAAAAAACACCTGTCCACTATTTTTGCACTTGGCACAACAGCAGAAGAGCTTCTACTGCTCAGAGTCATTGTAGTAAATTTGCCTGTGTAGCCAAAATCCAATTATGACAGCATCCTTCGGCAAAAGTGTTTGCCAAGATACTTCCCACCACCTGTGCATTGAGCCCACAAAGATTGTGTTAAATAACTTGAAATTTATAGGGACAATTAAGTCCTGACGTCCGGTAACTTCGGGTTCTGGCATCCTTTCTTTTGATGTTATCGCAAGTTACTTTTACTTTTGAATAGGAACTTCCAGCGATGCGTGCTTACCTTGACATCGGACCGCAGGTCGCACTGCGTGCCCACGAGCACGATGGGGGCGTCGGGGCAGTGTCGGCGAAGCTCGGGCAGCCACTTCTGCGAGGCGTTCTGGAACGAGGTCGGGCACACCACCGAGAAGCACAGCAGGAGCACGGCAGCGTTCGGGTAGCACAGCGGCCGCAGAGAGTCGAAGTCGTCCTGGGGAGACAAAGGAAGAAAGAAAAAAGCGGGAACGATGTTTAGAATGCAGTGCTGAACTGAAAATGAATTATCGATGCAATTAACGATTAATTGACTGAGCTGCATTTTAGGCAAGAAAAATTCAAGTGATTCATGCATAAACTTTGCTTCGACAGAACGTCAACCTCGCATATGTAAAGAGACCACAGGAACGCATAAGGTTATTTTTTTGCACTAGGAACAGAAATATAAACAAAGGGCGAAGGTTCTGAACAAAAGGCAGCGTTCTTGCAAGCAGGGCCAGCATCTCTTTCGGATAAACAGACGACAAGATGACAACCAGAGGACACAGGCGCACTAAGATTTGTCCATGTGCAGACAAAGTGCATTCAATCAACCCCCCTCGCACCCTCGTCCTCCCTCTCTTCACTGCCCCTTTCCTCCACCACATTTCACTCTACCCGCATTCTTTGCCACCCTGTCCACCCATCCACCCACTCACGCCGAGGCTTCACACACAGACAGACTTACGGCTCGGCGCAAGAATCGAGACAGGGACATACGGCGAAGTAGGCGAAGAACGCCGATCGCATTAAAATTGAAATTCGCGGTTTAAAACTCTGACAGCCGGCACAATGTCCTGGGCGGAGGTGTCATATGGGTTACCTAATCAAACATATGCGCGCGAATTTTATCAGGTGGCCACGGCTGTGATTAAAACCGACAGCGTCACGCAGCGGCAGCCGTTCGACCACGGAGCGCGTATTTCTTCAGACGTCGGCAACAGCGGCGTCCTTTGTGGGTCGTTAGATCATACTCGGTAACCGCCACGACTCGAGCGGCAGGCAACTCGTGTCCTCCGTTCCCGGGAGGCGACCTTGGCCTTGCTAATTTGCTTTGAACGGCCCTTGCACAAACAGAGAGATGCGCGCTGCTCGACTGCCTTTCGTCATCCCCGCACGTACGCGCTCCTCAAAATAAGCCGGGAAGGGGACGAGGCAACATGATTACCTGCAAGCATGTGTACGTGTACGCAGACACTCGTCTTGTTCGTTTTCTTCCGGCGCTTCTGACGATCATGGATATTCGACCATACGCGATCTCGGATGCGTGTGTTTCGACATGCTCAGAGAGCTCGTCGTTTTGTTGATCCCCCCTTTTTTTTCGGTCGTTCGCACATGCGAACGAAATCTAATGACTTGTCGTCGTTTTCGTCAGGTGCAGCGCCGTCAACACGGCGGTTAATTGAGCGGAAAACACGGAAACTCAACAACATGGTAAACAGCAAAACCTCATTAGCATGCAGCCGCCTCAGTCATGCTTTAGAGAGAGAGAGAGAGAGAGAGAGAGAGAGAGAGAGAGAGAGAGAGAGAGAGAGAAGAGAGAGAGAGAGAGAGGAGAGAGAGAGAGAGAGAGAGAGAGAGAGGGGAGAGAGAGAGAGAGATCAATACACAGTACGAGGGTAAACACGAACGGGACTGGCCAGTGCCGTACGGGATTTATGAAGCATGCTGGGCATGCAAGTTCGGCTTAACTCGAAAAAATCACTTCAAGTGATTTTTATCTTCATTAGTCCTGTCCGTGCATGCCTGTGTACCGTTCATTCACCGATAAGATTACAATCTTCTACAAGCACTATTTGCTCAGTCACTATTTCTAGTCACAAAAGTGCGCGGATGCATAAGATTGCCAATTTCAGCTCTTTTCTCTTCATCCTTACAGCCCACAAACCTTTGTTTGCGTGTGAGTGGATAAAATCCCTCATCCCACCCCCTACACGCACGCACAAAGAAAAGAACGCACACATTAACATCTGCGCAACCATCCGAGAAAAAATATCAATACTGATCTCGTGGCCCCGAAACTCTTGTTCACGGTTGCACCTCGTTAAATGCATAAATAAATAAAAAAAAAACTGCCGACATACCCCGTCTTTTGACCCCACAATAAACAGGCGAAAAAAAAATCGATTCGCGTCGAATCAGTAGTGTTGCTGAAGTCCTGTGATGTTGCGCAATTCAGTGACAATCATTTGCCACCCTAAGAGAAAAATTAAAATAAGCTCGAGCAAAACCTGCGGTTGAAACGTCTCTTGTGCAGCGAACAATAGGGCTCCGCAGCGCAAGACAGGACGAGGCAATGAGAGCGCGAGCCGCAAGCCGATCCAAATGCGGAGTCGAGTTTCCTTAACGGTTATGCCTGGCACGCACAGACGACGCGTCTCTGAACGTTCCTTTGTTCTCCAGCGCGCGACGGTGAATCCACAGCGTGGACTTCGTCTGTTAACCGACCTAGTCATGTGTCTTGGCTCGAGTAAATGCATGCAACGCACCTCCACCCGACACTCGTATACTTGAATAAACAAGGAGCCAGTATGGCACCTTGAACGGGCGGTTGAACGTTGTTTAGGCTACCGCCGCTGTACATGATGGACCGTCTGCACTACACTGGTTTCTGTTGTATGCATACACCGTCCACGAACAAATCGTAAGCGATGCATTGGGACACGAAGCGGCGGGGCTACACCAGAACTGTTCAACGAATGAGCTATAGGAACAGGTGCCTTCTTCGTAACGAGCCTACGTGCTGCCGGGTTCCTCTGGCTGTGGCTTAGAGTGACCTTGTGACGGCATCATCCGACACTTACGGAAATAGCACGATACGCACCTAACATGTCACACGAACTACATCAAGAGAAACAAGAAAAAAAAAACATTAGCCAAGCTAACTTTTCTTAGTTGTATAGCGCGATGGGACCTAAATTACATCAAGAGAAACAACAAGACGAAAGAATGTTGTAAAGCCCGATAGCACCTAACGTGTCCCAGAATAGAAACAACGAAACGAAAAAAACGTTAACCAAGCGACCTTTTCTTTAACCAAGCGAACTTTTTTAGTTGTATAGCGCGAAAGGGCCTAACATGTCCGAGAAACTACAACATCAACAGAGATAAGAAGACAGAAAAACGTTAACCCGGCTAACTTTTCTTAATGATCTAGCGTGATGCATGAGCACCCCGCGCGTTTCCGAAACTACAACATCCAGCGAGAGAACAAGACAAAACCGTTGACCAAGCTAACTTTACTTAACGATCCCGAACTTTTAGGTTCCCATGATTTAACTAAACGGCGAGCGCGGGCCGGGAGTTGGTGCTGCGAATTCCGCACGACGGCCGCGTTGCTCCCACTCCAGTTTCATTTTACAGCCGCTGCTTAATATAGCCGCGACGATCGATACCTGACGCGGCCAGCGGTTAAATTTATTGCCGCGAGAAGTTTGACGATTGAGTCACCCGAAAACTCTCGAGCGAAGTCCCGAAGCTCGTCGCTGCACTTGCTTAATTAGGCAGCTTGGAGTTTTAACCCTTTCTTCTTTTTTGAAGTAATCCCTTCTCTTTCTCGGTGTATTACGTCACGCAGGAGAAGGACATTGAAAGAGATAATCAGAGGGGCGAATGAAAGCGAGGAACAATATATATATATATATATATATATATATATATATATATATATATATATATATATATATATATATATATATAGAGAGAGAGAGAGAGAGAGAGAGAGAGAGAGAGAGAGAGACCCCAGCAAGCGCCCAGAACAACAAGGGACGAAGCGAAGCGAGAGTAAAGTCAAACAAACATGGAAGAGAGAGTACATGAAGAGAGGAAGGGAGAACATAATAATAAAAGCGATGTATATATCTTCGCCGGAAGGGATCTCGGCGAGGGATCCTAGCGAGACCCGGTAGCTAAAATTAGCCCTGCCCAAGCACGAGAAGACCCGTCGGCGCCTTCAGCGCGAACAGCTCCGAGGGATCGACTTCGCGGAAAAGCAGAACCGACAGCTTCGCGCGGCGGAAGCTATACATACGAGCTGCGAACTATGCATACAAGGTGCTTCGAGAGGAATCTGGAATTATAATATTGAGCGGAATTCCTGCGTCTCTTTTCCGTTTTAGTATAGCTGCAGACGCACAGTCACAGGCGACCGTTCGCCATTATTGTCGCCAAACGAGTGGGTATGTTAAGCATTGTACCGCTTGCCACAACCGCTCAACCTATAGAAGTTTCAGACTAATTTTACGCCGGTTCCAAGATGACGCCGCCCTGGCCGATAGGGATAGGATATTTAAAAATCTTTCGGATGCAGCCGTCGAAAGACCTCCTCTCTATATCAACAAGCGCTCCACGAGTACTCATCAGGTTTTGAGGAGCGCTATGAAATCACGCCTACGTAAACAATCTAGAGAAGTGCGTGAAGCGCTTACTACCCGAGGGAGCTACTTCACGCCTGCAAACAAAATCGGAGGAATACTGTAGCTATTACCTACCCGAACGTTTAAAGTAGAAAAGTTTGCGGGTTTCAAGTCTGTATACACTGTGTTAACGGCGGTCCATACTATCCCCTGGACGCCTAAAGATTTCCGTCGAAATAGTGGTTGCTCTAAACAATGTCGGCGGTCTACACTATCACAGCAGCCACTATTTCCGCGGCAATCGTTACCTCATCTCCGTGAAACCGCGTTGTGACGGCCTGTAGGTAGGTAAAGTGGAACCGCACTGCAAAAAATGAATTAAAGTGAAAATGGGAGAGCCCTAATTTAGACAGATATTTAATAAGTCTGAAAGTACCAGTACTAAAGATAGATTTCTGCGGTAATGACATGGTAGGCAGCAAAGGAACGTTGTAATCTCCCATAACTACAACGTTCTAAGGCTAACGCGCCATACTGATTCTGTATTTCCTGTAGTTAAGCCTTAAAGACAGACTGATGTAGCATTACGCCGCAGGTTACCACTTACGCAAAACATGGAGGCAATTATCGGGTAATAAGCTAGGTTTCCTGCGACGTCTCCCCGAAATAAAAGCGGGCGTCGGCTCGACACGCGAACAAAACTTCGTTCGCCTAAGCCCATTGGAGGAAGAAACAAGGCCATGTAAATGAAGACAAAAAAAAAAAAAGAACACCACAACAAAAAAGCAGATAGTCACATCAAAGCCTGGCGGTTTACGATCCTTAAACACGGCCATCCCGAACGAAGAATCCAGGTAAATGATAGCGTGCTCTTTACGGCCGCTAATGGGCCCAGCGCAATCAAGACATCATTGCTCGCTGCTAGACGAGGCGTACTGCAGCTCCCGGCGTCCTTTAGAAACGCGCTCTGCGCGGGAGATTTGAACAAAACAAAACGAGTATTACGTAACTGCCGCAAATCGAGGAAAAACGAAACGGGAATTACGCGGGTGAAACGAGAAATTAACGACCTCGTTTTTTTTCTTGTTCTTTTTGTCTCTCGTGTCGAGCTCGGGGAACACATTTTCCCCGCAGCGCCGGAAAACGCGATATTAAAAGGGGGCCAACGACATTGCTTTAATGAGGCTCGTTAGAAGAAATGCGCGGTGTTTAATGCACGGCTACCTTAAAAGCGGTGTGCGGTTTATTTTTTTAATAGCGGCCCCCTAATGGCGCAGTAGACAGGTAACGACGCCGTTCGAATTAAGTAACTGTTTATGTGCTGTGGTTCGAAGAGCTTGTTGCGCCTACCATTCCGCCGTAATCCGTCTACGAGGTCGACGTCTGAATGTCGCGCGCTGCAATGGAAGGTAAACGACATCACCCCCAACCCCCCTTTTATTCTTCCTTTTTATGGTACCTTGGCCGACCGACGACCAAAAGAAAACAATCCGCACCCCCCCCCCCCCCCCCCCCCCCAAAAAAAAACAACCTTTATATCCTTTCCTGAAGAAAGTTGAGAGACGCGCAAAAGTGGGAAGCACTGGCAATCACTCCTAAATAAAAAAAAGTAAGCTACCTCTGTCACTCAAAATAAAAATCTACAACCAGTGCATACTGCCGGTGATGGCATACGGAGATGAAACTTGGGGCCTTACTAAGCAACTAGAAAGCAAACTTAGGTCGGCTCAACGGGCCATGGAACGAATAATGCTATAGTAAAACTCAGGGACAGGAAACCAGCTACCTGGATTAGAGAACAAACTAGAGTTGACAATTTCATAGTTCAAGAACTTCAAGTAAAGAAAAAGAAACGCACTTCGCCCGGCCACGTAGTGAGACCAACCGACAAGCGGTGGACAATTAGAGTGACAGAGTGGATACCAAAAGATGGGTACAGAAGAAGAAGGGGAAGGCCAATAATCCGATGTAGGGATGGAACGAGGAAACTCGGGGGTAAAACTGTGACTCGAGCAGCCCAGGAAGGAGATGTGGAAGTCAATGGGAGAGGCCTCCTTCGTCCTGCAGTGGACCTCGGTAGGCTGACGATGCTTGGCGCGGCCGACGACCAAACGAAAAAAAGACAACCCCCCACCCCCCCAAAAAAAACTTTACTATCCCTTCTTGAAGAAAGTTGAGAGCAGCGCGAAAGCTTTCTGACGTGAAAACTGCGTCAAAAGTGCGTAAAAAACTTCGCTAAAAGTTCGTCCAGACACCTTCGCTGAAAGTGCGTCCAAGGATCGTGAAACTCCAAGGTCCCAAGTCGCAAACGAGGACGAACCCATACGACCGATTCTTCGCTCCCTAAGTAAACGCATCTACGAACGATCTAAATGTACACCGATGCGTGGTTTATGAGATAAAGGTATACATGCTGTTGTACTCCTTCTTCACGATCGATGCGTGCACTGTCTTATCCAGAACCGTTCCTTTTTTCGCGATTTTCGAGTAGCCGGTTTGACACGATGGAAGCGCGCTTTTCACGCGCGCGCCGTGTGTCGGGAGATCTTGTCAGGGCTTTCCGGTCGACCAACCGGTCTCTGGGGAAAGGCATTGGTTTTTTGGCACGACGCCATCGGTCCCAATAAGAAAGCTTCCGCCTTAAAATGTCAACGTTTCAATATCGGTTACGGACTGTGGAAAGAAAGTAAAATGTGACTGTCATTCCGGCCTCCGCACAAATTTCGCTCCGCAATTGTCACGATGGCGCCGGCTTATCCCCCCTCTTCCTTACTCGCCTCCGGCTATTTGAGCCCGATCGCAACTTCTTAAGCCAAATTCACTTCGCGGTTTCGAATCAGAATGGGATTATGTTAAACCGGAGCGTACACAAGCGAGGCTAAAGAAATGCACATAAAATTCGCGAAGTCTGTAATGCTGAAGCATTCCTAAGCCACTTCTCTGTGAGTAACCGAATTGGGCAACTTTTGGGCAACTTTTCTTTTGGGCTGGTTATTTGCATTTATTTATTTTTTTACCAGTGACCTGCATTTAATTATAACTACCAGACGTACCACTTTGGAAATTATGAGATTTTGTGCATCTACAATGCATTACACGGGTGGTACTGTCTGCGATTTTTTTTGCGTTTGTTTGTTTTTCCAGGTGCCCTTTCATACGCACATTTTCATTTCGTCAGTTCATTTTTACCCCTTGCATTGCTTATTTTTAAAAATTCATCCGACAAACAATTTTTCAACGCATCAATGTGGGCGCGTTGATCGCTGGATTAGCGAAACGCGTTAAAAAGGCGTGCTAAAGACGAAGCTAAAGACGAGTACACACAGCGCTGGTCCTGTATGCAATTTTTCCTTTCGTCCTTACAACGTTGTTTTAATGTTTCAAATAATTTTAATTGCATTACTGAAACAATTGAATGCCACAACTTCTCCAATTACGGATTCTTGCACACATACAAGGCAATGCACGGAAGGTGCTCTCAGGTAGAATGAAAAAAATGCTTGCGGCTTAAAACTTGTACACTTACACGCGTACATACTAACTTTTAAAACAACGATCCACCAAGCGGGAGTAGGCATATACACTGTATGGAAGCTCACACGTGTCGTTCGCCTGGCCAGACCTCGCTCGCGGTGTGCACTCGCGTTTTATTACGCGCACGCCACGTGCGTTCTGTTACTCGCACGCGCGGAGTTCGTCCCGTTTTGCTTGATGATCGCGGCCACGGCGAGATCCCGGGGCAGGAGAGACTCAGGAGAGCGAATGGCGATATCCAGCGGAGAATAAACTCGGCGGCTGGCTGCCCGTCGGGGGAGCAACGACCCGCCGCGTTTGTTTCGTCCGTGCGCCGGTCAGCTTTTTAGGGCCTGCAACAGCTGTCGGCCGGTTGCCCCCGCGCGCGCACAGTCGTCGTGTGTGTGCCGCGCCCGGGGCTGATTGCTTCGGCAGCGACGACTCGTCGAAATGAACACGGCGCGTGCCTCTTTCTCTCTCGTCGGGGAGCGACGGAGAGATCGGATTTCGGCCCAAGGAGGAGACCCCCCGCGGAGGGCAGAGGAACCTATTCCCTTTTCGAGGCAGGTCGAGCTACGTGTGTGTGAGCGTGTATACAGATACACAGAAACGCTCCCTTATAACGAAATCGCTAAAGTGATTTCGTTATAAGGGAGCGTTTTATGCAATGAGAACAAATTATTACTGCTTTTAACGATAAACCGTTTATACCGATGCTAGTTTCCGGCCTGCTGCTCACACGTGCAAGCACGTGGGCGAGAGATGACACACATTTGAATATAGGAGATGGTTGATTGATTGATTGATTGATTTATTGATTGATTGCCTGACTGACTGATTGTGAGTTTTAACGCGCCGACGCTACAAAGGCGATAGGGCGCACCGTCGTGTAAGGGTCCGGATTAATTTTAACCACCTGGGGATCTTCAACGTGCGCCGAAATCTCGTACACGGGCGGTTTTGCTTTTCGCCTCCGTCTGAAAAGCGTCCGCCGCGGTCGGGAATCGAACATGCGTCCTTGGGCTGAGTAGCACAACGCCTTAAAGCCACCGCGGCGGGTTGCACATGGGGGATGTTCCATCGTCGTGAGTGATTTCATGGCTAGATAACGAGCGGTCAATGCGCACTCAGGTGTGGTGTGCGCGTAGAGCGCCGCCTTCCCGCTTTGTTTTATAAGTACGCTCCATTGCCGGGTCACCTTTACCTGCCTCCAGGGGTTTATCCGATTTTGATTCTGGGGGGGGGGTGTGAATCTTTGGGGGGGGGGGGTGGTTCTGGGGGGTTTTGGGGGGTTAAATCCCTGCCTCCGTTCCTCTTTCCTTGCTCCGGTGCTCGCGTGTCCCGCAGCTTATGTCGGCGCTCGCGTACGGTTCGTACACGTCGACTCCAAAGTTACCACAGCTTCTCAAGTTAGGGGTCGTAAAAGGCGTACTCCCCGTTAAAAACACGCGGTGAGAAAAACAAGACAGACCGCAGCCTGCGACGGCGCGGCGTGACGCAACACACTGCTGGGAGGAGACCGACAGAAAATAACAGGGAGTAATTTAACGAGCGTCGGAGATGTTTGTTCAAACTCCGACCTTTGGGACACACCACTGCGGAGAAAGGACCCCGAGCTTCTGCCAGCAGCTGGTACGCACACGATGCCGCCCGTAGCAACAAGGGGCGAATTTAAAACACGACTTCGCTCGCAGCCGCGTTGCTAGCTGTCGTCGGCAACCGCTTGGAATAGTAGGCGCGCCCTGACGGATCTCCTCCGGGAAGACATTACGACATCGCGACAATGCGCCCGTCGTGCGGGGCGCGTACTGCCGTTATATCAGCGCGACTGTATACGTAACGGGCGCCGTACGGACTCGCACGAGTTGGAGGTCTGCAGTGACGCGGCTTTGAGAGCGAGACAAGACGCAGTGGGCGCGCCAGGAAAGCTGCGACCCGTGCAGTCGCAAATTTAAACGGTCAACAGACGCGCATGCATGCATATACGGTGACGGACCTTGGCTCTTCTCCGAGGAAGAGAAGCGAAAGTGTGACGAAAATAGGGAAAGATGGAGAGATGTGGCATGACTATGGCGGAGCCACGGTTTGAATTCAGAGTGCCCACACTTCTAGTATAAACGGTATACCATCATTACACGGCAACATTGCAGACCGGCGCTTTAAGGCGCAGGCCGTTTAGCGGCCGTCTCTGGGATGAGCCGCGTTGTCGGCGTAACCGAGCGAACGATGGCAGACCGGCGAGTGAAAGAAAAAGCGACCGATGAATAAACTAAAGGAGGAGATTGTCGCGAAATTGGGAGGGGAGGGCGGTCGCCGTTGACGCGGCCGCGAGCCAGCGCTCTCGAAGTGTGCGGTGGGGGGGGTGGGGAGGGGGCACTATTGTGCACCCGCACGAGGCGCTCGACGGCGCGACGCTTGGCGAAAACGTGACGGGGGCGTGCGCGCGACTATGATGGGCGTTCGCTTAAGACGCGTTGCCGGTCCCTTCCTGAAGACAACACTTCGCGCCGCCAACGCAGTTCTCATCAATCGCTGCCGTCGAGAAAACCGACGAGTGAATGCTGCCCCCGGAGCACTGCTGCTGCGCCCAAATATCGCATTAGGGAGTATCGTAATCGCCGGCGAATTTTTTGCTACCGCACTTGGTAACGCCCTTCGTCCCTGCCTCTGGTGACTCGGGTTCGAAACCCACGCGAGCCCAAGATTTTATTTATTTATTTGATTGTTTTCCATTTACAGTGGCGGCCATTTTCGGTACCGTTCGTGTAGGAGCCGGACGCCGTAACCTTTCGCACTCTAAGACTGCGCACCAAAAGGTTTCGCCTTATGAACGGCCCCGGCACTTTATGACGTTGCGTGGATCGCTTCGGAAGGCTTACAAAAGATACAGCGTCCGCTTTGAAACTGATCCACCGGGTCGCCCCTGTTAGTGGCCCTGCACGTAGTCGTTACGGCACCATCGCTAACAACGTTGCGAAGGGAGTTCTCGTTAGCCGAGTTCGTTCAGCGTAACCTGAAGAGAAACATCAACAGACCTCGCAAGCAGGTCTAATACCACCACTTGGAAGGGTGTAAATTTATGAAGGGCGACGTTTCTTTCTGGGCTGACATAATGGCCGGTAGACGGAAGCCCAAAACCTCCTTCAGCATTTGTTTATGACGCGCTACGTCGTACGACTGTCCTGTTATTTATTATTACGCCACAAATTATTTTGAACGATTGTAACTGAATAACGACAATGCGGTTATAATGCTAATGCAACATTAGAGCAAGGACAAAGCAAACGCCAAATACATTACTTGATCCTGGACCACAATTCCCGAAAGAGTGAAACTTTTAGGGGCCAAGCCCCTCAGAGGCTCGGGCTGTCGGCGTCTCATGTCGTCGTCGTAACCATCGCCTCATGTAGTCACGGTACTAAAACACCGGGACACTTGTTTACACCTCGCGCTAGAACGTAACGCGTAATAAAAAAACACCGGGACACTCGTCTAGAACGCTAGAACGCTTCGTGCTTCAAAGGCAAGAGACTTATACAGCAAAGCTGTACGCCTCTACCCCCAACGGTTTCATCTCCGTTGGCAAAAACGCCAAGGCGCCAAGAATAAACTTATACACTGCATGCCTCGCCCCTCGCCAGGTTTAACGTTAGTGGAGGCGGCCGGGGATGTCTTTCTTTTGTTCGTCGCTGCTACCCTTTAGCTGTGATTTTTGCGCTGCATAATTATATTCAGAACACTATATCTTTAAATAAATCCGCATTAGAAACGCTACAACGGTTCTCCGTTTTATAACTTGTCCGTCCTATTTTGAAAGGGTCCTGCTAAAAATACACGCATAAAAGCGCGGCATTTTCACACTGCGCAACCTGCGCAGCGCCAGCGAAAATGAAAAAAAGAAATCTGAATTTCAACATCGCGTTATTACTCTGCATAATCTGATACAAATGTCTTCACGCCCCGTCCGCGTTGCTAAATCCCCCGCTTCGTGGAACTTCTTTCGGCCCGGGAACGTCGCGACAAAAATCAAAAACAAGTAGATAGAGAGAACGAGAGAGCGAGAGAGAGAGAGAGAGAGAGAGAGCGAGATGAGAGAGAGAAGAGAGAGAGAGAAGAGAAAAGAGAGAGAGAGAAAAAAAAAAAAGAAAGCGGTTAGAAGCTGGAACCATACCAGAAGCCGCCAAGGGGCAAAACTCTGCCATCCCTTATTCGGCGGGCCTCGTAACTCACCGCCCAGGGCTGGGAGAGCTTATTCCGAGATTAGAGAGGCGGCTTGCCTCCGTCGAGCTCCGAACCACCGACCCCTTTGAGAAAGGCGGGGTACAAGGGGTGGAGAGGATTGCACGCGAGGTGACGAACGAAATAAAACAGAAAAGAAGCTTGAAGAAGTCAGCCAACGCCTCTGACAAACAGCACGGATAATAGGAGGTTTAGCGCAAAGACGACGAGGACGGTGGTAGACGAGACAGGCGCTAACAACACGCAGATTTCGTGGACCAAGATTGCAATTTTGAATTTCTCAGAACGGACAGGCAAGCATATTTCACGAGTCGCGCAAAGGGTGCTGCGTATTTGCAGACGTAGGATGTACGCCAAAAAAAAAAAAAAATCTGCACGCGTGCTGGTTTTCTTGCGATTTTTATTTTTTCGAGATATCCACATTTTTCAGCCAAATATTGTGAGGGAGGAAAGGAGACACCGAAGCAGAGGCGATGCCCGCCACAAAAGCGCCAATTGTACGCAGATCCACTATACTAAATCTTTGCGTATGTGTCCCGCGTAGACGAGCACTAAAGCCGGATAATTTTGCAAGTATATCTCAAGTGCAAGGGATACAAAAACGTAGGAAGGTACATTTCGTTGGCAGGGCAGGCGTAAACGGTGGATCAGTTTGCGCTGAGTCAATCGCCATATGCGCAGCCATAACGTGACATCGAAACATAAAATGTTTCGAGCGACGTTTTGCCACAAGCCTAACCATTCCTTCAATAAGCTAATAAGCTTTAGGCTGAACGCACCGCACCGCACCGCGCGCACCGCACGACACCCACCACAGCACACACACACACACACACGCACACGCCCCCCACCACACACACACATTATATATTATATATTTTATATATATATATATATATATTATATTAGTCTGGAAGCAAAAAGAAACTCACAAAGAGTGCGAGGAAATAAGGTAAGTAAAGACAGAGACGCACGAGAAAAGCATTGAAAAAATTAAATTTACTGACGTTTCAGGAAGAGGACTTCCTTTCTTCCTCGTTCTCAAGAAGGGAAGTCCTCTTCCTGAAACGTCAGTAAACTTTTATTTCTTCAATGTCTTTTTCGTGTGTCTCTTCCTTTACTTACTCATATATATATATATATATATATATATATATATATATATATATATATATATATATATTATATATATATATATATATATATATACACACAGTGAAAGCTCAGGCTGCAGATGAGGGCAGATCACCAAAACTTCTTGATTGCCACTGCATGTCGCGCACTGAAAAAAAAAGGCCGGAAAATACGCACAGATCAGATAACGTGCGTCAACTACCTTCGGGTTGGCGGCGCTTACGTGAGAAGAAACCGCGAACGCGCTGACATTTCAGCGCAGGTTGAAACAGCCCCGACGCCCTCCCCATGAGCGTCAATGCCATGAACTTCCCACCCTCCAACCGCATCAGATACCATCTCGTCTTTCCCGCAACTACAGTAATAAATACCCTCTTCCTACGAAGCATCGTCCTATTTCAAGGACTAGCCCAGACCTCAGAGAGCGACGCGAAATTACCCAAATAAGGAATGGCGAACGAGACGCGCAATACGAGGGAATCCCGCCACGAAAGTCGTCACCAAATAGCTAACGACATTCGGGGACAAACTCTAATAAATTTGCGGTCTGGCAGCAACGCGGTAATGCATGCAAGGGCGGGCTGCGAGGGGCTAATCCCACGCAACCGCTAAACCGCCGCTGAAACGACCCGCGGGTGTCGCGAGGACGGCTAATCACGCGGATTAAGTAAAGGTGTCCACCAGCGGAAGAGAATTAGCCGCTGCGTCCCCTCCAATCTGTTCCAACATGAGTCGGGGGAATTAAACTCCGCATTTCGTCCCCCTTTCACTCCTGTCCCTCCAGGTGCCACCCACTATGGCGCTTCCCGTCTCACAAAAATGCCCGCCAGCGTCCGCGAGTCGTACGTGAGTGGCCCCGGAAGGGGAAAGATATAGCCTGCAGCGCCACTGCTTGGAGGGTGCCGTTACCCTGCGGTGAGCAAGCAGGAAGGTCGCGGTAAGCAAGTAGGAGTCATATGAAAAAAAAAAAAAATAGCCCCATTATCAACAGCAAAAAACTGTGGTTGATTCCTGTCACAGGAATCGGTAAAACACGAAAGTGAAATGTGCAGCGAAATCTGCAGCTGAGCATGATCTGCGGGTCGGCGGCTGTCTTGTGGGTGTGCTTGGCGAGCGACGTCCTGCTCGCGGGTCGCTTCGGCAAAGGTGTACTGGCGTCATTTCCGTGACGGATATGACGTCAGTGAAATCTTGGTGCATCCCGGCATAAAACACTTTCGTGTTAAAATATAAAACGCTAAGTATAACGGTACTCTTAGTACTAAAGGTTGCTCCCCGCAAGAAGACCTGTGTGCAGGGGTGCACCTTTACAGGCGCTTGCTTCGTTGTACGGGCGTCACTTCCGTGACGGATATGACGTCAGATAAATCTTCGCTTATCCGGGAATAAAACACTTTCGTGTTAAAAAGGCTCAGTAATTTAATCTCACTGAGGGAATTTCGGGTTGCATGAAATGCGAAATAGAACTTTCGAGCAAACGGGCAAAAAAGTCGGCATTTCCCAGCACGTGACAGCCTACCTGGTGCTGCCGTCTGCTCATCTCTTTCTTTAGAGGGGGTCACGTGACAAAGTCCCCCTCCAATAGGCTCCCCGCAGGAGGAAACCGGTTTTAAGAAGGTTTCGCCCCCTGCTCGGGCGAGTGGTACCAGCGCTGATTCGCCGCGGGATGTGCGCATAAAAAGATACATGAACAAGAAAAGAGAGAGCCTGAAAACATTTTGAGGAGAAGGCCTGCTCTAAACACCATACGGACTGGCAGATGGAGTTGTTACGGACATTGTCACTGCCACACAACTTCTCGCTATAAGCGCCAACCAAGTAAGTAGACAGTGCCGGCAGCCCATCCAAACGTGATCCAGACTGACAGGCAGGAAAGGAATGGAACGTAAGCAGGCCGGCAAGGCTTCAGCGGCGCCGTAATACACTGCATATATAAGAGCACGACGCGCACGACGAGGCAGAGAAAGTTCGACCAGAAAGAAAGGAAGGGGGAAAGGAACGGAGACCTGGTCAAGCAGAAAGCGAGGAGGAAACGGACGTGGAGTCGACCGCACAAGAGATCGCGCTGTCGGTTCGCACGACGCACACGCCGTTTCTCTCGTTCCTCCGCCAGACTAAGCTTTCGATCTTCGCTCGAGTTGAGAAGCGGCCTACAGGAAACATGACCCGCCCCGATCGGAAATGCCTGCACTCGAGTCTATAGACGCGCAAAAAGCGAGTGCCACGACGGAGGAAAATGACAGGGCTTAGATACGACACCCTGAAGGGTACCCTCGTTTACGCAGAGGACGCGGTCGGCTAGTTTCTGACAGCGGTGCCATTCGATCGGTTATGGAGACCGAGTGGACGGGAAATCACGCTCGTTGCCTCGCAAGACGGTCCGGAAAAATGAGGGCGAGTGCTGAGGGGAAAACGTTGTGCGGCGAGTTGTAGCATGAGCGACGACACCGCAAAACCACTTCTGAACATTTGATGCATGCGTCCTGGAACGACGGAATGCTTGCCGCTAGAAGTGAGCAAACTGCGACGGCTGCGGAGATAAGTATTCACGCTGGATGTTTTCGGCGGAAGGAATTCGAAACGACCAGTACACTGTACGAATGCGAAAAGCGGGAAGAGACTGGTGCGGTATACGAATCCGAGAAATTTTATTCATGAATACCGCAATCCTGATAGGTATTTTAGCAGGTGGGTTACAGGGCATAAAAAGAATATGTGTTGTGGTAGCCGCAATACTTTCACTGAAAAAAGGAACCACCCTGACCAGAGCTGGGAGAACGACAGGATAAAAAGGAAGAGTGCGGATAAATACCTATGAAAGGAGGCATGATCATAAGATTTACCCTTTGAGCGATACCAGGGGGGAGTTTTAGGGCGGAGAGTGCAGTATACAAACGCATACCAGGCATTCGGGAATACGCCTTATTGGCCATTTTTGGTTATAGAGTGTGTACGAGAAACTAAAAAAAAAAATCACTCGGCGAAAAATCCTAGAAAAAAAATTCACAGGCGATACGACTCACAGCGAGAGTAGATTCCGCAGGGCTACACGCCTTTTATGATGATTTTCCGAGGGGGAAAAACGTGACTCCGCTCCTTACATAGCGTAAAGAAGCCGAACGAAAAGTGGATTATGATCCGTTTCCTCCCAACGATAGAAACGAGATCGTGGCGCCGCTCGCGGGGTTAGTAACGACGCTGCCGATCAGAAGCTGCAAGATCAGAGCGGCGAGCAGTCGCGCGCTATTGGTCTTCGAGATGTCGTCGAATCAAATGTATTACGGCCCAAACACTGCCAGTAGCGCTGGGGCGACGACGCGGTACGGGACAGCCGGCGGGGTCGTGACCTCGGAGAGCGGCACGAAATGAAAGGACAGGGACCTCGACGTGACGTTCGCGTCACGACACGCGCTCAAGAGGCTGCCGAGGCTCCGAGCGTCGCTAGGAAGCCCGTCAGCGCCAGCAGGGCGACTAAAGCCGCCGCCGCAGCTGCAGCAGCGTAAAGGTTGACGAGAGTGCGGCCGTCATTCACGTAATTCTTGCGGCAGATTACGACCGTTGTCTTTTTTCGCCAAAACGCACTACACCCTGATGTTACAAGCCGCGCTGTGGGGGCCTATGTGGAAGCCCTCGGCCAAAGGTGACGTGCACCTTCCCTTGACGGTGACGCCGCGCGGGCGGGGAGGCTCCATGCCTCAGTGGTCGCGTCGCCAAGGGCTTGCGGCCGCCGGCGCCAGTGGGCCACCTCGCGCTTGGCGAGTCTGAACTGGATCAATCAGGTGCCTGCTTCAAGCGACAGCGCGCTGATCCGCAGCGCTGTCATCTGTCAGTGCCCTTCGCCCTTCAAAGGAGGCAAATAACACCGTCCTTTCCTACTGGGAGCAACTGCTATCATAAGGCATCGCTGATGATTCTGATGATTAGCCTCATTAGGTGACGCATCCGAAATCAGCGAATCGGGCATGAGGAGGAAACATTTTCTGACATCCTCGTACTGCTTCAGGGATACGATCCGTACGGATAACAAATAGGAGAGTACAAAAGGATGAGGAGGCGTGGCGTAGATACGGTATGGTGAAAGTTGTTTAGGTAGTTCAAAGAGGGCGAGATTGAATAGCAAGGGGGACATGACCGACCCTTGGGGAGTCCCCTTTGGCTGGTGCGTTGAAAGTAGGGGGATTTGTATGGTCCAAGGCGGATAGTTGCTGTTCGGTCAGTGAGAAAGGTGCCCACGTAGTAATGTTCGAGGACCACATTGCGTGTGAAGGAGCCCTTGTAATGCGTCACGTTGTCAAATGCGTTGTCATATGAAAGTATGTAATTAAAAAAAAAAGAAGGCCAATAAAACGCACACAGGCAAAAACGGAACAAATTTGACCGAAAGAAGAAAGAAACAACAAACGAGCGGGCCGCAACTTAAACGTGTGAACAGCCCTGGGCTAAGCTTATTCCCCACGTTTATAGTTGCTAAGTCAGCTGGCGGTCGTGGAACTCGTGAGATGGAAAGCGCCTCGAGGATCAGAGATCGGCCAGCGCAGGCAACAGTTCTGTCCGTGCGAATGCGCAGTGCGCCCCGCTGGCTGCGACGTGAGCAACCCTCAACGCATCCGAATTAGGCGCCACACATTAAATCACCTGGGGCTGTTATTGGCGCCTCCGCAAAAACAACTCGAAAAAAAAAGAAAAAGAAAAGAGAAAACGAAGGCAGTAACGCTACTTCCTGGTCTGCTATCTTTAAAGATGCCTTTTCAACTGTCCAAAGCGCAGATGCATATAAAGGCCGCCATGTGAACGGACGGGCGAAGCGAATCGCGGCCGCCCTTGAAAATACAGAGTTATATATAGAGAGAGATAAAAAAAAAAGAGAGAGACAGTAGAAAAACAGAAAGTGGACTCGAGGCGAAGGTCGAGACAAGTGTCTGGCCGCAGCGCCGGCGAAGAAGCTCGCGCTTCTGAGGAGCACCGCTGGAAGAAGAGACGGCGAGCACGGCATTCCGCACGCCGCCGAGACGTTTCGGCGGCGCCCTCAAAAAGGAAGACGACGACGACCTGACAGCGAGAGCAGAGGCAGGGGGGCGTCGG
Source organism: Haemaphysalis longicornis (assembly GCA_013339765.2). NCBI lineage: Eukaryota > Metazoa > Arthropoda > Arachnida > Ixodida > Ixodidae > Haemaphysalis > Haemaphysalis longicornis. The sequence goes on along the minus strand of CM023452.1, from coordinate 195,213,050 downwards.
CCCCGAGAAAGGAACCGCGCGCGAGGAAAAAAACAGACTAGCGCATCAAGCACGCGAGCTCGAACGCATCTCGGGATAAAACAAACGAAAGACGCGCGTAGTCATATTTGAAGCGGGCGGGACAGACCCACATACACCAGCACGGATACAGACAGCCGCCGCCTCTTGAGCTGCGCTGCGGAAGGCGGCGGTATAACCAAACATACAAAAAAAGAGAGAAAATGAACTCGAAAACGGGGCAGCTAGAGTATGCGGAGCGTTACATAAATCCCATCATCCCACTTTGTCGGCCGCCGCAGTGGAAGTGATGACGACGCTAGGCCCCCCTCCCCTCGGCAAAAAAGCAGCGCGAGACGGGCGTGGGAAATGACGAAGGCCGCCGGGCGGGCGCTCGAGGGCGTGCTCGGGATTACCTTGCAACAAAGAGAGACAGGTGGCGGTGGCGAGAAGGGTTGAGGAAGTGAAGGAAAAGGAATCCACGACTGCGCGGGGCCAGACGCTGTAATAATACCCCAAAACACGTTATACAGGGCAGCACCGGTTCGGTTGCGGCGCGCTCGGCTATTCTGCGACGACCGTGCCTGCCTGCCCAGCCTGTAATTGACCGGTACGGCATAGAAAAGAAGCTCACTCGCATATGGGGGCAGGTTGCTATTCCTTTTACCAGCTGCTTGACCACCTCGAGAGGATGTTCGCTCGTTTGTAAAATTACAATGGTAACTCGAATAAGATTACACAATAAATGATTGCCTCGATACTTTTTATCGAATGAATGCACGCTGTAGGGACGAGCGCGACGAATGCGTGTCGGTTAAACAGGCAGAAAATCCGCGCAGAAAACGAAAGCAGACAATTAAGTCAACTGATCAACGATTAGCCACAGTTTACACGGGCATATTTCAGTGAAAGCCTCAAACAGTGAAAAATCTGACCCGCGGCTGCGTTTAAAGCTCTTATAATCGACAATCGTTAAAATGGTTTATCACAAATCGACCGCGATGACTTCTGGACGGATTATATCGACTTCATGACCGACTGCTTCGAAACGCTTCGTTAACAAGTCTTCTCCAGACTTGCCCGTCTACTCGAACGTTCGCGCACTCCCTTCCGCAGGTCCTCAAAACAGTCACGGTCAAACTTTATTCGCTGGGTGATAGGCGAGGTTTACGCCGCGCTGAACTTTTCCAGGAATTAGGCTCATTGCATCACACCCAATGCCTTGGCTTTACATCTGACCTCGACAGGAGGCTCACGCCGATCTTGTCCTCTCCCCAAAACCAAGAGGATCGCTTGCTACGACAACTAACGCGCGAGCGGGGCGGGTGAGGTGGATACGGACGCCGCGCCGCTGTTTCAAGGTGGCCGGTTAGTTCCAACGGCCGGGCCAAGCTGCAGTAACGCTAAGCTCATCGTCAGCTGAAACTTTGACGTTACGTGCGGACATTCCATTCACACCACATGGCCTCGTACTGCAGACGGTTCTACAGACGCCGAACGTCGCCTAGTTTTCGCGTCATCGTACTCAGAATGTTCTTTTTTATAATTTCTTTCAGTACCATTTCCGGAACATCTTCGCGGTCGCTTCTAGGCTCGCCCTCTTATCTTGCTGGATCATTCATTCATTCATTCATTCATTCATTCATTCATTCATTCATTCATTCATCATTCATCTAAATCTTCTGTACAGTATTATTTTCTGGTCAATCTAAGCCCGCAGTGCTAGTATATGACCAGGCAGTTGGTGATACAACACATTTCAATCACATTTAATGAAAAGCAACGCAATAATACTTGCGTATATACACTGAACACTTCCCAGTGCATGAAAGAAAACAAAATTTAAAACGCACGCACAAAAGGAGTGTCTTCTTGCTCCCGAACATTGATCAAAAAGAAATTGAATGTTACAGTAACTCCTTTCAAAGGAATACACCAATAGCAAACTCACTTACAGGAATACAATTCAATGCGACTTCGAAAGCGTACAGACATAAAGGAACATGAATATAAACAAACTGAACACAAGGCGGTAAACAAATCCCCACATGTCAAGTGGCATTACCCACTGAGTGTTTATTAAACCTGCACACCATTTTTGCTCTTTTTTTCAGTTTCCGTTTCGTGCTTATCGTACATAGTTCATCAGTTAATTCATTGAATACTTCCGGAACATAGTAGTTCCGTACTCTTTTTCCATATTTAGTGTACACTCGTGGTTTGACATACCTCTCGGCTTTTCGCAGTGCCACACTCTTCTTTCGGGGAGCAGATTAACTGATTGATTAATTGATCGATCAAACTCGACTGCAAACAGCCAGCGCTATGTACGCGCCGTCCTCAGTCCAAGACGCTGTCTTGGGTATGGCCTGCTCAAACCCCCTCCGCACCTCCCGCCGCTCTCTACGTTCCTTGAACCCACCGTTTAATTCAAGAGCGTCCCGTGAACAGCGGTCGCTCGGCACACAAGGGGCGGCGGCGGCGGCCGGCGGCGGCGAAGACACGTCCCGCGGCGTGGCGAGAAGACAAAGGACACCTGCTGGAAGAGCGAAGCCCTCCTCAAGCCGCCACGCAGAGCGGAAGAAAAGAGGAAGCGTGAGATCGGAGAGGAAACAGCTGCGCGACCAGAGCAGTGCAAACAGCGGAAGGGGCCCCGCGGGGGCAGAGTGGACACCACGGGACGGGGGTCCGGTCGAGAGATGCGGGCGAGGGTGATCGGCGCGCAAGAAAATACGGGGCGACCAGGCGTGTGAAAACGCACGCAGACGCAACAGCGGACGCCAACACCGAGCAGTCACGCACGCGCACCCCGGCGCACGCATTCGGACAAAGGGAACAGATAGATGGATACCACCATCCGCCCCCTCTCGCTCTCTTTCCACCCGGCTTGGGTCCCCAGAATGAACCCCCCCGCGTGTCGTCGTAGCCGTCGAGCCGGCGGCGCTGCGTGCTCTGTCTCGCGCGCTAACCACCGTATGTGACGACGAAGCTCAGTTGGCTTGGCTTGGCTCGGATCGGCTGCGACGGCGTCGTGGTGCGGTGGAGGGGACGGGGCCCATTCAGGGGGCGCAGATTATAGCGGAAAGGAGGAAAAGGGCGTAGCCGAGGTAACAACACCGTGGTAACAACGCTTATTTGCTCCTCGCAGCTACGTGATTGGATGCTACCAACTTCTTGTAGGCAAAGCGCGAAGCAGACACAGGATGAGACAAGAGATGGGAAGAGGACGAGCGCTTTGCCTACAAGAATGCATCACCAACAAGCCCAACTTTACACTCTTGTGATAACTTCCCTTTTCGGCCTCTTATTTAAGTGCGTGTCTGTGAGTATCGGCAACAGTTCAGGGACAATCACCCGCCAGTACTCACGAAGCGATTTAAAGCCCTGCTTGTCTTAAAGTTACAGAGCAGTGCTCAGGCAAAACGAAGGAAGCAATCTTGAACTTCAGCCTAGCAGACAAAGACAGAAAGAAAAGAAAACAACAGGACGACACTGTCGTCCTGCTGTCTTCTCCTCCTCCTGTCTTTGGTTATTACGCTGAAGTTCAACTTGCATAGTCAGTACCAACTCGCCCAAATGTCGATCCTTTTACAAAACAAACGGAGCTGAGGTGGCGGGAGTTGGCGGCTGAGTGCGTTACATGGCTTGACAAAAGCAAGCAGACTCCGTTCAATTTGAGTTGGACTCAAAGTTGAGGTGGGCAAGCGCAAAGCGTGCATACGAATCTGCGCGCAGAGCAACGAGAACGGAGTTCGTTAAATACAATCCTGTTTACCTCCGAATAACGCACTCGTGGTACGACGCACCTGGCCCGCACTGCAGAACGAACTGAATAGCGTTTAAACTAGCGTCACTAAATAAATAAAGGATTGACTCTAGCTTAACCCACCAGGCGTACGAGATGTCCGTGCGTGCACGGAGCCTTTGTCCAGCCAAGGGCGCGATATCAGGTGGAAGTTTGGTGTGCCGCCCTCCCCTGGCAACAAACCCACACGCCGGCATCGGAAAAAGCATCGCTCCGCAGAGAGGGAGGGGGAAGGATGATCCGGTTGGGAAGGAGGAGAGGATGCTCCCCCAGATGCCCCCACCTCACGCTTCCGTCCGCCCTCCTCTTTGTACACAGCATAATACGATCCGTCGGCCCCAGTTCCGTGCAGCGCACTAAACGCTTAGCTACGCCACTCGTAGGAACTGCGTAATCGATGTTTCACCAGAGACGGCGCGATTGAAAACAATACGCGTTGGGCAATGCGCAGAACTCGTATTTGGTTTAAAGCAAAGAAAATACAGATACCACCCCTGCTTTGAAAAGAAAAAAGAAAGAGAGGAAGCGAGGAATTCCGTAGCTTCATTCACATTCAGACGTTGTTCCAGCCCGCGTCACGGTCACACCAGCTGATTTCAGGAAGCAATCGAACCCGGATGTACCTGACGCTCTGAGCGCCGCCTGGGGAAAATTCCCTGTTGCGCTATGCGTACCGTATATCGAATTACCCGTTCATCCTCATCACTAGGTCCGCTGTGGGACGAAGGCCTGTTCCATCGACCACCAACGCTCCTGTCTCGCGCCGCTCGAGTCAACAGTTTACCCCCGAATTTCTTTATTTAACCCTCCATCGGATTAATGGCCTACCCCTTCCTCTAGACCTATCTCTCGGTATCCACTCTGTCACGCTAATTGTCCACAGGTGGTCGGTTCGTCTCACCACATGGCCAGCCCAAGTCCATTCCTTTTTCTTTATTTGGACTATGATATCTTCTACTCTAGTTTCTTATCTGATCCTCTCTTTCTTCTCATTTCCTCTCCCCCAACGTTACTACAACCTGCAGAGTCCCTCAATGCTTTGAGGGACTCTGCTGCAACTAAACATTTTTAGCCCTCCCCCCCTCCCGGTTCGAGTTCGATACATGCGGGTTAAACGTCGAGAAATTTGCAGGAGGCAAAACCAACACCAATAAATGCCCGGTCGTGTAGAGCGTTGTAACTACGGACGCAGTGAACAAATAAAAGCCCTCAACACACTATTGCTAGGTGCCTCAAACTCGTGATAGAAACACAAAGAACGAATTGACACGAGATTTGAATCACGGACTACTGCGCTGAGCAACCTGCCATCACCTGTAGACTTCGTTGCAACCTACACCCTCAAAGGCAGAGCCAGAGAACTTCCAACAAAGGAATCAGCCATCGGGGAAAGAGGCGCGAGGGGTTCACCGGGCACCAAGCACCACCACATTATCCAGCGGAAGAGGATGATAGAGACAGGACGCGGCTGAGCCTGTTCTGCGGCACTGACCACGCTGCGCGGAATCAACGGAACAAGCATCGTCGGGGAGGAGAGGTCCGAGAAGAAGAGAATAAGGGTACCGGGGAAGAGGGAGATGGGGGACGGAAAGTGGATGACCGGTTGATTGCCCAAAATCGACGTCCAGGTGCGCTTCCTCGCTCGCCCACCGCCGCTCACAATGCGCGTGCGGAGGCCGCCTCCGCAGGTGCGCACCGGGCCGTGACCCGGCCGCCGCGCACATCTCGAAGAGCGGGAAGTTTCGAATTCGAAATCTGCGAAATTCGAATTTTCGACCACTTCCGAAATTTCGAACATTCGAAATATCGAATTTCCGAAAGTGCAGGCTAGTCTAAGCGTGCTCATGTACTGCTAGAGAGAGCCTGTGTATACGGTGACCGCACAAGCTGATGACGGAAGGACTTCACGACAGCGGCGGCTGTTCCCGCCAGCGATAGAACGACTGTTCCGTCAGCTTTGTGGATGCAGGCGATTGATTACCCGTGGGAGACTTAATGTAGACATTTTGGGCTAGTTGCTGTTCAGTGAACTTCAAAATTACTAGTCAGCGCAAAGAAAAAAAAAAAAAAGGAGGCGGGGGCTTAACGGCGTGAACAGGCACAATTGTCTTGTACCCTCTTTCGCGCCATTGGTCTTCGTGCTGGCAGATAATGCCGAAGTTCATTGAATGTAAACCATCGGATATGTCACCTCTAAACACAACAGTAGTTTCCATCACTGTCGATCAAATTTAGGAATCGATTGCTTTTACTGCATTATTTTTTGATTTAGCTAGAATGAAGAAGCCAAACTTTCATCGACGAGCTACCGTACACCGAAGACAAAATTGTCAGTACTATCAAAAAAAAACAAAAGAAAAACGAAAGTATTTTGAAACGCCCTTTTCATAAACACAAGACACACAAAAAACAGCACAACAGCCTGTTGACAGTAAAAGTGCAGTAACGTCGGTTCCCAGCTGGTTGGGAGCTACGACCCATCAATAGACCTGCCGGCGCTGCAACCTTTCCTCGAAGCTCAGTGCGGTTAGCCGTGTCGCGGACAATCACAGCGAGGAAGAAGGCCAACGACTCAGTGCGCTGGGGGACACGAGCGAATACGGAAGAGGGGACGATTACTCGCCGCAATCTCTCCAGAGAGGACGCGACAGCTGATCCCGCTGCAACCGTTCCATCAACGGCGCCCTTCCATTAGCGTGACGCGTGCAACGTCTCCGCTCCCATCTGCTGCCGTCCACCATGCGTGTGCCAGCAATCGTTCTTGCAGCGTCTACGGCGATTCGCGATCACTCGTACGTGTAAGTCAGAAAAGGGCGTAGCGTTACACGTTGCCTGCAGTTATCCGCGCGTGCTGTCTGATTACGTGTACGGCTAAGGTATAGTAATCCCTGCTGGGGCACTTAAGCACAAGTTGCGTTACGTGCGTCGTTAACTGCGAACGACACTATCAGGATCACTTTGTACAACGCATATCTCCGCAATACTTGTAAGCCTGTAGCTCCATCACAGGCGGAAGGAATCACCCGATGACGATGATAACGATGAAAAACAATCAATCAATCAATCAATCAATCAATCAATCAATCAATCAATGTTTATTACACTGCCCGGGTGCAACCGTAGCCTTTGTTCTGACGCACTTTTTTTTAAATGAAAGATGACAACACACAAATATATCCGCACGTGGGAAAAAGAACAACAAAATTAAAGCAAATAAAGTAAAGAAAAACTAAAGCTCGTCCAAGCAGAATAAATGATTTCGCTACCGTAAAGTTGTGACTGTCAGGAAAAGATAACAACAACAAACAACAACAACAACAACAAAATAATAATAATAATAATAATAATAATAATAATAATAATAATAATAATAATAATGGTGCTGATAAGAACAACTCCGCGAGAATCGCTGTCATTGCAAGCTGCATGAGGCCACAGCGGATGTACCAACAACCCGACAAGCAATCAGCAGCGCCAAGTACAGATAGTGTACATCGTGCACTGCAGCATTCTCGTCAGCTGGTCGTGAGTCAACCGGTCGAAGGCTACGCAGAAATTAGGACCGCATCGCGGAGCAGCTATCTTTGCCTCGCCAAGCGGAATGCGATTACTCCCCAGCTAGCAGTGACCTCGCCGAATAGGTTAAACAACTCGTTTGGAAAACAAGGATGTCAGATATGATACAGGGTTATCGCACTTTGTTATTCGCTGTTATCGCACTCTGGAATTATCGCTTGGCCCTGCTCTGTAAAATATCGTTTCTATCAGATGTTTTTTCGGCGCGTGATAGTTTAGAAGCAATGCCGATCACCCGAAAAGAAAGAAAAACAGCGTCGATATGGGTATTCGACTCTTTTCGCCAACAAACAACATCCTAGATAAAAGCCTGCAGGGGCGCGCACGCGTTTATCCAGTGCATTATATATATATATATATATATACGGGTATAAGTAAAGAGTCGGATACACAGGGGAGAACAATAACAAAGAAGATTTACTCACGTAGCGGCAATGGGACTTGCCTTCATCAGAGTACAGTTACATAATTTTGCTACGAAATCATGTAAAATCAAGCAAGATCGTATATTCCGCTGAAGGCAAGTCCCATTGCCGCTACGTGAGTAAATCTTCTTTGTTATTGGTCTTGCTGTGTACCCGACTCTTTACTTATACCCTGAATATATATATATAATATATATATCATATATATATATATATATATATATATATATCTCTGCGGACCCAGGCATCGCGAACGAGTGAATAGTCCCCTCCAACACGTTACCATACAACACAGGCCAGCCTGAGGAGCACCCCTCTATTCCGCACCGATGGATAAGCTAGCGCCGCTACACTAAGGTGGGGAAATGCGGGGGCGAGCAACCGTGGCGGGAAATTCGAGATGAGAAACCACGATTGTCTGCCCGCTGGCACGCCAACCCATCATGATTTCATTTCGCTTTCACGCGCTTTTCTTTTTTCTCTTTTTTTCTTCCATTGTCGTTACAGCCCCTTTTTCGCAATAAGCACGCCCCGGTGCACGATTTAACGCTCGCCGTGTACGATGGACATGCACGCAGCCCCGACAAATGGACGTTAGGGCACGCGTGCACGTCACCGGGATTTGGAAAATGCGATTAGGCACAATTCTCTCATAATACGGCGATGCGTGCAATTTTCTTCTTTGTGAGGGGCCGCGGTTACTCGCTGCTTACATTCCACGCACAGCGGGTTGACGAGATTTTCGATTCGTGCTTATCTCTCCCGCCGCGAGTTGCCTCTTTCCCCATCGCATACGTGGTCCTTTTCATTTAATGCGTGTTTATCCCACTGCGTGTCTTTAAAAAAAAAGAGAGAGAAAAAAAAAGATCAGAAGAGCCATCATTTCCGAGGCACGGTCCCTCTACGATTAATTTCCGACGCACACATTCATTCATATGCCCTCTCTGAACGTTATAATAAAAAGAAAAAAAAAACGCAAAAATGACGGCGCCGAGACGTATTCGTGTTTCGCCCGGTGTGGAATAGGATGGGGGAAACATCGAGGTATGACAAATACCGGCGTCCATTTGTATACGGGGAGAGTTCAGAGTAGGGGAAATCAGTCTGAGGCCCCATTTTATTCGGAATCCAACGTACATTGAACCCTCGGTATAACGAAATTCGTTTATTTGAATTTTCGCTTCATTCCGAGTTGTTCAGGGTCACCCGCTGCGCTGCAGAGAGTAAATAATTTCTTTTAACGAATTACCGCTTATAACGAAGCTTACTTTACTGCTGAGACGACTTAATTACAATGAGAATTTACTGTATTAGCGGTCTCGTTTTACATGTGAGCGGACATGTCCCTCGCCTGAGGATTCACGTCAAAGGCGACTGAAGCTCGGCGGTTAAAGTCAAGAAAGGGTGCGGCAAGGCAACGTGTGAATCCTCTCAGTCATGGCCGTTGCGGGAAAGAATGCCGCGCGAACAAGAAAACACGTTGCTAGGCAACACCTGGGATAGTCGGTGCGTGGCGCTGCAGGCGGGAGCGTTCGAAGCGCGTCGTCTGCTACCGCGCATAACCCAGCGACGCTTACCCCGCTCGAGCACCACCACTCGCATTCACTCTGATCAGAGGACTTTCAATTAAATGCGTGGACATCTATGCACCAATCTTGAAGATTTGCCTCGCGGGAGCACGAACGATTAGATAAGTAACAAGGCAGTAATTAGATAGGCAATGACAGTCGCGGGAACACAACTAATTCGATCAAAAGAGGAATATTTAGGTGGACAAAAACGGGGCAGAAAAAAAAAAGACAAAGCCCCCTTTTTTTAAGCAGGACTCATTTGATCACATTCCTATGGGACTTACAAATTCATGACCCATTGGCTTAAAAAGCATCCTGTACCGATAAAAAGTTTCGCAGATACATGAAATGGCTTAGTTTGCTTCGTTTAGAAAGATATATTTCTTCACTGAACAAAACAAAACAAAACAAGAAATGCGTTTTAGTTCATTTAGTTTTCACTAGACGGCGCTAGCTGTGAAGCAAGCGAGAGTTTTATTTCTTCGTTTCAGTACAGAAGTGACATATCTCCGAAATAAGCAAACTAGGCCTTTTCCGAGCATCTTCAAGGATCGGCAAAACTTTCCGTATAGGCGCACGATGGTTTTTAAGCGTGTGGGTCATGAAGTAGCGAGTCCCATCTAGGAATGTTAACGCTAGGTGAGTTCCCCCTAAGAGAAATACGCTTACAACGCGAAGCTGCTTCGACCGTGCAGGAATGGCGCAATTGGATAGACGTCGATTCCATGACGCGACAGAGCCAGGTTCGATTCCGACCGCAGGGAGTTTTTGTAGCGTAAGTTACACTGGCCGAGGTTGAGCAGTTTCGCGTGGACCTTGAAGGGCCGTGCTGCGCAGGCGCGAGGAGCATTGGATTGGATCGGATTGGCTTGGCTTGGATTGACTTGGATTGAATTGGAAGTCCAATCCAATTGGAGTACGGGTGTGTAGAGAATTGGGTCTGCACATTCGCCGGTCTGCGCATTCCAGAAGAGTGACGTCATAGCCGCGGCAGACGCACTGGCGCCGGCGCGTGCCAGCTGTGCGCCTCGATTGAGCAGTAGCCAATTCTGACGCTGCGCCGGAGCCGCTTGATGGCCGTTTCGCGTGGCTCCTGGAGAGCAGTGCTGCGCATGCGCGAGGAGCAGTGACTGACTGGACCGGACTGGATTGGACTGGACTGTACTGGATTGGATTGCTGAACCTTAGCTCACGCTACGTATATCCTGGCATATCCGAGCTAAGCCACTGCTAATTTTTTTTCTTGAGGCGCTTGATGTGCCTTCGCTTATCCCCATCATCATCTTTTGTGAAACCCGTTGTTTAAAGCATGGTTTTCTGTGTAAAGTTGGTTTCACTCCAGCGCATTATGTAGCGACATACAAAGCTTCACTTTAAAGGAACAGTAAGCTTTCCATCTCTATGTGCCATATCCGCAAAGAAGTACCCCTTACAGGGGGCATTCCGACGGCGGACGGCGCGGCGGAACGCTGGCGGGTTCGCGTGCAGAGCCGTCGGTGCAAAAAAAACGAGCGACATAACTTGGGGCGCTCTAAACGAAGAGGTGCAGCGGCGACGAGCTGCTGACGAAGACGGAGCACTACTCCCAGGGCACCGTCCAGGGGTGCAGAGAACGGGCGCAGGGGCGGTAGCGCGGGGCGCAAACACGAAAGCCGTTGGGGATAAACAAATGCCACCCAACAAACATCCAAGGAGAGAGCTTCTACTTTCGCACAACAGCGAAATAAAAAGAAGGTGATGGCGAAGGAAGAGCAAACGCGGAACCGAGACCAGAAGGGCGAACGGGAAAGCTGGGCGACGCGAGAAAATGAACGCGCTCGTTGCCCGTTCGCTTCGGGTTCATCCGTAGCCAGGTATTTCGAGCGTGCCAGCGCCTGCTAATCACGACTGGAGGGTGCGACGAGCCGATGGCGCAGGCTGAGTGAGGCGCGAATGCGCGCTCTTCTCTGTGAAGGTACGAAGGCGGAAGAGGATGAGGATGAGGAGGCGGAAGAGGAGGATGAGGATGGGGAGGAGGAAGAGAGGGAGGAGTATGGGGTCGATGGAAAAGGATGAAATTGGAGATCCTCTCCAGGAGCTTCCGGAGAGTTCCGCCGGTTGAAGTTGGCGCGTACGCCGAAGAGAATTACAAGCTTCTCGTAGCCTTCGCCTGCGGCCATACAAGGCTCCTGGAAGCCTGTTATTAGCAGTGCTGCCGACAGAGCCGTACCACGAAGGTAAACACACCGCGGGCTTGCCGTCTTCAGAGCGCACTGTGGCGAATAGCCAGAGTTAAGTAACTAAGAAGCGAACACGATCAAGGACTACTTTACTGAATCCAGAACCTCGTAAAATACAAAATATATAAGCGATAAATAGCTTTTTCGGAAATTTTCATAAGGCAAGCTAGCTACCTTGAACAGCGTGCACGTTTTACGATCTGCAGGAGAAACCTTAGGCGGCGCGCGATAATTTTCAAGATTAAACACCAGAGGCTTAAGAGGACACGCTTAGCACAGTGCTCCATCGGCCAGCGGAGCAAAAAGAGGGCTTACGTTCCTTCGGGTGCAAAGGCCACTGAACACGAAGCTACAAACCACAACCCTACACACACCGGGCAGCACTATACTTAGTCCGCGTCCAGCATATATGCACAAGGGCGGAGTAAAAGCCTCGCGCAAACCGCATTCACTTTGCGCGGACACTGCTGCAAACACTGAAGGCAAACAGGCAAACCACCCACGCGCGACGACCGCCTTTCCTCCACTCTATTAGTAGCATCTTCTAACGCTCTCTGCTCCCGGTCTGGCGAAACTAGCTCATCGCACCGGAGGGCAAACGCACTATAACGCTGCACCAAGCACACCGAGACAGTCGGCAAACAGCCATGGGCGCGTGAGGGGTAGAGAGGAAGGCAACAATGTAAGCCCCCACCCACCTGGCTGAGAATCGCTGTATACTTTGCGCGGGCTCTGCACCGCCTCTGCATTGTTTACTCTTCCACGGGTTATGTTCCGCAGTGAGCTAGGGCAATGCTCCAGTCGGGGGGTGTCTTTTTAGAAACTCTGCTACTCCTGTCCATGCTGGGCATCTTTTCGACAATACGGTAGCTTAAAACAATATTTATATATATATAACATATATATATATATATATAATATATATATATAATATATATATAATATATATATATATATAATATATAATTTTATATGAATCAAAGTCGAAATAAACCCATCGCTGTTGCTGTTACCGAGGTTCTCTGGTTCACACGCCTTCGTGCCTCATTATAATATATTATATATATATATATGTATATATTTACGCTATGATTATATCAATAAGATATATATAGAGTATATATAAGAGAGAGAGAGAGAGAGAGAGAGAGACGGGAGTGATTCTACGGACCAACAGAAAAAGACTGCGAAGTGAACTCGAGCCTCCAGAACCCGAAGCCGACAGCCTGCAACAACTCAATGGGTTACCGCTGAAGGCCGCAGCACCCAGGTAGCACTTATATGCCTCCCAATCTATTCTTCGCACGCAAACACATCCTCCCCCAACCCTCCTCCCACGCGCAAGCATGAAACCAAGTAAAGATGCACATCCAAGCGGCTTCATCCTCGGCCTTGTGTTTCTCCCAAGCCACCAGCGGACCGACCGCTGCTGCGATGTGGACCGAAAGCCCCGCGCCCCTCTTGCGCCCCCTCCCGTTTGCCCCCCAGCGCGGCCCCCTCGGGTTGCCCCACGAGGCGTGGCAGCGAGAGAAACGCGCCACTGCGGACGGGGACGGGGGGCTTGGTGGGGGCCCAGAAATGGGGCACTGGAGGAGAAGACGCCGCAGCAGCCTGCGGCAACGGCACGCTCCTTTATGCGCTGCGCTCCGCTCGGAACGACGCGGGCAAACATTCGACAGCGTGCTTTCTTCGCGTTCGGTCAACAACAAACGAACAGTACGAACAACAACAACAACAAAAACAACAACAACAACCAAACAGTAACAACAACAAAAAATGCTGCCTTATGCATAACGTTCAAGTAGACGAAAACGCTGATTAAAAATTTGGAATATCGTTTGCTTCGAACAGGATTGCAATAAAAAATTCAGAGAGAGGAGAGAGAGATCGAGAGGAGAGAGAGAGAGAGAGAGAGAGAGAGAGAGGAGAGAGAGAGAGAGAGGAGAAGAGGAGAGAGAATGGAAGGAGAAAGCCACGACATCAATAACAGCACGCAGATCCTACAGGCCTCTGGGCTACTTGATGAAAGTTGAGGCCCCGGGACCACACCTTCTTGATCAGCGCTGTTCAGGTTATATGACGAGCTGCAGACGGGACCAGTGAATCCGTGTGGTACCATCATCATAATCACCAGCCTATCTACGCCCACTGCAGGGTAAAGGCCTCTCCCATGGATCTCCACCTATCCCGGTCCTGTGCCAACCGCGACCAATTTATCCCCGCAAACTTCTTGATCTCATCTGCCCATCTAATTTTCTCCCGCCCACTGCCGCGCTTGCCCTCTTAATGACCAACGGTTATCTTGCCTTCGCTGCCTTCATCATGTGGTACAATCGGGGTTAAAATCTGCTTTCACTGATCCGCAGCAGCACCCCAAGAGCGATAACGCAGAATACACGTGTTTTCACTCACTGCTTCCCCGATACGTGACATTAGCGCAAGCTTAGATTCAGTGCTCGGGTCCAATCTGTAAAAACGGCACCTCTTGCGCAGCCTGAGAGCAGCCAATAGACAATGAATCCTCGTTACTACGAGTCGCTTCACTCGAATTCTGTCTTTACTGGAAGTTTTCCAAATACCCAGCTGCGGTGAAGCGAGAGCAAATCATCACCGGTTTTAAAGAAGTATCGCTTACAACTAGGTCAGTTTCCTGTCCGGATAACCTCGCTATAACGATTGTTTACTATAATGAATTATTGCTTACAGCGAGAACAACTAGAGGAAGGACTTCGTCTAATTGTTCGCGCTGTAAGCATTACTTCAATGCAATACCAACTTGCCCTAACTGTTACGTTAATTAGTTTATGTAAGTCCCAGCCCTGACATGATAGGTCCATATATGGCCATATATAATATAGGTAACCATATATGGCCTCTCCCATATATCGCAACATCAGAACGTGGGCATATAGGGTCATGTATGGCCCACATCCATATATGGCATGTCCATATATGGCCGCATATGCCCAATTTCTGATGTGACCATTTATGGCAATTTTTATATAAATCCATATATGGCATTTTCGTGAAGGACTGCCACTAAGCGTTTCTGTTCGGGCCTCGCAAGGTACAGCACGATATAATACGCATGTCCGCGGTAAATCCACAGCCTCCCTCGCCCCGTCCCGCTTGCCACACCGACCGAGCGACCTCGCCGCTGCCGGAAAATAATCGCTCGTATCCCATTGTCATCAGCGAGCGCATCATCCATATAGATGAATCGCCGTCGGCCCTGTACGCAACCCCGATAGTACCGACAGACAGCGCGCTCGCAACTCATTCGGCGGGAGGCGATAACGTGGGAACACAGAGCGGGGCGATCTCTCCGCTTGCTCGCAGGGCAAACCGCCGGCACTGTTTGCCGTGCCCGGGCGGAGATTGGATGTGCGCGCTGGGGCTGCATACGTTGGCACCGCTAAAGGATAAAAGCTATTGGAAGGCTGGCCGATGTATATTGCATGCTCGTCATTGCCGATAGACACACGCCGAGGTCGAAATCACCGCGGGTGTACATCCTTTAGCACACGGAGTGGCCGCGTCGGTAAACAGTGCCGACACATTACGAGAAGCACACAGAGAGAGATATAGCACCGTGGTCAATCGAATACAGGTTGACACAGTGAATGTAGCTTCACACCCTTCACTTCGAAACCAGCCAATATTAGTTAATAATATTGGTAACATGCGACAATCGGGAATGGCTTGGAGCTTCGTTTGCTATTAGACGGAGGAAAATAGGGTCTAATTATATACAAACAAATGCGCTAGTCTACACTTAAAGGTGGTTCCCTGACTGCAGCTACGACAACCGAGACCGTTCTTCAGCATTAGCAGCGACGCTGTTTTTGAAACTGCGACGTAATAGGACAAACACTGCCGTATATGCCAGACATCATGGCCTGGCGCGAACAACTTGAATCGCCCGACGAGCAACTGGTCGACCATGGCTTCAAGGTATGCCAACGCGCTCAAATGCCAGAACCCCTCACGCAAAAATCGCAACGGTAGTGGATCCACCGGTGTACAGAACACAGGAAGATGGTTCTCAGTTTGCTTTCCAGCGACGACCGAGAATCCGCAATAAAGGGGCCGCGTAACCACGCACTATTTTCCATTCTCCCTTCTTATTATCCATGCCTCCGCGACCCTACAACATTTATAATCCGGAGCGATGACCCGAGTCAGGGCCCCTGTAAGAGACATTCAACAGCAACAACTGACGCTTGTTCGGTTAGGTCGACCTAACCAAAGAGACGGCGAGGGCAAGTCACCCCTGTTTTTACAAAACACACGACAACTGCTGTGGAATACATTATTTTTTTCTTTCCCTCATCAGAAAAAATCAGCAAAACCCGACTTCACTTTACTCTGTTTCACTTAACTGTGCGCACACCGGAACACAGGTAGACGACGGCTTCTCGTTTCTTGTAGGGGCGAAGCCCCTTAGGGGCTGGGGCTGTTGGCGTCTCCTGTCATCGTCGTAATCGTCGCCTCATGTAGTCACGGTACTAAAACACCGGGAAACTCAAGACTATACGCCTGGTCACTAGGATGCGAATTTCAGTCGATTCGTTATCAACCGGTACCATTTTAAAAATCAGTAGAGTCAAAATAAATGTGCTTGTGGATGTACGTGTCTTTCCAAGAAATGACCGCTGTCAAAGCTCAAGAGAAATAAAATTAGCTCGTACCTTCCACATGGATTCTGTGTCACGTCAATGTCCAGCGCTGAAGATCTTCTGTGGTCATCCACTTCGCAGGAGTGCTATATATATGACTCACGATTTTTAGGGGCGCAGCCCCTTAAGGGCTCGGGCTGTCGGCGCCTCCTGTCGTCGCCGTATCTCGTCTCATGTAGTCACGGTTCTAAACACCGGGACACTCGTTTTCCGACGTCTCGCGCTAGAACGCTTCGTGCTTCAAAGATACGAGACTTTTACTGCAAAGATGTATACGTCCCTACCCGGCCCCCCCCCCCCCCTTACCCCAAACGGTTTAATCTCCGTGGATAATAACGCCAAGGCGCCAAGAATACACTTATACACTACATGCTTCGCCCCTCCCCAGGTTTCACGTTAGTGGAGATGGCCCGGGATTTTTTTAGATATCGATCAGTATATGATGCACGAGCTAAGTGTAACGCGGTACTTCTCTCGCGCGCAGCCAAAACAAAGATTTGGGTCGGAAACGACCGTATCCAGCGCACGTGAAGAATCAAGGTTACAGGGACGAGCGATAAAACGCACGAGTATACGTGCAGTTTGCGACAGTCGTTCCGATGTGTCGCTATATAGCGAAACGCGGACACGGAGCGCGCCGTCATTACGCCGTATAGCCCATCCCAGCGCGACAAAGTGCTCTAATTTAGAGCGAACGACAGCACGCGAGTGCGATTAACGGGGAGTGCGATTAAAGGGGACAACGAACGCTCCGAGCGTCGAACGACACGAGTTAACGAACTCGAGCTTCTTTAATAGCGACATTACGATATCGAGAATGGCGTCACCCGTTCAGATAAAGGCCTTGTCCACCGCACATATTATTAGCTCAGTGCGTGGGCATACGTTGTTGGCCGCGCGAGATTTTACGCGACCCAATTAAAACGCGGACAGACTCGCGGAGAAGAAGTTCGAGGCTTGTACTAGATGTCAATGACACAGCGACCGACGTCCGACCTTGTTGGAAGACACATAGACGACGTTGGAAGACGTGACAGTCGGCGATGTTGCCTCCAACAATTTCGGGACGTCGTAAAGATTCCGCGCTATACGCGTATCGCGTCGGAAGAGATTCTTTATCAAGAGCACAAACGAACGACAGGTCACAAGAAGGCACACGGGAGAAACGACGCCTTAAAACGTTTGGAATTGCTTTGAACAACAGATTTGATGAATGGGTACACGTGTACATTCATACAGACACACATATATACACACGAGTACACGCACAGGTTAATACCATCGACCAATTTAACCCGCCGCACGAGAACAAGATTTTAAAACCTTCCTTTGATTTGAAAGACTATTTGTGGTGTACCATGTCGGTTCAACGTCTACGGGCTGCGGGCGCGCTGTAGGCATGCAGCTTTAGATCTCCGGATTAGATTTCAAGAACACATCGCTTTCCTTCTCCCCCGAAACTATCAGTGAACAGCAGAGAGAGAGAGAGAGAGAGAGAGAGAGAGAGAGAGAGAGAGAGAGAGGAGAGAGAGAGAGAGAGAGAGAGAGAGAGAGAGAGAGAGAGAGAGAGAGAGACGCTATCCCACCCTGAAGGAGATCTCCAGCGCAGCTGTTGTAATCAAATCAATCAAATCAAATCGTTTATTTTCCTTTCTTTTACAATCTACTACACAAGCTGACGGAGGAGGGTGTGAAATGTTCCAGGTTGTCTGGGCGGGCTTGTCACTTTTACTCTGCTTCTCTGGTCAAATGCTGAGTCCTCCCTTATGCGCTCGGCGTCTTGGCCGAGAACTGCTGGGTCCTGCAGCCCAGCCTGACGCATGCGCTGCCCTCGAATGACGTCAACACCCCTCCCCCCCTTCGAGAACAACTGCAAACCTAATCTTTACCAGAACACACATGGAGAAGGGGGGGGGGGGGGGGGGGGGGGGGTCATTATTCACTGGCGCCTTATATCATGCGGTTTCGATACTTTTTCTTACACCAATACTGAGCACCATGCTGTATGCCAGATTAGTTTTGATCAGAGTCCTTCAATGCTTTTCTTCAAAGTCCTTCAACGCCTGACGCATTCGCTCAGCGTCTTGGGCGAGAACTACTGGGTCCTGCCTGGATTTTTGTTTCCGACACGAAAATTTCCGGCCACTAGAGCTAACAGATGAGCGCCCGCATAATTGAAATCGGTGAGTGTTTGTTTCGGGTACACACACGCGTGCCCTGCTAAACACGCGGGTAGAAACAGCCTGTTAACGGCCAGCCGAGCACCGCAGCGCGCACTGCATGACCCCGCATCCATAAAGGCGGACGCTGATATGCCCGTGGCCTTCACACCGCCCACAGAGTGTGTATGCACAGCGCATATACGCCGAACAGCTGTTGTATGTCTACTGGTTCGCCGAGGACGCCGCCACGGGTATCGCTCGTCGTATCTCACCAGCAGCGGCGACGCGCTGATTACGGGCGTAACGCGGTTGGGGTCACTCACCTCCGGCAGTTGGCACGGCTCACTAGATGCAGGCGCACGCACGACAGCAGCTGCAACTGCCGACGGCCACCATTAGGGGCAGGGGCATAGCGCATGCGCGCTGACACTCCTCGCCAAATTAATTTAACTTTCTGCCCCCGGACCATAAAAAAAAATTACACCATCTTCCCGTAGGGGAACCCTGAGTAGTATGCGAAGCAGCCATGGGGTCGACTGAAGTTCCCATTAGTTTTCAGTTCGTCGTTTCCGTTGACGTTCAGCTTCGCGTGCCTTCGTTGTATCAGTAGCTTCTTGACGCAGTTTGAATGAGTGAAAGACACAAGGCGCGTTCGTAGCACATGCTCCCGTCTCGGTTTGTAGCGCAGTGGGAAGAGCGCCACGTATACCTCCCGTTGCGGCCACAGAGTCGTGGGATCGAAACCGGGCGCCGCCTAACTATTTCTTTTTATAGTGGACTGCGCTGACGTCAGCCCAAACGCTGACGGGGCTGAAGAGACGCGCATGCGCAGTAGAGTGCGGACGGCGGACAACGACGGGGGAGGGAGGGACACAGCCCCGAGCATGAGATGCTTCGCATCTAACACTAAACTCACAACATCATCATCATGCTTAGGTCCACTGCAGGACGAAGGCCTCTCCCATTAACTTCCCACAGCTCCTGTTTTCCGCTGCTCGAGTCCGCCGCTGGTCACCGAATTTCCTTATTTGATCCCTCCATCGAGTTATATTGGCCTTCCCCTCCTTCTAGTCCAATCCCTTGGGATTCATTCTGTTGCCCTGGTGTTTCACCGGCTGTCCTTTCGCCTCACTACATGGCCTGCCCAAATCCATTTCTTTTTCTTTATTTGAACTACGATATCATCTACCCGCTTTTGCTCTCTGATCCAGGAAGCTCGTTTCTGGCTTCTAAGTGTTGCTCTGATATCGCACAAAGTGTTACATACGAACGCACAAAAAGGCGTAAGGCAAAACCTAAAGCGGAGCACGAGGACGTGTGTTCGATTCCCGGCCTCGGCGGCCGCTTTCTGATGGAGGCGAGAAGCAAAAACTGCCGTGTGTTCGAGATTTCGGCGCACGTTAAAGATCTCAAAGTGGCCAAAATTAATCCGGAGCCCTCCACCACGGCGCGCCTCATCGGCTGCGTTGCGTCGGCGCGTTAAACCCTAGAAACAATCAAATCAATCAAAACCTAAAACGGTCCATTCTGATAAGAGCTATCAACGTATACACATGACACGTATATTTTGAGAGGATTTATGAAAGTTTAAAAGGACAGACAACCGATTTTTGTGGAGTGCATTTTCTCTAGCTCGTACGAAATCCAGCGTTTTATATAAGTGGGATAATGACGAGGAATTTCTACATAAATTGGCGGAAATAATTTTAATTTGGCATTAAACTTTCTTAAGTCTGAAAGATGGCGCCATGTTCACCAAAACGTGACCCAGCGTACTTATACCGCGACCTCCGCGAATGCCATACATAGAAAAGCTTCGTCGGTTTCCTCGCGCGACTCGAAAACCGCATAAAAGAATAGGAAAGACTACATTTTATTATTGTTTTAGCTGGAGGAATGTTTTTTAAACACCGCTTCATCTCACGTACAGTTAAAAGTATGTTGCTGCGCCGCTCACCGTTATGGTTGAGCATTCCTTTTGGCAGCATACTTAAGGTACAGTACTTACGGTTTGTAGATTTTTTTTTAATTGCGAGAGCTTGCCCTACGGTATAACAGAAAGTTTTAAAGGTACAACATCGCACCAGTTTCCCGCAAAAATCCAAGAAGAGACCGGTACTGAGGTTCCCATATCCAACGCTTAAAATCTGGGGGTCTCCCAGGATGGAGCCCTGTGCCTCGAAGGTGTTCAATTCGGGCGTTTCTGAGACCTGAGCAAGTCCACAACAGGTGTTTAACGTCAGCTTCCGGCGCAGGAGTCACACAGAAGGGGCAGGTGTCCGCAAACGGGGCGTGATATCGCGCAGGCCAAGCGTAACTGCTGGGGATAACGCCACCCCAACTCGAAGCCTCCGCAGCAAGACCTCCTCCCGGCGAGTGAGCCCACTGGGGAGGTCAGCTCCACGCGGTGGAAGTAAAGCACGCGTTGCGCGACTTGTAGATGAAAAAACAAATTCTTCTTTCAAACGTTCCATAGGGCGCTATCAGCAGAACAGTTTAGATTTAAGGTGTTTCAAGTGATGTCCTTTCATTTGCTATAAAGAGCATATACTCGGCAAAACATCGGTTGTATTCCATTTTAATAAAATGTTTTCCTTCACCGACTAGGGCGCCCCAGAAAGCAACCACCAGTTTCCCTTTTTATGCGCTGTCCGACGTTCTCCACGCGGAAACCGTGACGCTGCACATGCGGCTAGTTGTGTAGCGTATACGCGTGCCACAATTTCCGCTCGTCAAATCCCAATGCCAAAATTCGAATTCTTATTTCAAAGAGGGCCTCAGTGAAAGAAAAAAGAGAAAACAGAGACGCTAGGACGGAGCGGGTCCCTTACGGTTCTATTTACAAGCGTGACGTCACCGCGACGTCACACAGGCACTGACATCCCCATGGGGTTGCACCGGATAAGTTTTCTCCGCACTCAGGACCGCTGGATTTACTTTTCGCCTAGCCATCTGCAAAGCTGCGCTTTAAAAGTCGACATTAACAGTGGACGTTAATGGCTGGCCGATTTTCCTGAGCGGGTGAACGCGGAACAAGTAGAGGTC
This sequence comes from Haemaphysalis longicornis, assembly GCA_013339765.2. Lineage (NCBI taxonomy): Eukaryota > Metazoa > Arthropoda > Arachnida > Ixodida > Ixodidae > Haemaphysalis > Haemaphysalis longicornis. The sequence goes on along the minus strand of CM023452.1, from coordinate 195,191,571 downwards.
GTGATAATGATGATGATACTTTTTAGAGGAAAAGCCCCTTAGGGGCTCGGCTGTTGGCGTCTCATGTCGTCGTCGTAATCGTCTTCTCATGTAGTCACGGTACTAAAACACCGGGACGCTCGTTTACACCTCGGGCTAGGACGTAACGCGTACTAAAAGAACACACGGGGCTCTCGTTTTCCAACGCCTCGAGCTAGAACGCTTCGTGCTTCAAAGAAACGAGATTTTTACAGCAAAACTGTATACCTCTACCACCCCCGAACAGTTTCATCTCCGTTGGCAAAAACGCCAAGGCGCCAAGAATACACTGATATATACTGCATGCTTCGCCCCTCCCCAGGTTTCCAGTTAGTGGAGATGGCCCGGGATTTTTTTTTTTTATTTCGGTCTTGTTTTTGGAGCGTTCCAAAGAGGAGTACGCGAACGCTGCGCGAAGCTCGAAGAAAACAGCAGCTGCCGCGTTTCCCGTTCTCCATCAGCGCCAAGGTGTCCGCGTCACGCGTGCGCACAGCCGCGAACTCCGCAAGCTGCGTTTACGAGCACACGAGTAATGCCGTCGTCACGCCGCCGCCCACGCCAAAACGCATACGGCTTCTCTCCCGCTGAAAGCGAACAGCAAAGCAGCAAGAAGCGAGGTTTTACGCAGACTCGGCAGAGATGCGACCGCGCGTGACGAAATTGTTGTTTGAGCGACGACGTGAATTAGCGCACAAAGTGAAAGCGTATACAGTCGTTGGCAAAATTAAAAAGGAGGAGAATCAAAACACGGACGCGAGGGAAAGCCTTACGACCCTGCACGCAGGTGCGGAGCGAAGTTAGTTACGACTGAAAAAGAATTATGGTTACATGTACACGGCAGCTGTGAAAGGAAATTGGTGTGTTTCGGTAGGAGGATGTGTCACACGTATACAGAAGGGAAATTATAGTTGCAACATTTATTCGTGAGGGGGGGGGGGGGGTGAGTTTTTAAAGGGACACGACAGCAGGATTCTTTGGCTGATTAGAAATGATCGACGAGTTAATTAATTGCATAGCTTACGCTTTAGTGTATCGTTCCTAATAACAAGGCCACTTTTCAAGAGGAACTGTACAATTCCGATTATAGCGTGTCCTTCGAGTGTGTTGGTTTCGATGGCGGGGGGTGGGGGGGGGGGAATTAAGATCGAGATTGGGAAATAGAATGATTGGGCCATAGAAAGTAATAGGAATAGGTTGTGTGCCAGCATCGACGAGGTAATAGCAATGCTCTGTAACCTCGTTAATTTGGGGACAATGGCCATGCATGGGATATGGTCTAGATGTAGGAGGGGGTGGATTATCTCAACAGAGGGGTTGCTGTTTGCTGTTGATCCCATTGACTATTGTTTCCAGGTCATGCGATGAACTCGTGGAAATCTTGCTGATAAACATTTCCCGTGCTCCACTGACGGAAGAGAGGTGTGGGTGTGTGTGCGCATGCCATGATCTTTCGGTGCGATGATGTATCTCAGTCAGAGTATTTTGTTGGTTCAGAACATATTGTGCTGCGAATAGTGAGGGCATGCCAGGACTCGTGGGCCAAGTTGCCGTGTTCCAATGGGCCTAGAGCCTCTTGTGCAGCCTCGTGTAGCCTAATGGGGGGCCTGAGTCCCGGGTATACCGTGTACTCATGTCCTGGAGTCCACTCCATTTTAAATTGCTTGCAGTGAAGTGGAGTGTCGTCCTTTGATTTCAACATAAGCATACACACACCTACCTACAGAAGCTGAGCACAGGCAGAGCGATATCCGGGTGTACCGTCAACTAGTGTTCTGAAGTCCAGTCTATACAAACTTGCGAGCCGTACAGGTGAAGGGCTGTTTGATTTCTGTACGTAAGCATGCACGCCCACCGACAGAGGCTGAGCACCCGCAGAGAGATGTGACATGTCCGCGCATCCATTCATCACAATCATCTCCGGTGGCGCCGCAAGAAGGACGGAGCGAGAAACAGGATGAACGCAAACAAGCAAGAGACGGAGCCAGGAAGAAGCCAACGCGAAGGAGGTCTTTACAAGGCGACGATTGGTTTTGGCGGCTCACCAAACGCTTCCTCACAAAGACGCCGCGGCCAGTTGTTGCGGGAGTCAGCGGCGAGGCGTATCCGGTCCAATCTTTCTGGCTGCTGGATCTTTCCTTTTTTTTTTTCGTCCTCGCTTACTGTTTTCAAGCCCCAAAACAAGCCCAGTGCTTTTCTGAGACTGCGTTTCTCGGTAGGAGGAAAGTGAAATAACAGGCTGAAATATGCCGCGAAGTAAAGGCGGAGGAGGTTGAGGGAGGACCACGAAAGGTGTCGACGGAGTGCACACTCACAAACCACCATTTTCTCACAGGAAGGCAAGACTGCTTCCGTTACTTTACCTTTGCTGCTCCCTGTTGGGGCATACCATTCGGAGCGATAACGGGAATCCTGGGAAACGGAAAGGGTCCCAGAAAATAAACCCTAGAGACAAACGAACTTATACTCTGGAGCGTAAACGAAGGCGCAATGTCACGCTAATTTAGAGATCACGAAGAGTTACTATGATTAAAACAGCGGAAATCATTTTTTTATTTCAGCTAAAATTGTCCAACGCCGGCGGCAACGCCGGCGCATTACGTTCACTGCGGTGTCCCGCAAGGAGGCGTTCTCGACCCCACGCTGTTTAACATTTCGCCGATCGGCCTCGAGCACTAACTCTCTTCCAAGAACGGTCAACACCGTGCGATAGCCCAGAAGTCCGCATAAGCGCCGGTCACATCTGCATTCAAGCCAAAGCTGTGACTCATCGGCAGGTGCGAAGGCGGCTCCAAAGGGCAGATGATGCGATTCCGGTCGTGCGAGTAGAGGGAGCGCTCCGAGCATGTCTGGGAGCAAACGAGCGTCGCTGGCGGCTTGCACGCATAGCTAGATCCCCTTCTGTTTCTATGGGGGAAGGGGGGAGGACTAAATCGTGATGCTTCAGGGCATTCAGGAATTAATTACATGTCAACAGGTATTTATATAGTACTGCTATTTTGCTGTGTTCGTCTAGAAAATTATTAGTGAAGAGTGTTGTAACAAACCACTGCGCAGCCGTGGTAAAACAGCACTTGCTAGGTAGTATACATGCATTGGTATGCCGGTATTCCAAATTTTAACGGGAAACACGTGGGCTGCGAATATTCCGATTCATTCATTCATTCATTCATTCATTCAGACAGACAGACAGACAGACAGACAGACAGGGAGTAAAGAAAATACACGAGACCACGCTACATGAAGCCGACACCAGTTGGCATTTTGCGGGTCGGCCCTAATGGGAAACGGGCCAGGGATATGAGCTGTTTTTTAGAGGGCAATCACGCTAGCTCACTTAGACTGTAATCGCACAGACCAAAGCGATGCCCACGACGTCGTTTAGCGTGAAAGATTCATCGCCCTCAGTTGGCATCTATTCTCGACGCCAACAGCCGAATCGAACTCCGAAGCCTCAAGGAGAACTTTACGCTTGATATAGAATCCTTAACTGGCGAGACGGGATATGTATAGAGCGCGATAGCGCGAAAACTCATTCTAATTGTCTCGTCATCGTCAGCCATTCCAACCGAGCTTTATCGATGGTAAAGTTCAACGCGCAGCCCCGCGGCGTAACGCACCCAGTTAAAAGCAACCCTAGGAAAAAAAAAAATAATAATAAAAAAAAAAAAAAAAAAAAACATTGGAGGTCCATTTCGGCCTGCCGAAAACACAGTTGGTTCAATGGGAACTAATTAGAAATACAAATGGTTCCAATTGGACCATTTGTGTTCCCGCTGATCCAAATGGGCCTCCAATTGCTTTTTTTTTTTTTTGCCTGGGACGCTCACCTGAAAGGCCACAAATATACGCCGACGCAACCTAAATCACCGACACACCATCGCCGTATTCGATTACCGAAGCTGACGATTAATTAGGCGAAGCTCAGATTGCCGTAATTATTTACCCACGCGTGTCTGCCATTGACAGCAGACCTCGAAGAAGAGAGAGAAAAAGTGTGTGACAGCGGCAGCGTTGGCCCAGCGCCAAGCTTCGTCGGCCGACCAAGAGGGAGCGCAGAGGTGCCTGAAATACACCTACACACGGCTAGAGCACGGCACGGCCATGAACAGCACAAACATCGAGGGTGCGGCAAACGCGGCAGAGGTGTCCCCTGCCAAAACGAAGGATGAATGGCGAACGCGACATGCGGCGCCGTCACTCAAAGCGGTCGCTCGGGCTCGCACAAAGAACCGCACGCCGAAGATTTTCGTAGCTCCATATTCGACACACGCTGAACGACCGGGTACGTTTATTACGCACGAACAGAGTCTGGGCGAATAAAAGCAGGAGAGGCACGCGGGGAGGAGGCTAAAAAATAAATGAAGAGGTTCAGATCTGTTCGAGCAAGCAGGTGGTGGTGGAATTTTGATACGCGAGAGACGAATGGAGCGTGGAAAACGAGGTCTGCATACGTCGCTGCTGCTGTAATAAAATGTATTATCTGATTCTTGTAACAGGTTCAGGGCCTCTGCTTTGAGTTCGCCGCATGCGCATGTGCGAACCTGTGTACGAATATTACTCGTATATTCAGAGAGCTAACAATGACGGCACATGCACGCGTTACGTGCCTACGTACCCGAAAACTGGGACTTTTTAGAATGTACACATTACGGTGCGAACAAACAATGCTTGGCACAGAAGTAACGGTATTTTATCAAAAAACGAGAGGTGCTCTAGACGGTGTGGTGAACAGGTCACCAAAGGGTCCTTTTTGCAACACGAGAAACGGAAGTTGATGTCCTCAAAATCAAGGCAAGTATATATATATATATATATATATATATATATATATATATATAATATATATAATATATATATATAATATAGAGAGAGAGAGAGAGAGAGAGAGAGAGAGAGAGAGAACCAGCTATCTAAATGCAGTGTTTCGTGACCCAGAAAGAAGAGGGCACGGGACCAACGTATCAACTATTTGCATTAATGTATCAGCTCGCTCTGCCAACTCGCCCGACTGCAAATTTAGGTGTATTAGCTCAGCGCAGTCACACAATCTATATATTCATTTACCGGTGAGAGCCAGCCCTGCATCGGCTCGCTGTTATCAGGTAAATAAACAGCCGTGATTTCTGGGATTTTCTCCGCATTTACGCTCCCTTTCTAGCTCCCACTTCCATGCCTTCCTCTAGAACCTAGTACAATCCTTCAACTAAGTTGCCCCTAACAGCGGTTTCGCACTGGCAGTGTGACCCAAGACCTTGTCTAGATTGCACATTGACTGCCGCCTCGAGGGTACCCACACGTTACTTGCGTTAGTGAGATCACAAGGCATGCATATTCCCAACCCCCTCTCCGGTTCTTCCGTCATCGTTCGAGCTTCCATTATAAACCCAGCTGTTGCCGTCGACGCTGCCAGCTCGCCCAAAAAAAGGAACCCTTCGTGAAACGGCGCCAACAACAGCACCAGCAGCGGGGAATAATTTTGACGCAGAAAACGCGTGACCAAACGTAAACAATCAAAAGAAAGCAGCGGGCAGGGACAACACCACACAGACAAGAAGGCACCCCTGTACAACGTCTTCGCGGTACGTTAGAAGATTCGAGTTTTCCCCGCTGGATGAACAACAAGAAACGACCAATACCTGCAACGGAGACCACGGAGACAGTCGTAATCCAACGACGTGAAACACAAGCGGGGAGGCGATGCTCAGGCCGTATGCTCTCAAAACGGTGTTGGCCGAAGAACCGCGCCTTCAGCAACGACTTCCCTTCCGGAGAAGTACAATCCACGAACAACGGGCGAAGACTCAAAGCGGCGGCGCCCCCCTTTTCACGTATCAGGTGTTGGCAGAAAAGAGTCTCGTAGAAGCGGTGCGACAGAGAAGAAAGACCTTTCGTGAAAGCCACCCATTCTTACCTTTAAATAATGATAATAATAAAAAAGAGAGCGGTTTGCTTCTTCAGTCGCCGTGCTCGGTGGTGGAAGAAACTTCTCGTCGGAGGTGGTGGTGGCGCACCCTTTTTCCGTGTTTTCTCGAGTTCTTTTTCCGGGCGTACGTAGTACACCGCCTTTATTCGTACCTTCCGCTTCACGACGCCCGCGTCTATATTGGGACGCACCGCGGATCTCGAAGCGGGAGCCTATAATAACGGAGACCTGCGCGGCGGCTACGGAATGACAGCTGGTACTCGTACTTACTCAAAGGGCGTCTGTGTTTTTTTTCCTGTTTTTTTTTCTCGCCCGGGAAAGTTATTACGAGCTTAGAAAGGTAAGTACACCGAGCTTGTAATCGATTAAGTAACGCCTCGCAACACATAACAGAGCGCATTTTCGGCGGGATATATAAACGGTATGTAAAAAGGTATACATTTTCAGATAATAAAAACCCACTGGTTAAATCCCTCGTTAAAAGCGAAGCCAATTCGTTCTATAAGCACTACAGCAAGAAACCGTGAGACACTTCGAATAAAATTACATTGCAATAAAGCTACAGCGGAACCTCGTTATAACGAAAAGGGACAGCAAATAAGTTCGTTATAACCGATATTCCTTGTAACAGTAGAGGTAACAATCGGCTACAACAAATCGACAATCTGGCTCGCGCAATAAGACTTTTACAAGAATGCATTTTTAAGGCTTCGAACTCACTATAAACAAGGGAACTGTTACTTTTTCCTTGTTGTATTGCAAGCCCAATGAACCTGAACCCGAGTACGCGAAATTACAACAGAACAAAGTTCCCTGACAAAACAGGCGTGCGTCCTTATTTATTCGATGAAGAATGCGATCTTCGTCTGGTGGCCACTCACAGCACTGAGTATAGGATGAAGTTTTCCGAAGTGTCCCCGAACAAAACGGCCTTTATACTTCTGCAGTTTCGGACTATACGGGGGTTTTTTTCCAAGTAGCTTCTCAGCCTCCTGGTCAAACATTTCTTCGTTATATCCGATATCGCGCGCGGCTCTCACGGTTTCAGTTTCGCTATAAAAGAAGAAGTGTCACTGAAATAAAGCGTGACCAATTAAAGTTTGGATGTAGTTCGCTATCGACGATAAGTCGCTATATCAGTGTTCGCTACAACGAGGTTCAGCTGTATTTGGTTATACCGGGTGTTTACTCTAGGCAGCGCGCCCGGTAGGTTAATTTGACGACTTGTGCAGCGAGAGCCCGCTTAAATACCTGCACTTCGCCCGTCCACGCAAAACAAGATAAAACGAAACTGACACGAAGGTTGCGTACTGCGAATAGCTTACGCTGTAGATACTACATCTGCCATCGCGACGCCGGTTGGTGAACATGTCAGCCATAGTTGCGCCTATGCATGCAGATGAATTTATAGTAATAGTCGTCGTTAGATAACAGGCGGAGAAAGCAAGGACCTCATTCGTCTAAAGATTCAGCAAATTGTGCACAATCTAACACACGCACACATGTCCGAACGCACGCACGCGCGAACGCACGATCCCAGACACGAGTGAGACGAGACAACCCAAGAAACGTGTAAGGTTATGTTCAGATACCGAGGCAAAAGCCACATCGGGATCCATGCATGACGTAAAAAAACGGCGTGTCACGCAGTTCGGTTGGCTTAAACGTGCAATAACGTCATTCTTCAAATAAAGATATTACGACAGTTGCGGCAACAGTCTGAACCCGGCCTAAGGAGCAAACTGGGCGAATTCATGGCTCGAAGAGGTTTTTAAAAAGCACGGCGAAGATATATATGCCTTTCAGAGAAGACACGATTGCGATAACGGCATACACGACTAAACCGCTAAACGAGAAAGCTGAGAGAAAACACGAGCGAGCGCGGTTCGGTGTGCGAGTAATGAAGCGTTAAAAGCATAAAAAAAATACAGCCGCAGAGAGGCGGAAAATCTTGGAAGTGGACTTCGCGGATGCCCCAACGATGAAGAACTAACAAGCGCGAGCACAGCCGCGCGGTCGACTGCTCACGATTCGCGGGTTTTCTAAGTGCTCCAGCGCATCAGTTGGGTGCCAGGGTTTATACAAGACACGACACGGCGCGCATATAATTACCTTTCGGGCGAAATATATTCCGCACGGCTGAGCACGTGAATAACTCATGAGCGATTTCAATAAACCGAGACGAGGCGCTTCTATCAACTCAGCAAAACGCATGCACCGGAAGAAATTAACCAGTGGGGCGTTCACCATCTGATAAAAGTGTAAAGCTAGTAAATTCTCGCTATAGCGAAGTGCTCGGGACAAGACTTCGTTATAAGCGATATTTCGTTAAAACGTAGATAACTTGCTCCAAGTTCACTGCGGTCGGCACCATAAAACGATTCGAATAAGGCGATTTCGTTACAACCACGGTTTACTGTACATGCATATCCTGTGCACGGTTTACTGCATGTACGTACATGCATGCGTACGCATGTATGTATGTATGTATGTATGTATGTATGTATGTATGTATGGTATGTGTATGTATGTATGTATGTATGTATGTATGTATGTATGTATGTATGTATGTGTGTATTACGCATGTATGTAGTATGTATGTATGTATGTATGTATGTATGTTATGTAGTATGTATGTAGTAGTATGTGTATGTGTGTGCATGTATGTGTATGTACGCATGTATGTAGTATGTATGTGTATGTTGATGTATGATGTATGTATGTATGTATGTATGTATGTATGTATGTGTGCGCGTGCGTGCGTTTGTCGTCCCATAATGTCCTCACACCTCCGCGACACGGCTTAATGTACAAACGCTGTACCGAGACGAAAGATAAGCAAACAAAGTAACCCTGCTCAAGACCTACTACCCCATAAAGTGTCCATGTGCGTTACTCCGTAGTTTTTCCAGGGCAAAGTATCTTGCACCCCAGTGCGGATACCAATTTGAGACATTAATTTTTTTGTCTCCTTGCGTAGCTTGCTCCAGTTTAAACGTAACCTAATTTCCAGCAACGAGAATCGAGAGCATACACATATTCGCGATCGTATCGCACTGAGAGGGCCTACCAATAATCTCCCGGGATTAATAACGACAACAACAAGAAACGGAAAGTTTAAAATGAAAGAAGGGCAGCGAAGACGACACTTAGTTTGTTGGTACATCACCGCGGCAAAAATAAAGAAAAGGAAAAACTGGGTCACGCAGCGCCTAAAAAAAGACGCGCAGGTGCGCGCCGATATACATCCTCTCAGACAGAGCACCAGGCCACGGTCGTCGAAAGGCATACACTACTAATAACCCCGTAGAAGACACCCGGCGGGGGTAACGAAGGAGAACGGCCGCCTATAACGGTCGCCCGTAACGGTCGCCCCCGCCCCGCGGGCGTCCGCGCGACAGGATCTCGGTCAAGGCGCCGCCGGTAATTGGGCGACGCACACGCGCCCTCTTCTCCACACACACGCTCCATTTTGTTTTTTTCTGCTACGAACCCGCGCTCTGCTTCCCACGCTGCCGCCCCACACGTCGAAGCCGTATACGCCGCGCAAGCGCACGCTACCGTTAACGTCAAAACGTACCACGTGCACACCATCACAGTATCGGCAAGGAAGGCAAAAATGGCGCCCACCGATATCTGATCAAACGACAGTCCCCAGAGCATGTCTAGATTGACCATCAGCTAATCGCAAAAGCATGGCAACGGACCTTTTCCACGCCAAGAAAAGCACTTGGTGATTACGAAAAGCACAATTATTGGCTCTTTCGGTTGCCGGTGACCGCCGTGTATACATTCCTAATCAGAAGGCGGGCACATGGTGATGTGCGAACAGGCTTCCTTGGCATGAACGAAAGACGCTCTTTGAGTGCACTGTTGACAAATGTTGTTACGTTCCCGAATTCCGGAGGTCGGTCGTCCGATAGCGCTTTGGCAATGTCCAGCGAATGTCATCCACATTCCGGCCCGGCGTAACGACCGCGTCTGTAGTCAGCGGCAACTCAGATAAGAGCGAACCACTTGCAAAATAATCGCCTGAGGCGCATACGTAGATAAAGGTCGCGGAAAAGGTCCATGCATGGGTGAAGCGTTGGAGGTAGTAACGGACGTCCCGCTGCTCACTAACAGGAATGAGGAAAGGCAGAGCGATACCATTTCCACGCGGAAGACAGTGACGGATGAGTAGAGAGCAGAATAGGATGACGCGACCCAGACGGTCTTGACAACAGAAGCCCCCCACCCCTCCCCCCTGTTCTCTGATCATAAGTGAAATTTCTGATCACGTGAAATTTTGCTCACAAATATCGACAGAGCTATACCACGAACAATTTCGTTACAAAAAAATGGCTCAGCTTGCACAAGTGGTGCAACCCTGGGGAAAGAGCGGAGCTTGGGGTCGACCCAGCTTCTTCCGGTTTTGTGAAGTTTTTCTAGGATTTGCTAAGTTTTGTTAGGTTTCGCGATGTTCTTTCTCGGCAAGGCAAATTGTTGAGGGGTGAGGCCAAGTTTAGCCGGATTTTGCAAAGCTGTTCCGGTCGGTGCCCCTCACTGAAAACGGATCCCAGGGGGAAGAAGCTACGTCGACCCCCAGCTCCTCTGTTTCTCCAGCCTTGCACCATTAGCGCAAGCTGCGCCATTTTTTGTGTGTTTTAGCAGCCCAAGAAAGGCTGTCAACTTTAAAGCGATACAGTAAGGGGTGCGCATACGCATATGCCCCTTGAGCTCACGCCCGAGTAGGCGCGAAAGCCGGCTTCACTGTTATAATACCCCATCGGCGGTGGTGCACCCTTTACAGGCGGCGCAGTTTTTTTGCTAACGCCACCGGACCAAGCTCAAGCTGAAGCGGCTCCGCTGTTGAAACAACTAAAGCAATTGCTCCTGACGGTGCTCGTGTGAAACCAACCTTTGAAAGCTCGAATCTGTACCTTGGAATGCACTGCGGAGACAACAGCAACACATAGTCACGTCTCGGCGCCATTTCTATTTTCATTTCGGGGGCGTATACAGGAGCCTTGCCTCCCTCCCAAACACCCCCCCCCCCCATTTTTTCTTAGGCCACTGGCCATTCCTTTGCCCAAACAAAGATTTATACTACATTTCGAGACGCCATTTTGGCCCAAAACGCTCTTACAGAAGTTGCCTTGCTTTACGTAAAATTCGGCCTTTCGGTAAACAAACAGCACGCGCTGCCTGAACACCGAATCTTACGAAACACGACAAACACGGGTTTTTGCGTTGAAATGTTTTCAACGGATTTGTTAAAATTTCTCTATCATTATGTTAGGTTAGGTTGGGGATATAGCTAAGCAGCTTAAAATGCGTCTAACGTCGTCAGGGCGAAAAACATGGAGGCCAAAATGGATCAGCACCGCCATGGCCGGTCTATGACCCTCCGTATTTGCTCGGCGGCCGAAGCGTAATACGTTTCCAGCACTGAGTCGCTGCAGTCAGAAACAAGGTCAACCTGCCCTTGCTTTTTCTGGCAGGTTCTGATGACAACTTGAGGAGTGTCTGGTAGTCAGGCGCAAAGAAATGCACAAGTGAGAAAAAGAACACCCGCAGTTCAACTGTATCCACTTTTAGTGTCCGCTGTATACGTCTTCCCGTGGAATAAACATTTCAGTTTGGAGTCAGCGCCGCAGGTTCGGTCGGCTTCTGTTGCTCGTCTGGCCGCCCTTGGCGCCGTTTGAGACACCACGAACCGCTGCCAACTCGGCCACCAGCTCACCGTTTCTGCGGCTGTCTACAGCCTGCGCTCCCCCGCAAAGGCGCGAGAGCTTCGACTCATCTCGTTCTGGGGAAGCGTGCAAGTTGCGCCTTTACACAAACCTGCACACCGCGACCGACGGACGGAGTAACACGCGTGGACGCCTCGCCTCGGAAACAGAAAAAACAACGGAAATTGTTATCACATACTCCCTCGTCCCAACATAGTTATACGCTATAAAACTGTATAAGCTGCGGGATGTTTCTCAATGAAGTTGACAGCAGCACCCAAGGCAAAATAAATGAAATTCACGCACAGATCGTCTTTAAGAAATAACACCAAACCGAATAAATGGAAATCACACACGATCGTCTTTAAAAAATAACAATCACTTCAAAGATAACCTGGCACGGTCGTTACCTTGAGATAAAACGTGCCAGCCTCGTACCGCACAATCTGGCGAGTAATCGGCGCTCAAACGCGATTGTTTTCTCCCGTCGTCACGTCACTGGTGGCGTGGCCTGTGATGGCGTCGACAGCTTTTGCGGTAAGAACAACAAGTTCGTTCGCACCCCTCCGGTTCGCGAACTTGGCCGCCAATGCGGAGGATGTTGATCCGAGACCATCAAACGCCAAGAAGGTCATCGCTCGCCTCATGTTCCCTCAGGATAGTCGCCAAATACAGCCCCTCCGTCTATCTGTACCCCCTATATCTTTTTTTTTTGTATTTTTTCGCGTCTCATATCATCGATCCCGACAATTTCTTCCCCTCCTTTGGTAATCTAGCCACCACCCCGACGACAGCGGGACCACAGACGTCGGCCTGAACCGTCCACAAGCTACTTCCTTTTCTTCTCCTTCCGCAATCAGCGACGTCAACGCCGTATAACTTCCCACTCGGCATTGCATCACTCCTAGACAGCGCCAGCAGCTTCCTCCATCTCACTTCCTCACCCTCTTCGACGTAACAGACGCCCAAATCGAGACAATGTCGCGGGGGAACGCGCCCGGCGCACACATCTCCACAGCGACTCGTCAATCCCGACGCCGAGCTGGGCAACCCCGTCAACTCATCATCCCCTCCGTTTTTCCTCCCGCCATCTCCATTCTCTCCGCGCCCAGAGAACGGTGAATCACCGCCGCGGGAGACCGAGATAAACGCACGCGCAACAGCCGCAGCGACAGAAAGAAAGCTGGTGTCGCACGTCTCGGAACAGTCGGGCGTTCCGTTTGCCCGCATGAGTTCATCCTGGAGCGTCGTCGGTCGCTTCAGTGGTCGTCGCTGAGTCCTCCCGAGGATGCCGATGACGACGACGGACGAGGGGTTAATGACCCGGGAGCAGCGGCGGGACGACACCAGCTACCGCCACGCGCGGCAATAAAGTAAAGTAAAACAAGAAAAGAAGGGGCGGCGGCAGAGAGGCCCTCTGACCCAGATTCGCTTGTCGCCACGCGGCAGCAGCACGTGTTGGGGTCCCCCGCTGTGCGCGCAGCCGCCGCGTTTCGCCCCTTTTTCCTTTGGAATTTTTTCCCCGGGTTCCCCAACCCGGGGGGCAGTATTTTTGCCCCTATAATAGGTGACGCCAAACATCGGGGCTCCCAGCCCTATAAGCGGGCACATTACCTCTTCCTGCAACCTATGCACGAGGTGACCAAAATTAGGGAAACAACCCTTGGCGGGAAAAGCAGCCCTCCTCAAAAATCCTTATCAGACGGGAAACTAGAGCCATAAATACGCCCCTTCACCTCTGAAGGGGCCCCAGCAACCGGGGGTTCGTGCCGGGGCGGCGTTTTGTAGGCGAAAACAACGGGAGAGTTTCGGCGAATTAAGCCCCAGGTGGTAAAAGAACTTCGGGGGCCTCCTCGGAAGCACCTCATCCCCCTGCTTTTGCGTGGCGAAACCCACAAAATCAATCACATAGCTGAAGTGGAAAGCGCTTACCCTTCGACTAGTAGCAACAAGAACGAGAAAGACAACAAAACAGGACGAAGCGCATCTTTATCGTCCTTGTTGCTACAAGTAAAAGTTTGGGCGCTTTCTAATTCAGCTATGCATCCCCAACTATCCCCTACAGAGGTTCTGTTAGCGACGTAACCTTTACTTAGTGAGGCTAGGTGGAAGCGCTTCGGTACGACGGCCTCCGTACGACGTAACGGCGAGTCAAACGCAAATTAGCTGAGAGCTGAGCAGCCTCAAAAGCGATTACCGCAGCTCGTGGAATGAAACACATACGAAGCAAAATCCTCGCATCACGGAAACGGCCACTTGTAACCACGGAAATTGCTGCCGCAACCCTTTGCCTCCCACCCTCCCAATGATCGAATCTGCCCCTTCGGGCTTCGCCTCCTCCGCGCCGCTTCCGCCGCGAGCCTATTTCGGGGGCAGGTGGGTTGGACGACCTGCGGGCAACGCTTCACTGAGCATTTGGGCCCGGCGACGGAGGATGGGGCGAGAAGGGAGCAACTTCCGGAGCAAGCCGCCACCAGCAGTGGAGGCGCCAAGGACCAAAGCCGCTGTCGCCGAAGCAGGAAGGCGGCTTCTGCCAGAGCGACGACGCCTCCGCCCATCCGGAAAGCGAGGAGGCGTCGCTCGCGTCCAAAACACCGCTGAGCGACATCCTCGCGCAGGTGTTGTTGCTGCCCAAACCCGAGGGCGTCGTCACCGGTCGCCGCTAACGCGTGACGTGGATGTCTGTCGCCTCTTTTTTTTTTGTCGCCCCGGGGCACGGAGGACGGGATGTCGTTTTTCACGAAGTTCGGGTTACAAAATTTACCCCGTCCCTTCCTGAAGAAAGTTGAGGGAAGCGGGAAAGCTAAACGTGCGCCCAACATTCGCTGAAAGTGCGCCCAGTCGAACGTCAAACCGTCAACGGCCCCAGTTTGCAAACGAAGAACGAAACCATGCGACGATTTTTCGCGCTCAAAGTAAACGCATGTATACGAACGACGTGAATGTATACAGGTATACTATTGTGCTCCTTCTTCATGATCGATGCGTGTGGTGTCTTATTTAGGAAGCCGTTCCTTTTCACGATGGTCAAGTAAACCATTTTGACACAGTGGAAGGCCCGTTTCACGCACGCGCCGCGTGTCCATAGATCTTATCAGCGCTTTTCGGTCGACCAAACGGTCTACGGGGAAGTGCATTTGTTTGTTGACAGGACGTCATCGGTACCACTAAAAGAACTTTCGCTTTAAAAATCACAGCCGTCGCAGCAGCGTGAACGCTGTGGATACCATGGTCGTTTTGCCGCAGAGCCTTAAGGACGCGGGTTCGATCTCGGCAAGCAGCGGCCGCTTTTCAGATGGAGGCGAAAAAGCAAAAAAAAAACGGCCGTGTGTCGAGATTCGGCGCAGGTTAAAGATCCCCAGGTGGTCCGAAATTAATCCGGAGCCCTCACACTACGGCGCGGCGCCCGGGTGTATGTTTTTTTATATACACACACACACAGCAAAAACAAAGGCAATCGGGAAACCCGAAAACTGGCTTCGTTATAAGCGATTCGTCGTTAACGCGGAGAAGATTCGCCTCTTAATTCACTGCCGTGGTCACCATGACATATTTCGAAATAAAGCGATTAGCTGTAACGAGTTGTATGTACATACACGTGTATACGCGCACACGACTCTCCATAGAAAGCGTCCACAGGCTAGAGAAGCAGGTATCCGTCTTACACCCTTTTTACACCCGTTAACCTGCCGATGTTCGTATTGTATGTACATTGCTCAGTTAAAACGATTGTCTATACAGCGATTTCACTTTTACTCCTTGCACCTGAAAAACTTCCGAAATACACTTTTCACCATTATGTTTGAGACGAAAGGGGTACGGACTCAGACTTAGAATGCCGCAGCAATTTTTTAAACACCGCGCGGGCGGGGCAGGGCTAAGGATGAAAGCACGAAAGCTGTGTTATAGACAAGCGTTTTACCGACTGTACTGGAGTCTATAAAGCATTCCCGTGGCTCACTTCCCTGCAATACACCTGAAATATCAATCGCTGCGCAGCTCAGTGTGCGCATTTTCCGAGCCTGATAATGTGCTGGGCTCGTCGCTGGAGTACTTAGCTAGTCTGATAGCTATTCCTGAAGCGTCCCGGTGAAGCGGACCCGCGCGAAAATATCAGATCTCCATGTTTCGAGCACACGCGTTGTGAGGAACAGAAAATGGAAGCGCGCGCCAGGAAAGGGCAACCGCAGCGCTGCAGGAGGGCTGGTCGCTGCCGCAGGTGCAATACGAGCCGCCTTGAGAGGCGCCAGGAGGCTACTGGCGATGGCGAGCGTCGGCGGGTGCTATCTAGGGGGCTGGCCAAGTGGTGACGGGCGCGGCCACTAAGTTTGACAGAAAGTTCGACAGCAGATCAACAGAAGGCCCAACGAGGCTTTAGCTTCCATTTACTTAAAAAGTTGCGAGCGTGCGCCATAATTTTTTTTTTAATAGTGTATACCCACTCCTGCCGTCTCCTCCAATCCGAAACCCCCGTTGTCGATTGTGAACTTAGATTGCGAACGATGCAAAACAATCTGTCTTGAATTGGCTTCGAACTATAGAGTAAAGCTTGAAAATAGCTCACAGGTAAGCGGAGGCCCGGTAGCAATGTATACGCCATGCCTGAAGGCTATAGGGCACGCCGGATGAGCCCGAAGCAGCGTCGATCATAGTATACGCGACACATTCTCATATTAATGGTGCTGGGCTAGTTATTCGTCTCGCTCTACATATCTTTGCCGATGGAAGGCCAAATGACGGTTGCCGCATGCACTCGAGGGATTCTTCGCAAAAAATGCAGCGGGAGTGTTTTTTTAACATCCTTTCCGCCCAATCTCCAATAAATGACACATAGTCAAACAGGCTATGCCGCAGTATCGATCGCGCAGCGAAATTAATCAGTAATACCGTTGAGCACTCTCGTTTCGCAAAGCAGTTGCGTATCAGCTAAAAAGGTGGAAATAAAAAAAAAAAAATCACGTTAACTTACTTCCCAAAAACGAAGGCGTGTAATTTGCAGCAAACGTTCCAGATAAGTTTGCTAATTAGCGCGGCCGTTCGAGTGCACACTGAGACAACGTAACGCACTCTATTTGGTACTATATATACGATTGTCAGGTGCTTGTCACGCGTGATGACGCACGATCCAAATGGGTGGAGCATATCAAGTGACAAATATTACTGCAGTCTACCCAAGCGCGCATCGACCAGTTTTACGAGTGACATTTGTTACAACGACACCCAACTTCTGAATACCGGTTTGGTAGCTTACGAATTTGCCCCTATTTTTGTTTTATAAGCTACCAGCGTATAGGCATTATCAATCGCATGCAGTACTAGGAAAGCGACCCAACTAAGAAAAGCACGGGGCCTTTCGCACTCTACTGCCTCTATAGCGGCAAAAAAACAACAACAAAAAAACAACAACGAAACAACAAAAAAAAACCGCCCTGTGCAAGATGTGGGCAAAAGAAACGAAAACACTGCGGCATTACAGTCTTTGCCAAAATTTTCTAGCCAACGCTAAAAGTGTATATAGGCCGCAAAAAACAGAAATTCAAAGTACTAGCCCAAGAGCAAGGCTCTCGTTTTATGCTGAAAAGCCAGAGAAAACACCTTTATTTCTTACCACCATAAAATATTTTGGTTAGAACTAAACGTTAAGCTTGTGATTTGAATTCTTTTTTGCTCAGAAACCTTCGGTGTGGCCCAGAAAATTTTGACAAAGACTGTACGTACTGCAACACAAGTCGAGAGTAAACGCCAACTCGTGTTCAACGCGGTCATGTGCGCGAGACGGCAAAAACACGCCACAACCACGCGCGTATCCACCGCTTCCGGAAATACAGGAAGCGTCGTTAGCCAAGCTCGCCCTCACATCATTCCTGTACACACGGCCTCAATCGCTGCCGGCAACAGACAACAAACCCTCGGGCAAATCGTGCGGTCCAATGAAAGATTCAACAAGTGATCCGTGACAACATTCGAGCGAGCCAGCGCGCGCACCTCTGCAGCAGCCGGAATGACCACGCAGCTGCGCCTGCCGCCGCATAGGCGACGTGTTCCGCGTGTAAATGGTTCGCGCGTGCTGCGGCAGTTATACACCACGCGTATACAAACACGGGAGGGCCGGCTTCGTGAGATCGAATAACGCCGGATTATCCTCCGCGCCGCGAAATCGCCGCCGCGGCCAGAGCCGAAACGTCGTCCATCGTGCGGGTCTGGTTCGAACGCGTGTGTGTACACGGCGCTAACTGCGTGCGTGCAAGCGCGCGGCTTAACGGGGTCTGCGGTTACTACAGTACAGCGTGACTCGAAAGCGAATGGCCGTGTTCGCCGCGTGCCTCGGAAGTCGTTCCGCGATGGACACTGCTGCTGCTGCTGGCGAGCAACACCGTCGGCAGCTCGAACAAGGCGAGAACGACGCACATACAGGAAATTCTCGCTATAACGAAATCGCTTTATTCGAAATTTTGGTTTGTTCGAAGTGTTCCATGGTTTCTAACTCAAGTACAAATAGCCATTTTCACTGCTTTCAACGAACTACCGATTGTAACGAGGTCAGCTTCCTGGTTTATGATTGATTGATTGATTGATTGATTGATTGATTGATTGATTGATTGATTGATTGTAGGGTTTAACGCGCCGACGCAACGCAGGCGATGAGGCGCGCCGTAGTGGAGGGCTCCGAATTAATTTTGAACCCCTGGGGATCTTTAACGTGCGCCGAAATTTCGTACACACGGGCGTTTCTGCTTTTCGCCTCCATCAGGAAAGCGGCCGCCGCGGCCGAGAATCGCATCCGCGTCCTCGTGCTCAGCAGCGCAACGCCTTAGACACTGAACCACCGCGGCGGGTTTCCTGGTTTATGGTTTGGGTTCATTTTAGTAATTAAACTTAAATACTGCCCTAAAAAAAACTGATCTCACCGTTGTGCTGCTGTGCACGAGAACGCGGTTCGATTCCCGGCCGCGGCGGCCGCTTTTCTGATGGAGGAGGAAAGCAAAAACGCCCGTGTGTACGAGATTTAGGCGCACGTTAAAGATCCTCGGGTGGTCAAAATTAATCCGGAGCCCTCCACTACGGCGCGCCTCATCGCCTCCGTTGCGTCGGCGCGTTAAACCGTACAATCAATCAAATAGGGTACATCTTTGTTGTTTCTTTATGGTATTTTTTACGATGACAATTGCGTTTTTTGTTCTATGTGTGTTGGCTGACTTTCCCGCAATACGCGTGTGCGCGCCGATTAAGCCTGCTGGGGGGGTACTCAGCACAAAATGCAATAACTGAGTGGATGATGAGATAACATCATTATCACTGGTGACGTCAACAAGAATTGGTGACGCCGCCATCGTGCCGTCAGGGTCATAACAAAAAGAAAAAAAAAAGAAATGAAAACAAAACAGCTAGCTGTGTGGGAAAAAGCAGAAGCAGCATTGGACGGCGTCCTGATTCGATTGATACGATCCTCTCGAAGGGGTTTGATGCAGCGAGACTTATTCCTTTAATTAATGCCACCCAAGA
Organism: Haemaphysalis longicornis; assembly: GCA_013339765.2. NCBI lineage: Eukaryota > Metazoa > Arthropoda > Arachnida > Ixodida > Ixodidae > Haemaphysalis > Haemaphysalis longicornis. The sequence continues at coordinate 195,172,413 of CM023452.1, read as the reverse complement.
AACGCAAGGTTGGTGAGACGGAGAATCGGCGTAAGAATGCTTACACGTTCGTTGAAATTCTCAGAGATTAGTATAATCTTTTCTTCCATCTCCAACCTGTTGTCTCATGGCGTATATAAAGCCCCATGTATTTCCACGAATTAAGGTTGTTAAAAGTAAGCGCATGCGCAGTTATAAGTTCCTTCTATCTTTGTTGATCTTTCGTGTTGAACTCTTGCAATGTCACTATGCGGCATTCCATCCTCCACGCCTGCTGTAAGGCTGCGGAGAGACGAAAGAAATTTCACGACACCGCTGTACGGTCCGTCCCTACACGCGCTACCCCATTAAAAAAAAAGAAAACGTCCGTTTGCGCAGCTTCCAGCACACAGACCTAAAGTTAGTTTTGCACCAATCTGTTTCAAGGCAGAGGAACCTTAAATCACAACGGAGTCGGAAACGAACTCAACAATTCGAGAGATAAGTAATAACTATGTTTACAGTGAGAAAAGAAAGTCCAGCAGCACCGCCGCTTTACACTGCACCATTCGTTCCCGTCGACGCGACCCACACAGCTTCCCTGTGGCACACGGAAAGAGCCTTGAACGGAACTCTCCCAGACACGCCTCTCTCCGGGCCTTGTTTAGCTAACGTGCCTGGCTTTCTGCGCGGCTGCTCAAGCAGTACGCCGCGCGCCGCCGGAGACAGACACACACACCCAAGGCTACCGGCGTTATCTCACTCGTGACTAAAAAAAAAAAAAAAGTGCCTACGTGGTCACTGCGGCAGTATGCATGCATGCCACAGGGCTTCCGCGTAGTCAACACTTCTGGCTCGCAAAAATGCCCAGCCCGTCAATGCTGAGTGGCTCCAATCACGACCCAAAGAGATAGTACACCAAGAGCGTTGTAAACAAAACTTCCCTCCGGAGGCACGTGCGAACGTTACTATAAACCCTCGCTCTTGTAACGAAGACAAACGAACAGGAAATTGCCTTCGTCATAAGCAATGCTCCGTTAAAACCGGTATGATTCCTCAATATGAATGGCAATGGGGACCACGAAATACTAAGAACACAACGGGATTTCGAATAAAACGATTTCGTCGTAATGAGCGTTTACTGTACAGTCTTTGTCAAAATTTTCTAGGCCACGCCGGAACCCCGCAGGCGGCAAAAAATTCAATGTACAAGCTTACGTCCCGAGCGAGGCTGAAACCTTGTATGCCGGAAAGCTAGAGAAAACACGTTTCTTTCTTACTGTCATAAAATAATTGTGTGACATTTAAAGGTGAAGCTTATATTTTGATTTCTTTGTGGTCGAGAAGGAGTAGAAGTGGCCAAGAAAAGTTTGACAAATGGTGCACATATTCTCACCATTGCCAGTCTCCGCATGCATACAGTGAATAAACGCATGTGGCACTTAACGAACTACTTTGTTTAAGCAGCATTCATTCACCCTAAGGTGTAGCAACACCGCAAAATGACGAACGAGGCGGGAAGAAGACAAGACTATCACCAGCGCCATCTCCTTTTCTGTACAGTTTCGTTCCCGACGCCAGCCGCATTTCCTATGTCGCAGCGAAAAGCGTTTCTCCGGTGTCCCTTTAACCCCACCTTAAAAGCTACCCTTTCTTTTTCAAACTGGACGTGAACACCCATAGCCGCCTTCCCGGTGGTGCCGTTAAACCACAACCCAATCATCATATATCTTATCCAACCAATCACTCACACAATCAGTCTCCAAATCTCATCCTTCATACAAAATCACTCCTTTTCTTTTTCTTCCGAACACCGCACCATTATAACCCGTCCGAATGTTTCCCCGAAATGATGGTGCCCGTTAGCAAACACCAACGTAGCCCCGAATGGCATCGTGCAGGGTGGAAGCCGCGTGATCTTATTAGCTGCCGACTATTCGCCTCACAGTTTTCGCCATATGAACATACCATCGTTTAAACAGGTACCGTGCGCAGAATAGCACATCACATTCCGGGTCGACAATCTGGTAGACGATTCGTCGACCCGCCTACTGCGTAGCGTAGTCGGCTCAGTTTTTCGTGTATTTCCGGTACACGATGCGTGGACGGAAATTTCATCCGCACGACTTACGTTATTAACCACGTGAGTTACGCGGGAGCATTTGTAGCACGTCAGGCTGCTGGAGTATAAACCCTAATCTACCGCGAATAATTTACCGTATTTTCGCGCGTATAACCCGCCACTGCAGATAATCCGCACCCCCACTTTCAGCCCGCTGGAAAGGAAAAAAAAAAAATCCTCGCGTGTCGCCCACACATTTGATACAGGAAAGGCTGCACCAAAGCTACTGCTCAAGCAACACATCGCATACTATGCAGACAGAAAAAAAGCCTACATTTACCAATTAGAATACACTGACTGCAAGGCGAAAGTCACAATTAACTCAGTGTCACTGCTCTCGTTAGAGCTATCACTTGAGCCGCAGTCCTCACTATTGTACACAAGGTCACCTTGACGGCACAACGCGCACTGCCGTGAAGCTGCACTAAAGAAACCCCGCGCATTATCCCTACTTTGCCACTGAAATTTTCGCATTCTTGGAGCGGGTTATACGCGCAAAAATATGGCACTTTATTCAGCACGAGGTTGTATAGAAACGACTGTCTTACAGGGCGATCAAGAACTTGACCTAAATCTTCCACCGACAAAGCAATCAATAGCACCGTTCCTGTTGATAATTGGGTGCTACGACTACTGTTTTAATGTAAAAAAATTAACCACAAACGTTTTGTTTTCGAACACCCGGGTACTAAAAAACAAACAATTGAAAAGCTTGAAAATACAAACCAATTTCACTTGTCCTGGTTTAACGTTAACTGAACCGTTTTTTGCTTGTTCATTACGAAGTGGGGCGTCGTCAGCCGATTTTCTCGCACGGCTAGCCAGCAAACACAACCGGTATTATTTGCGACGTGGTTGGCATTGTTTCCGCCCAGACAGCTGAGCTAGAATGCGAAATATTTCAGCCTGCCAAGGGCCCTCGCGATACCGAAAAGAATGCGCTCACACAAATGCCTACACGCAAAAGTCCATAGCCACGCCACGCGTTTGCAACGTCAACCAGTGATAGCATATCTCTGGTATGCACCCCAGCGGCTCATAACGCAAAAGATTAGAGCTCATTCTAATATCCAGATTTTCTACTTGTTTAATCTATTTGTGCATACTGTTCTATGCCCGCACTGGTGCCTTTGAAAGAATACACTGACTGCCTCCGCATACCGCAATCGAGAACGCGCGCTGGAATTGAGCACATGTTTTCACGCTGTCAGGGTTGACAGCACCTTATCAAGAACGTTATCACTGCTCTAGCGTCGACCGCGGCTTGAGAAAGAACTAGCACCGGAAACTGAGCGGCCCCTTCAGATCGGAGAAATTCGTGACACACGTATTTCAGCCATGCCTTTCCGCGAACGGTTACCGCCTGATCAGCTGAATCACGCAATTGTCGTCTGCTTTTCTTAAAGGGGTCAAAAAGGCAAAATACAACTTTGTTTAATTTGGAAAAGAAAAGAAAAGAAACAAAAATCTAGCCTGTGGTATAACCGACTCAGCCAAATTTCAGCAACGAAAGCCGCTTTTTGACCGAATAAACGCAACAAACATCGAAAACATTTCGAAATTCGCGCCACGCGACGTCAGTAGTGACGCAATTGAGGGAAATGATAAAACATCTATCAGTGGCAGTTATCAGTGGGTTAACTGCTCGTTAGCATTCAAGTGGTATACGGTCAAACGGGACCGTGAGACCCCACTGCAACCACACAGCCATGTTTCTCGGCGGGCGCCAATCGCAAAGTTTGTCTGATGATAAGAGGTAACCGCCGATTTAAACGCGTGAGCTAGTGATTGATGATTGGGGGTTTAACGCGCCGACGGTAAACAGGCGATGAGGCGCGCCGTAGCGGAGGGCTCCGGATTGATTTCGACCACCTGCAGGGGATCATAACGCGAGCCGATGTCTCGAACAAACGGCCGTTTTCGCTTATCGCCTCCGTCAGAAAAGCGGCCGCCTCGGCCGGGAATCGAACCCGCATCCCTGGCACAATCGCAGAAGCAATCCCATTTACGTCACAGAGACCACCAGAGCGGCCACTGCTTCACCTGCTTTGCCAAATATTTCGATTACAGTTAAACTTTGATATAACGAAGTTGACGAAAATTTGCATTTTTTCGTTACATCCATGTTTCGTTTCGAGTTCAAGCTCGCGGGAATGAAGCAGAAACGAAAACCAATAGCTAGGCATCAGTGATACTGAACCTCACCCTTGTTCAAGGATACATATCACACTGAAAAACTGCTACTACACGGCCCCGAATTCACAAAAAGTAATTGAGTATCACTTTACTTTTGGCATTCTTCGATGCCTTAACGCATTCAAGAACAAACTTATGCTAAAGGGCGGCCTTTTCGCGAACTTCATGCCCTTTTCTGCAGTAAAAATTGTCGAAGGGATGCTAGCTGGGACACTGTACCGGGCGGGTGACGTTCTTCTTTCTTGCCGGCTAAGACGGAATTAAAAATTGCGAGCTTGTGACGGAATTTAAAATTACGGGTTGTGAGATGATAGATGACAGCACGCCAACATCTATATTTACTCGCATAATGATCGCACTCGCGTTAAAAATAGGTCGTCGTCAAATACGACTTTTTTATTATTTTCCCCGCGCAATGATCGCACCCTTGAACTTTCCGCAGCCATATGTCGTAGGTGTGCCAGTCTACAAGACGATGGTCGTGCTGACCTTACTTTCCTTCCCTTTCAAAGCGGACATGGCTACGTTATTGTCGCGCACTTCCCGATATTAGCGATATCGGCAAGCATGAGTTCATTATTGGTGCGAAAGAAACTCTCACTAAATGCACATAATGTGCTCACAAGAGAAATAAAAAAAAAACGCGCCTCGGCTTGCAGCGTCGGCAGCCGTGTCTTATTGTCCCACACTGTGACAGCACAGCCACTTATTGGTCGACCTGTTCTCACTTCGCAGTAAACTCGTTCCGGCGCGTTCCGTAAATCACAAAAACACTGCATTATGCCTCACCTTGCAACGTAACTGGCGGTGGTTCGTGGAGCTTTTATCATGTTTTTATTATGTTCATTATGTTCATGAGACCTATCGCAAAAATTCCGACCTTGAGCAACTTGAGTTTTCTGCTCTGAAACGTTTTTCGCGAAAAATTTACCTCGCGTGATGACCGCACCCCTCCTAAATTTGCCTCATATTTCTGAAAAAAAAAAAAAAAAGTGCGATCATTACGCGAGTAAATAGATTGCCTCAGGGAATACGAACGCACCCCCAGAACATTCCGTACCGCTCTTTTCGCAACATAACTACAGATACTACAACGAGACAGCTAGAGAGATAAATAAAAAAAAATCACGCCAAAGGAAACGGGCGCCCGCTTTGAGTCATCCAGCGCACCGATAATAGTTCGCTCCAATGGAGGAGGAGGAGGAGGGAGGGCGAGTGCGTCCGATGGCGTGGGGGTGCGCAATATGTGGCCCCGCAACCACACGCCTTTCCCCGAGGCCACCGACGCGTCACTTTTCGCGCCTGTAGCTTGTGCACGGCCCGGTCAGAGTTCTTACAAATGCACGCACACACATCTGTCGGCAGTTGTCGCCTACGGGGATTGGAGAAAAGAAACTGCGCGGCCTTGTGTACCGTGCCCGGCGCTTTTCTCGGTGGGCCCACCACGCAGTCAAGTCAACGCCACCGCTCAAAAACACGGTAAACACGCCAGTGCGAACGAGCTCCGCCGTGGGCGACTGACGAGTCACCCTGTTCCAGTTAACGCCAGAAATTGCGCACGAAGGAGAGGCGAGCGTTCATTCAGGTCACAATACACCCTCGTGAAACGTTCCGTATATAGGAGATTGTCGGAATACGGAGTTCATACGGAGTACAGTGCAGCCCGCTTATAACGAACACATTGGGAAACGGAAACCAGTTCGTTATACCCGTTTTTTGCTATATCGGGACATAAAACCTATGTATACAGATGGTAAAGGGAAACAAGTTTGTTCGTTATAGCCGGGATTTCGTTAAAACCGGGTTTGCTATGAGTGGGCTATACTGTACTACGCAACCAGGTGTAACTAATGCACACTATCTTTCCAAAAACAAAATAATCAAATGAATTGTCTGAAAATAAACCTTTGACGCGGTTTTGATATGATTGGGATTGAGGGTTTAAAACGCGCCGACGTAACGCAGTGGATGAACGCGCGCCGTAGTGGAGGGCTCCGGATTAATTTTGACCACCTGGGGATCTTTAACGTGCGCCGAAATCTCGTACACACGGCGTTTTTGCTTTTCGCCTCATCAGAAAAGCGGCCGCCGCGGCCGGGAATCGAACCCGCGACCTCGTGCTCAGCAGCGCAACGCCTTAGCCACTGAGCCACGACGGCGGTTGACACGGTTTTCGTGTTTCTGTTCTAATTAAGCGCGAAATACGGTACCATGTGCTTTCCCAGTGTTTTCTATGTACTCCGTATATACGGAATTCATACGGACCATGATTTGGCGTTTCTGGTGGTCGTATAGAGATAAAACCGCTGTCAAATTGTTTTAACGTAATACCGTACTACATTATCACGTGTTGCGGGCACATACCTCCGTTTAGATTTCTGCAGTGTGTCACAGCAAAGGTAGAAATTTCGCATTCCCATAATTCCGTACGGAACGGTTCAGGAGGGCAGTTACAGGAGAAATCTGATGCAGTAAACACTGGTTATACGAAATCGTTTTACTAGAAGTGTTTCGTGGTTCCCACTTGTCTTCCCCGCTTCCAACGAAGTATCGCTTATAACGAACCGCTTCCTTGTTCGGAGGACTTCGTTAGAACCAACGTTTTGTTTACTCAACATACAGCTAGATTACCTTAAAGCACCAAAGAGTAAAATACGCCGTGCGGAAGGTTGAAAAATATTTGCGTAGCCCGTCGGGTAAGCGTCACTGCCAACACAGTTATGCCTGAAGTCTGCCATGTCCTAGACTTGGCAAGGGGACCATCTCCTAATCTTGAAATCGCAGCCAACTCAGAAACGCCCTCAACTTAATAACAGTTGAGGGAATACGCTTCGTGCAATCCACTGAACATATCCACGGTAGTATACACACTGATCCAGCTGTGATGGCTCGGTAAGCTGCTCCTCTAGACAATTTGCAACAAAAGTAGAGAAATTTCTGATTCGTTATGTTAAGCGTATGACCCTGCACGCCTGTTATAATCGCTGAGAGTTTAGAAGAAGCGCGTATTGCTGCGAGACGCTCTGAGTCTAACTGAACCGATTCAGCTCATTACTATACTATCCTCTTCATCACCGCCCCAACGGCGGCCATCGCTGGTGCATCATACAGGTAAACGTTACAAATCTGTCAATATTCGTAATCTTTATTGATTAAAGTGACGTCCTTCGGTGTCGAAATGGAATTGGGCGCGTTATGAAATGCTAGTTCTTTCAAATAAAGGAAGGAAACATGGCTGCACGGTGCCTTTAACCTGCCACAAACGTCAGGCACGCGAACTTTACTCTTCTTTTAGGGGCGAAGCCCCTTAGGGGCTCGGGCTGTAGGCGTCTCATGTCGTCGTCGTAACCGTCGTGTCATGTAGTCACGGTCTAAAAAAAAAAAAAAAGAGAACACACCGGGACACTCGTTTACGCCTCCCGCTGGAGCGTTTCGTAGCGCGTATTAAAAAAAAAAATCAACAAAAAGAACACCCGGACACTCGTTTACGCCTGGAGAGCTTCGTGTTTGAAAGACTAGATACCTTTACAGCTAGCATAGCTGTATACCTCTACCACCAACGGTTTCATCTCCGTTGTCAAAAACGCCAAGGCGCCAAGAATACACTTGTATACTGCATGCTTCGCCATTTCCCAGGTGTCAGGTTAATGGAGATGGCCCAGGATTTTTTTTTATCACCAAGTAATTTTAGCGGACACTAACTTATGTATAGATTAGCATTACTCAACTAACCAACTGATTGATTAATAAATAATTATTTCGTACCCTCATCTTTACACTGCGCTTACAGCGACACTCTGGAGTCGAACCTCGTACCTCGCACTCAGCGCCCAATTCGCGCTAATAACCTCAACTGAATGGTGCTCGATCGAGGTGATTGATTTCGTTGATTTTTGATTTGATTTTCTAATTCCGGTTCCCGACACTCGCACCACGCAAACAAAACGAAACATTTCAAGAGCACGCAAGACGGACGACCTAGCAAACTACTTTCTAAACCAACGTCTGTACGAGCGAGGGTCGTGTCCTTGCTTATTTCTGAGGCCAAGTTGGCTACCGGACTTTCTTTTTTTGTGTTCCATCCGCTTCGAGGGAGATAAGGAGGGGAAATCACGGAGTCAACGAGGCGCAAGTCGCGGCGGGGCGGCGGCGGCCGACGGAGCCAAAAAGACACGGTTCATGCGTGCATGAACAACGCACGCTTGACGTATAAGCAAACGGATTCTCGAAAAAGAGGAAGGAAGCGGCGCATGATAACAACCCTGCGCGTGTACCTGCGGCGTACAGGCGTATAAATCAAGCCGCGCAGGCCTACCCTGCCAAACTAGTCCTATACGCAAAGAGGAGGGAAGACGCGCTGAGCAAAGGGAGGATTACCCGCAGCCGGGATCAGCGACCCACGGGGCGAACACACGGCGGCAGCGCAGCGACCCGATATTCGGGCAGAGCAAAGAAGAGTCAGCTCGTTCGGCGGGAAAAAAAAAACGCTGCGCTCGATCTGCCGCGAAGAATGATGACACACGGCCGTCTACCCTCCTCCATCTCCTCGGCAGTATACCGCCCGAGCACGTAGTACACGACCGACTCGTTCGGTGAAAACGCCTTGCCGCATCGCCGATTTCTCCGGAACGATCACGAGCGGATTCCGTACTTCTGAAGCACCTCAGGAGCTCGGGTTGTCGGCGTCTCATGTCGTCGTCGTATTCTCATGTGGTCACGGTACTAAAACACCGGGATGACACTCGTTTTCCAACGCCTAGCGATAGAACGTTTCATCTACGTGGGCAAAACACGTATACTAAAAGAACACACCGGGACGCTCGCTTTTCGTTCGCGCTTGCTTGCCTGCTTCTATTTCGCCCCGTACTCGCTTTAACTGTAAAATTTGCAGTTCTCCATTTCGAATTTAACTTCCCCTCCGTCTTCGTAATTGGGATGTCGCGTATACCAGGGCGCGCCGTGTGACATACTTACAAGATACTTACAATCCTTACTTACTTAGAGATACTTACAAAGTCTTTTTTGAATACACTTATACACTGCATGCTTCGCCGCTCCCCAGGTTTGGAACCAGCTCGTTTTTTTGTCTGGAAAATACATACATTTTTCCCGTAGTCAACTATATAACCGCGCGGTCTCGTTAGCCTGGAGGTGACGTCACCACCGATGTGGTGGCGGCCACAACCGGAAGTGACGTCACATATGGTATCACTTCGAACAACTGTTTTAGCGTATACTGTCTTGCAAACACAAACTCTGTCCTGTCCATTCGCCGTGAAGACGCGCGGATTTTTATGAGGCCGGAAGTGATGACCATACCGGAAGTGGCGTCAAAAGTGACATCATATCGCACTACGGTTTTAGGCACACCTTGCCTTGCGAGCACGAACGCATGTCCTGCCCTTCACTACAAGCGCGTGTACTATAAAGCGCTTTCATAAGCCCGGAAGCGACGTCATCACCGTTAGTGACATCAGCACCAGAAGATGAGACGCCGTAAATAACGAAACTTCGCACGGTGCTTCAACCACGGTTTCCCAGCGAGCATGAACACTTCGCTCTCTTTTACTATCGCCCCGCACACTTTCCTGATCCCGGGAGAGCTGAAAACGTCCAACACTGGAAGTGACGTCATCACTGATGTCACTTCCTGTACGGTCGCTGAAGTCGGCGACCGTACAAATGCAAGTTGACTATATAACTTTTTCACCGCGGAGCGCCAATGTCATTGGTCGATCCAAAAATGGCCCAAGCTTGATCAAAGTGGAACTATATTCGCAAAATGGGTCACGTGGCCATAACGAACGCAGGTGGAATATAAACCGACGCGACAGTACTAGTCAAAACAAAACGAAACAGGACTCAGTCCTGCCGAAAATGATTCAACCGGAATTTCGCTAGCACGAAGAAAACGCGGAGTTATACGCGGACCTACGACTGAAGCGTCAACAATAGAACTGGGACGAACCAAAGAGGGGCCGGAAAAAAAAAAAAAAAAAAAAAAAGACCTCCACTGATATTCAAAGCCCTCGCAGGTAGCTCAAACATTTGCGCACGCAACGTCCAGGGAAGAGAGAGTGGGTACCGACGACCACGGCGCTTCCCGGTTCGCGACGACAGACAACAAGAAAACCAAGAAAGATGAAAAAAAAAAAAAAAAAGTACAGGGGGCGTTAGCGAGAGTGCAGTAGACGGCCGGGCGGGCGACGGCAGGCCGCACTGGGCAGAGGCACGCATCGGAACGATGACAAAAGTGCCTCATCTTTTCCCTTCAAGGACCACACGCCTGAAAGGACGCCGCCGCTACGCTTGAGCGGATACGCCTCCTTGCACGCCGACTCAGCGAGAAGTTCGCACAAAGCCAAAGGTATCCATCCATCCCAGGCAGCGGAAGAAAAAAGAAAAGGCCACTTTTCCGGCTTTCTTATTTTTTTGTGTCTACGGCTCGACCACGAGGGGATCGCGTGAGAGCAGGAAAGCGGGGACGCTAGTTTGGTGCCGAAAATTTTCGTTATCATCGCGCAAAATGCACCACCAGCCACCGAGAGAAAAAAAATAAGTGGGCGATAACGTCAAGTTTGAAGTCAGACCGGCAGAGAGGAACGGAGGACCGGTAGAACAGATCGACTATAGAGAAGCGTTCATCGTACGTAGGGTTGTTCGTTTTCGGGTAAAATCGGGATTCGTACACCCCAACTTGTTTCGGAAGATTCGGTTTAACCCGACTTCTCTCCGAATGGACCTTTTCAAAGGAGGGATCTGCACAACTGTCGTCTGACGTTCCGCCGTTCCCAACCAGTATACTTGCTGGAAGCAAGCCCCACAAACACACCTTCCCGGAACTCATTGAGTATTGGAATCGACCATACCATCCGCGACCTCAGGGTGGCAAATGCTACCCTGACATTGTTGTGCACAACTAATGGAAGCTGTGTTGTCGAGAGAACCTTCTCCCAGTTGAGATACGTTCAGTGATCGAGACAGGCCTCGAATGAAGACCGACCGACAAGTTGCGCAAGCAGATCACAATAATGTACGTAAACAAGGGTGAGGGAACAATCGATGACCAGCTGTTCGTTAAGGTTTTAAAAATTTCTGACAAGGAAACCAACTTTTGAGCTTAATGGCGAGCCACGCCAAGTAACGGTGGGACGCTTCTCCGCGCTAGATAACGGCACTTTCATGTTGAAGCGCGGCTACCATAGACGCCGGTGCCGGATACCCCCTAGTGCATATTAGTGTGAAACTGTATCAAAACACTGTGTTGGAGGGCAAAAATAATCAGTTTGAATAAACCTAAGGTTAAAATTAACCAGATTCGACTGTATAAAACAGGTCATGCTATAACTTCACCTTCGCACATTTGCGTAACTCCAGTTCTCAAACTATCGCTGTTTCTGTTGCATTTATCGCTAATTATACGTATTACCATTTACTAGGTAAGGTTTTACTTGGAAACCGTATGCTCTGGGTTTCGGTACACATAGACAAACGAATGCGGTCTTTTGGCGCGAGTGGCAGTGGCGTTTCAGCCGGCTCGACCTCATATCAGGATAGCAAGCAGCAAGGTAAGGAGATGCACACCGCAAATGTGCAATAAGCTTACAGCAACAAACACTTACAAACCCAAAAGAGAGAGAGAGAGAGAGAGAGAGAGAGAGAGAGAGAGAGAGAGAGAGAGAGAGAGAGAGAGAGAGAGAGAGAGAGAGAGAGAGGAGAGAGAGAGAGACCAAGGAACGAATAGTGGTTGACCTTGCCGTCCGCAGACCGCCTCGCCGCAACCGCGGGGTAAAAACAAAGGGAAAACGAAAACTCGAAACGAGGCCGTCGCAAGCAGCAGCCGGCCAAGGCACGGGCGAGGTAGAGAGAGAGAGAGAGAAGTCCAAGCGCCGCGGGGGGCTTCACGTTCCTTCCAGACTGCGTGGCGCTGGCCCGCAAGTTCGGCCGACACCACTCTGAGAAGTATGCCCCCCACACACACCTTGCGTACTAGCTCTGCCATGCGATTGGCTGTTCAGACACAACTTATCAAGGCTTATGCCTGATCATGTTTTCGCGTTAGCAATCTGGCGAGCCACATCAGTAGGGTGGGCTCCTAGATTACGATATTAAGGCGTCGCGCATCCCTTCAAGGGGGTGTTGATTAGGCTGAACCAAATACAAACGCATGCAGCCCGACCGGTCAGCGTCTGGCTGCTTGCAAGCCTTCCACTCAGCCGAGAGAGGCAAGCCCGCACTGGACGAGAATCGAGGATGCGGTCACCGCAAAAAAAATTCTCACATTTGCGTTCGTGTGGGAACTGAACCCAACAAGTCTCCGGAATTAGAGCCGAGTGCGTTACCCCCGCGCTACGTCGGCACGATGCCAGCGGCCGAACAAAGCTGAGCCTAGTGCGTGCCGCGCGACAGTTGAACGTGACGGCCCGTGAGCATAACAGGTGCGGCCCCGCTACAGAGAACAGCGATTCTGGGGAAAATGCGTGCGGTATTGTGAAGGAAGTGTGGTCGATCTGCCTGCAGAATTTTAAAATTGGCGGAAAAAGACCAAGAAACGAAGGCGAAGAAAGAGGCGCGAACATGGTGTAGCAGAAAAATATTTTTGGAAACATCGCCTTAGGAATGCATAACGCTTTCGCCTTAAAAGCGCGGAAACAAGTAACCCCGAAGAATTTAACTTATTTTCACAGAAACGCGTGGACTGGATCCTCCTAAACTCGCTATCGTATATCTTCACTATATGGCAACATACCCGTAATTTGACATCGGACCACGAGGGCTATAGGCACGACTAACAACAATGCTATCGCCTCAAGCCCGTTCTACACGGTGCGAATTTCCCCGCGAATTCGCAATTGCGGCGACGCTGGTGCGGCAAACCGATCTATTTTCGTTGCCGCCGAAGCTACGAAAGTAGGCAAAACGGACTACTTTCGTAGCTTCGGCAGCAAAGAAAATAGATCGGTTTGCCGCACCAGCGTCGCCGCAGCTGCGAATTCGCAGGGAAATTCGCCAAATGTAGAACGGGATTCACACAACTGCTGACTGCTTCTGACAAGAGACGAACACATCATAGAAAACTCGTTATCGGTCATGAGGGCTACGAAGTGACCAACGGGGTCTCTAACTTCCGTATAGTTGCTGACTCCGGCAACACAAGAAGAGAATGCACTAAGAACTTTATTTATTTATTTTTATTATACCTTACAGGCCCATTGAAGAGCATTGAGTAAGGGGGTTACATTTTTGTAAGAGAATTAAAGAAATAGTGGGGAAAAGGAAAAAAAAAAACAAAACAAGTACACAATATAAAGCTTGGGTAATCATCTTACAAAAGTTAATAAAACACGTATTACTCGTTTCTAATAAATAATTATTACACTTATTTATTAGCGAAACGCGCCACGTATATGCTCTGTGAGAAAAAATAAAAATAGGGTCGATACACGTGAAGAGATACACGATACACGCTGACGCACACGTTGGACAAAATGCAAGCATGCGCAGTTCAGGTTACTCAACTAAAAATATCCACTTATTTATTTCGAACGTTGCCTATACATTACTGGGAGCTTACATTCACTAAGAGTCACGACCCTGACGGAACCCGGCAGCAGATGCGCAATCAGGCCTCCCATTTTTCCGTGCCCGATCTACTGGAGTAATTGTCATCGCATCCTGCAGGCCGTTCTCCTTCATCGCCGGCAACTTCCCTCCACACAGCCTCAGGCACGCATAGCATAGCCTCGCATTCTTGTGGTGCATTCCGCGGCGTTGTCCGAGCTCTTACGAAAGTGGGAGCTAATGGACACCGCGGCAATCCCGGAACAACGGAAGAAAGAAAAAAAAAAAAAAAGGACTTTTGATGTAGCGGGAACGCCATCAGTGTACGTCGCTAGGCGGGGACCAAGGAAAGGAAAAAAAAAAAAAGGGGGGGGGGGGGGGGGGGGTGCAGAGGAGTGAAGGCGAAGTGTAGATGAGCGTTAACGACCGGAATTCACTCCGCCTGCGCAATTTCCGGGCAATTAATTCGTCTTTGAAAATGCGACGCCCGAGATACTTGGGAGCATTAGCGGAGAAGCGAAGATCATCTTCCGGCATTTGACGGCTCTTTGCGGTCACGTTCGCTGTTGTGTATACACATTCATGCGCCTGAAGTGTGGGTAAATCCGCTTAATGCTTGGGTCCGGTCTCCTGCAGGCGGGCAGCTTCTTGTGCGGAGAGGGAAGGCAGATGATCATCGATGTCGACGACTTCCTGATCATAACCGGTGAATTTAACGAGCCTCCTCCCCCTTCGCTCGGAAGAATACACCGCATAAGCGGTACGCACAGGAATCAACCATCGACTTTTTTTCGCCGACACCGAGCTGCTTCACACAGCTCGTTTCGGTTCAACGAATTTCGTAGAAGAACTTTCTCGCTTCAAGCTGGAGAGACAAGCATACAGAGCAAAACGACTTGGGCTTCTATTCGCGCCACTTCCTGCCATGAGGCCGACATATAACAGCCATGCTGAACCACTGAGAGTTGAGAGGAGAGGAGAGAGCGGAGAGAGGAGAGAGAGAGAGAGAGATGAGAAGAGAGCAAGAGGGAGTCAGAGTGACGAGAGGTAGGCGATATCCGATATAGACAACTGCATGTCATTACAGTGCTCAGTTCCCGGCTCACCGCTCTGACGAGGGGTTTGGGATTTATTGCTTCGTATAGATCACCTCTGTTTATATTTGGCTGTTTACTGATCGGCCATTGCACCTCTAATGCAGGGAACTAATATTGCCCCGTATCAGGCACACCTTCTGTTATATGGGCGGATATATGATCGTATTAACGATAAAAAACGGGGGCCCCCGTCACATTCGGTGCAGGAAAGTTGTCGGAGCAGACGTACACCCATTCAATATCAAAAACAACGGCTGGCGGCGAGTCCCCCCAATCTCCCCCCTAAAGCGGCACCACAGAGAGCTTGCTCCGCCAACCCAAGCCGCCCTAAAGCGGCAGCCACATGGACCGTTTTGCTCGCGTCTGGCGGCCGTCGGCGTCTCCTGGTGGCAACGCGAAAAACGTTGGAGAGCACAATTTACCCCACCAACATATGCCGGATTGCTTTGTCAGCTAAAAACTGCCCGATTGGTCACATTGGCTCTTTCTTTTTAACACGAAAGTGTTTTATTCCCAGATACACAGATTTCACCGACGTCATATCCGTCACGGAAGTGACGCCGAGTACAACGGAGCAAGCGGCCTGTAAAGGGTGCACCCATGCACACAGGGTCTTCTTGCAGGGAAGCAACCTTTAGTACTAAAGAGTACATTATACTTAGGATTGTTTGTTTTCGGGTTTTATATTTTAGCACGACAGTGCTTTGTGTCGGTATACACCAAGATTTCGCTGACGTCATGTCCCCTCACGGAAATGACGCCAGTACACCTTTGCCGAAGCGACCCGCCAGCAGGACGTCGCTCGCCAAGCACACCCTCAAGACAGCCGCCGACCCGAAAATCATGCTCAGCTGCAAATTTCGCTGCACATTTCACTTTCGTGTTTTACCGATTCCTATGACAGAGAAATCAACCAAGGTTTTTGGTATTTGGCTCCTATCCAACGTCTGCTTCACGTCGACGCTAGAAGACGCCGACGGACGCCAGGCGCGAACAAAACGGTCCGCTCAACGCCGTTTCGGCCATCCGCCCCGTGGTGCCAGGTCATTGCACCCCTGCGCAGGAGGCAACGTAATTGCGGCCGACGAGCAGCATCAGCCGCACTCGGCAGCGGCACGCCGGTGGAGGAGAAAGGCCGCTCTCTTCCTCCTCTTCCAGTCATCTTCGCGGCCCCCATCCTCCTCCCGCGGCTTCCAGCGACGATTTCGCGCAGGCACCACCGTCTTAAATAGCCACAGCCGGCGGCAGCAGGCGCATTAGCGCGCCCTGGGCACGCGAAGAAAACGAAGAAAGAAAACAAACACGAGGGAAAGGGTAGCGGAGGAAGAGCGTCCGTTCGTTGTTTGGGCCGCATTAACAGCGAAAAGGGGAACCCGCTAATGAGTCGCTAATCTCGACGCTAGCAGAGTGCGGTCAACCAGCCGGAAGGCGCAAACCGGTGGCGGTTTGTCACCGCTCTCCAAATGAAGTGCGGAGTCCCACCGAAGAAGGATTCCCAAGGAGAGAGAGAGAGAGAGAGGAGGCAGAAGCAGTCACAGGCAGAGAGCAAGGCAGAGGCATTACTTGCACGCACAAGTGCTTCTGGCAGTGACCTGCTAAGTGACAGTGACCTTCTCAGCGCAAGAAGGCAGGTATTTAAACGGACTAGGTACTCTCGTGACCATTTCTCCCCCTGCTATAACATAAAAAAAATTTCGGCCCATCTCCACTAACGTGAATTCTGCGGAGGGGCGAAGCATGCAGCGCATAAGTGTATTCTTGGCGCCTTGGCGTTTTTGCCCACGGAGATGAAACGGTTGGGGGGTAGAGGTATACAGCTTTGCTGTTGAAGTCTCGTGTCTTCGAAGCACGAAGCGTCCTAGCGCGAGGCGTTGGAAACCAAGTGTCCCGGAGTGTTTGTTTAGTACGTGTTACGTTCTAGCGCGGGACGTGAAGGAGTGTCCCGGTATTTTAGTACCGTGACTACATGAGAGGACGGTTACGACGACGGCAACACGAGCCCGCCGCTAAAGCATGTAAAGAGGAGGCAGAATCAGGACAGAGAACTAGCCGTTTGAACTGGCAGCGTAAATCAGTTTTACATGCGATAGCATTCGGTGAAGTAATGGCTGTCCGCCATTGTAGCGGAGAAGCGTAAAAGGGGAAAGATGACAGTTCCTCCCTCCACCCCAAAGTTCCCATCAGGTTACGGATATGCGGTCATCCCATCGCGATTAGCTAGCCACACAAGCGCTGTAGCGCTCGAGACAGAAAAAAAAAAAAAAAAAGAAACATCCCAGGACTAGAGGACGCTCACCCACCATGGATGACCGACAACCATCCCGCGCTCCTTTCTTCCCGTTCAATGGGAGCAATAAAGGTTTTTTTTCCTCCTCCAGTCGTCCGACATGGGCGAACATTACACAACCGTGCTCGAGACCAACTCTGTTCTGATGCTTTGTGATCACTGGAAGGTGATAAAAAAAAATACGGAATCCCTCGATGCTGCACGACGATGCACCTCGTGGCCGCTACTGCTAGGTGGGTTTTAAGGTCCCAAAGTTAGATGTTTTTTCCCCTGGACTTTTATCCCGCTGACAGTTTCGGACTCCCCTCGTTTCGTAGGAACGGTAGCCGTTCTACAGACGAATTCGCGCTACATGGCGAATGTCCCAGACCTTTACGACGAGCTAGTACTATACCCAGAGGCCCCACCGTCTTGGCTTTTATGCGTTCTCTTTGGAAACCATCGGAATATTTCAATGCTGGGGGGGGGGGCATACATCCCGCTAACGTTACAGCGCGGAACGGAAGAATCGCAGTGTACCCAACCCAGCGCAGTGGGGTTTGTGCGAAACACCGGTGCGTCTACACTCAAGCCGTCGTCGAACGACGCGTCTTAGCCTGGGCCACGTCCCGTTATTTCTGTAACCACAGACGGCGCTATCACTGCACCTTTACATAGTCGCTATTGCGGAGTCTCATATACATTCCTAGAGGAGCACACACCGGTGTTCAGAGTACACCCATTCAGTGTACACGACCACACGTCCGTTCCCATCTGCCCAGTGGGCGTCCTAATGACCACGTAAATCGTACAGCTGTATTCAGACGGCCGCACTAATTCAATAGCCACGAGCAACAGCCCTCCGCATCAGGTCAAGCCATCGAAAACCGGGGTTGCCAGCCCAGAGCGAAGCTATGCAGCAACACTGTACACAGCCCGCGGTTCATGCGTTTTCATGAGGCGCACCCCGCGTCGCCGCAACAGCGCGAGTCCGGCGCATTCGTCTTGTTTAATGCGCCATTTGTATAACTCAAGGGGGCAGCGGAAGACGGAAAGGACGGGGTACTACAAGCGTGGGATGAGGATTACACCGAGTTCTCTCACCGAGGGCGAGGCGTGGCCTAATGGCGCTCACTAACGGCTCGAGAGGCTACTCGCGTACTGCGGGAGCGGAGTCGCGGAACGTCTTGGCAATCCCCGGACGTCGGTGCCGCTACGGGCTGCACTAAATCACGGAAGAAGGAGAGCCGCCTCTCCTTGGCTTATCGGATTAGGACACCAGTCCGGGAGGCTAATGCGTTTGCCTAATGCGCCGTAGGAGCTACGCCCTCGGAGGGGGCTAAGTTTCGACACTCGAGAGACGCCCCCCCCCCCCCCCCCCCCTCCCCTCCTCCCCCACCCCCCCCCCTCGCTATCTTTCTTGACCTTCGGCAATGTGGATCCTTAGTAGCGGGTCATGTAAACGCTTATGCACACTATAGTTGCGACGGAGCGTTTAGGTCAGGCGTCACAAAAGTCAAAGCGCTACATGCGACGCGCAAACTGCGCATGCTCGTATACGAGTCTGCAATGGCTATCGATGCAAGCGATTGCAGTGACACGTGATAGTGTTGTCGGCGTAGCCACGTAAGCATGCATCTGCCACGAATAAAGGCTTTCTCGCGTTTTGTCCGGACTAGGTATACACTATAATACGGCGACATTTGGATGGGATAATAGCAAAATAAAACGAGCGACACGCGAAACAACGAACACTGTCACCAGCCAGATTCATTCCGAATCGGATGGCGGCTATACACGAAGCTGACAAGTTTCATTTAAAGTACTAAAACTCGCGCGCGAAACATGAATATCCCTGGAATTTAGGACGCACAAAGAAAACATGTACCGGCGGGATGCGTGGATTTGGGGCAATACTCCCAGTATGACGTATACGTGGCTCGACGGTCTTGACTACACCGTGCCTAACTAGTCTACATCGGGGATGCCAACCTACGCTTCCTTAATATAAGCCCAACTCCGTTCTCACGCACCAACTCCTGTGGTTATGAAATAACCATACTAACAACAAAAGGCCACCCAGTAGGAACACGCAAACAAGTGTGTGGTTCTTTGGGGCTCTACGCAATATATCGTCATGGCTTCGGGGCCGTTTAAAAAAATCGATACACTAACAAGAAACCCGCTTTCAGGGACCAGTAAGACCCATTTGCTTATCGATACTACGGTGGACTGAAGGTTCAGTTCGCTGACAAGTCCTACGTAGTTACACTGACCCGAAAACAAGTCACTTACACGGAATGTTGGAATACTTCATGTGTGCGAAACACCGGTTTGACGTCACGTCATCACAACAGCTTCTTGACAATCCCCGCATGCATAGTCGTTCTGGTCTTTCTGGATAGGACACTATAAGAGAGTAACACATTCTCCAAATTGTCCATTCCAGCGCCATCGGGCGCCCGAAATGCCCGCCCTTACGACGTTGACGCACATCGATAATCTGCACAATATTCCTGTATGTCCATACTTCAAATAAAAGTGGCAAATATTGTCCAAGTGAATTTACACTTGAGCGAAAGTTTTCGATTAAGCCTCGCTTATTAAATGCTTGTGCAATGTTTACGTGAACCTCCCGTCCGTCTGGAACCCGCTAGTTCTGCAGCGCGCTTCGCCGCGCTACACTAACGTCATAGCTCCGGGAGCCGTGACTTCCGGGAGTGTTGCATTGAAGTTACGCATCTGCCGTCGACGATTTTCATTCGAGCCAATGATTTGCGTCATCCTCGGGGTGCTTTGATACAGACTCTTCAGCGACTCTCCGCGGTCACGTGACAGACATGTGCACGCCGGGAACGGACGCACGGTGACGTCATCGTTTGCGTCAGTGGACGCTGTAGGCTTTGCTTCGAAGTTATAGCCTTGCCCACAACTTCGCCGCAGCTGTGTTTCGGCGCTCGTCACGCGCACAATAATATCCGACATACAGCTTGTATTACGCACGTTTCCAGGAAGGAAACAAGAAGAGCACGGTACAGGTGAGGAGTGTTGTTTAATAATACATGCTGCTGAGTCGTCAGGCTCCTCTCGAACACGCACAAAAAGAGTTAGCGTGGAACGGAATGACTACCCGCAAGAATGACGGACAAGAACAAAGGCGGGCCGTAGGAACCAGTCCCATCCGTACTCTTTCGTGTGCCCTGCCCGTTGCGTGCTAACTTCTTGTGTATTTAGTGTTGTTTAACGAAGGACAACTACATCCCCCCCCCCCCCCCCCTTTTTTTTAAGAAGAAAGGCAAGAAGGGTCTGTCCGTCGTGGGCCTCAGAGTATACACCAAGACCGACTTACACGCCAAAGCGTGATAAGCGACGAGAACAGCGCGAATAAGGTGCAAAAGTCGCGCGTGCATGCGTACGAGCGCAGGGGCGAACAAACTCACCTGACCCGCCGTGTCGCACAGCTGCAGCCGCACAGGTTGGTTGTCGACCGTCACCACCACTGCAGCCGAGAGGAGAAGAAGAAGAAAAAAAGACAGAATGAGTACACTTGTGTTCGATAAAAGAGAGCTGGGGAAATAGAAAAAAAATTACGCATCTCCACGAAGTGAATCATGACGAGTGGGCGAAGCACTGGGGATCGTTCTTACCGTAAATCATCCGTGAGAGTGCTTACTGCTGCTAAAACGATTTCCAATACAATCCAATACAATTAATTTAATCCAATCCACTCCAATCCATTTTAATCCAACCCAATCCAATCCAAATCATTCTAATCCAATCCAATGCTTCTCGCGCATGCGCAGCACGGCTCTCCAGGAGCTCTCTCTCTCCTCTCTCTCTCTTCTCTCCTCTCTCTTTCCTCTCTGCTCTCTCTCTCTCTCTCTCTCTCTCTCTCTCTCTCTAACCTTTTTGACCTTTTGTTCTTGTTAACCTTTTGTGAACCTTTTGTTCAGAGATGTTTCCATTTACACGGTGCTGTGCCGTGATCACGGACGCCGGACGCAGGAAAGTCCTAAATTGACTTTGACGATTACTCGAATGTAATACGACCATAGAGCGCCGGCGTTGCTTCGTAGCATCTGCCCGCTCTGACAAAATGGATTGAATCGGATTTTATTTCTCCAAAGTGTGTAAAAAGGACACACCAGTAAAAACGCTGCAGGAGGTCCCAAGGGCGAAAGCGCACGCGGGCCTAGTGGCACAAGATTACTTAAAAAAAAAAAGACTATAGGGAACAACCACTCAGAAGAGAAAAAGAAAAAAGAAAAAAAAAAGAAAAAGAAAGGACATAAATGCAACGTTCATTAGAGGGAAAATATTTCGCTGCTTACACTAAATTATCGTTATATTTAACACAAACAATTGTAGGTTATCGAAAATGGATCTAAAAGTAGAGGAGGGTAAAACTCGATGGAAGGACGAATACGTGAATCCGGGGCAAAGAACGGATTCCGCCATCGACGGATGGGAGCGGTTAACAGTCTATGGGAGTGACATAAAAGGCTGCTGCTGCTGCTGCTGATGATGATGATGACGATTATCCCATACATGAACTATCATATTACCGCCTCTGCAAGGCTCACATGACCGACGACGATGATAGGGGAACGTACATAGTGAACTTCCATCTTCCCTATAACATACAACGCTGCAATATACGAACTGATAAGCACTCCATCGGCAAGCATGGCTGGGAAAATGAAAAGAAAAGTCGTCCGCCTTCGCGCGTTAAAAAGATTACACGTATATGTAGGCGATAGCACAGTTATATCACCTTCGTTTTCTTTTCTGTATTAGCTCACTCCAGGAAACGCGATTACATGGAATCGGTTGCGTAACGGCTTCGGAAGCGATACTACCCGCCCAGGAGAACTCATTGGGCACCTCTTCGCCGACAAGCATTAATGGAGCGATAAGGCAGCCATACGTGGGTCCGAGAGGGACGCTCACGCTCAGACTCTTGATAAGCGCAAAGATATGAAGCATCTGACCACACGCTACATTTTGCGCGAACAGTTGTGGCGGCTGTTCCACGCAAGGCGCGATTATACTACCCAAGCTGACCGGTATCGCGAGAAAAAAAAAAAAAAGAAACACGTACAGTCTTCGTCAAAATTTTATAGGCCATGCCAGAAGCGCGTAGACCACAAAAACTTCAAAGTACAGGCTTACCTCTCGAGCGAGGCTGAAACATTTTATGCCACAAAGCCAGAAAACACCTTACTTTTCTACTGCCATAAAATAATTTGGTCACAGTTAAGCGTTATGCTACTGTTTAGAATTTTCTGCGGTCCAGAAAACTTTGGCGTGGACTAAAAAAAATTTGACAAAGACTGTAAATCTATATGGCTTGTTTATCTGTTACCCCGTCACATTATGTTGGCGCATATTTTTGTTTTGTTCGCTGGAGGAGACGAAAAACAGGTGCCAGATAAAAAAATTAACAAAACTGAGGTTGATTCCGCTGTCATAGGAATGGGCAAAACACGAAAGTGAAATGTGCAGCGAAATCTGCAGCTGAGCATGATTTGCGGGTCGGCGGCTGTCTTGTGCGTGTGCTTGGAGAGCGACGTCCTGCTGCAGGGTCGCTTCGGCAAAGGTGTACTGGCGTCATTTCCGTGACGGATATGACGTCAGTGAAATCTTGGTGCATCCCGGCATAAAACACTCTTTCGTGTTAAGATATAAAACCCGAAAACGAACAACCCTAAGTATAACGTACTTTTTGGTTCCAAAGGTTGCTTTCCCGCAAGAAGACCCTGTTTGCAAGGGTGCACCCTTTACAGGCCGCTTGCTTCGTTGTACAGGCGTCACTTCCGTGACGGATATGAGGTCGGCGAAAGAATCGTGTATCCGGGAATAAAACACTTTCGTGTTAAAAATACCAATCATTCGTAGACCTTCACAAGAAAACCAGCTCCACTCCGCTCCGCCCCTTCGCTGCTCCACTGCATCGTCGGCACGTGGAATGAAATTTTTGCTCAAACGAAGACTGAATCGGCGACGGAAGTCGAAGCGGTCAGCGAGAGTGAGAAATAACCGCCTTCGTAATTAATTATACAGAGTGCCATTTCTTCCCTCCCTCTCCCTCCGCGAAATGACCCCGATATTCATCGAAACCATTAAACGCCGCCTCTCAGTACTTTTCAGTGCAGTGCGAGACAACACCCGCGTTTGGCACTGTGTCACCCACCCCCCCTTCCTTCCCACACACATACGCATAGATACACACTTCAAGTAAAAGAGGCCCGTAGGGTGTGCTTCAGTGGCAGGCACGCCCACACTGCACAAAGGCTGTCTTCATGAAAGGAAACACGACGGGGAGTGGATACTAAAATAGCGTGCAATGGTCGCCTCGCAAAACTCTCTCTCTCTCTCTCTCTCTCTCTTTATATATATATTATATATATATATATATATATATATATATATATATAATATATATTATTAGTATGATGTGTTGTGTGTTTGTGTGTTGTTGGTGTGTGTGTGGTGTGGTGTTGCAGTCAGAGAAAACACCCTACACGATTGAATAGTCCCTGTGAAAAACAAGATTTATTGTAAGGTTACGGCGGGGGACCGGCCTTTCTCCTATACATACATACATACATACATACATACATACATACATACATACATACATAATATTGCTGCGAGAAGGAAAACGTTAGCAGCGGCGCACTGTGCCATGTTTCCCCTACTTAGAAGACGGCGACGAACCGAACGGCGCATACCCCCGGGCAATCATGGACACATGAAATTACCGCCCCATCTACCACGGTTTGCCTCAGTTCTCCTGCCAACGCGGAGCAATATATATGGCCACAGCAGCGACGCGGGGGACAGAGTCCAGGCGCAAACAACACGCCTTGTTGTTACGTGCACACGGCCCTGGTGCCGTCGGCGCGGCCGCCGCTGCCTTCCGGCCAGACGCGCGCGGTCGTCTGGGTTGCGTCACCAAAGCAAGCAGATAAACGCCGCCCCGCGCGGTTTCTGGGCCACCGCAGTGCACGCACGCGCGCCGGCGGAGATTACAAAAGGCCCCGCGGCGTGGAACGGTCCCGGCATTGCGACGATAAGCGACCGCGGGGCTCCACAGAGAGCGGCTGACCACAAACAATGCGCGTTCGGTGTCGGAGATGAGCCACATGAGACACTGGGGCCCTTCGATTTGCAGTCTCGGACTCACCGCGGACAGCCCCCAGATACCGTATTTTCGCGCGTATAACCCCCCCCTGCATATAACCCGCACACTCCACTTTCCGTCGACGAAGAAAAAAATATATCCCCGCGTATGGCCCGCATATTTCATACATAAAAGGATGGACCAAAGCTACTACTCAAGCAACATTACACATTTGTTTGTGCGAAAGAGCTTTCCCAGCTGACTACGTAACTAGACGACTTGCCGCATACATTTTTTCAGGTTGGTATATTGTTGAGCTGTGTGTGCAAAATAAGCGCTGTCAGTGGGATAACAGTGGCTTAGTCGCTATTACTGCTGTAGGGGCATCACGGCCCAACGCGCATTGCGGTGATGCTGCACCAAAGGACCCCTAAAATTTTCGCATTTCTGGTGCAGGTTACACGCGCGAAAATACGGTAGTCCCAGGGTTCCGCACCCCACAAGGCCGTGTGGGAAAAAAACGAATGCCGGACTGCTTCTTTGGGCCTCCGTGGTGAATCGGAGACTATAATGCGTAGAACGCCATTTTTCAAACCAGAGCGTAAGGGGTAGGAGGAGGAGGGATATAGGCGAAATGGATGCAAATCTTGAAATTAAATGACACGGTTAGGGCACTGGGTGCCGGCTTGTTTTGTTTATTTTCCGCTCGTTGAGTTGCATGCAAAACTTTCAAAATACCAATTTATTTCCAGAACAAAAAAGAAGGCCGTGAAATAAAAGTTCGGTATGATTAAAACCACCATTAGCCATTAATTACGTGTGCTATGCTTCACCGAAGTGATCATTGTCACCGCCATCGTCGTCGTCTCCGTTGACGAGAGTTGCTGTCCAGCTGTTAACGTTGCACTACATCCTTCGTCTATTGTTTACGGAAACAATCATTGTCGCAGTCGACGCAAGCTAGCGGTTCGTCAAACAACAAGATGTTGGCCATCATAAACTGACTGCCCGCCACCGTCTCCCGCCGTCGTCGCTTTTAACAATGCAGTAAGGAGGAATTACATACGCGCAGGTTGGGGCGAAAAAAAAAAAAAAGGCGCTTTGCGACAACTCCAACTGCAAGCGGAGGTTAACTTTAAAAGCAAAGCCAAGGACGTGAATTGGCCGTCGCTGCAGTTACTTACCACGGCCGCCGCGGCCGCTTTTCTGATGAAGGCGAAAAGAAAAAGAACGCCCGTATGTTCGAGATTTCGGCGCACGTTAAAAATCGCCAGGTGTCAAAATTAATCCGGAGCCCTCCAGTACGGCGCGCCTCGTCGTCTGTGTAGCGGCGGCTCCTTAAACCCTACAATCAATCAATCGATCGAGAATTCGCCGTAAGCGGTGGTGTTAACCAACGCTTTTCCGTACGTGAGTGTGTAACCAACATGGTCGTACATGGAGCCTTACGTGGTCTTACGTGTAACCAACGTGTTCTTACGAACATGGCGTGTAACCAACATGAACCGCTACGGACACAAAGGAACTTATACGCGCCTCCAGGACGATCGCAATCGCATGCCTTCTACCGTTCGGTCATGATCCCGTTTAGGCGGCAACCTAGTCACGTGTCAACCGCACTGCAATGCACATCAAGATGATGGCACTAATAGCTCCTCCGCACATTGAGAGCGAAGAGTGTGGAGTTTTTGTGGTCGCGTTTTCCGTTTATCGTTCACTTCGTGCCCACTTCACAACTGTAAACTTTATCTGCCGAAGACGTACCGTTAGCCGTGTTGGTCGCTTCAGTTTCCCTCAAAAGCGCTTTCTCTACTACTTTTACTACTACTACTACTACTACTACTACTACTACTACTACTACTACTACTACTACTACTGCTACTGCTACTGCTACTACTACTACTACTACTACTACTACTACGACAACTACTACTACTACTACTAATCCCCCCTCTCTCTTCATTTACAGTTGTAACCCCACAACAGCGGAGATCGTTGCCCCAGACATAGACGCGGGGGGCGCGCTAGAGCCGGAAGCCCAACTTCGGTGATAACAGCCACGCCCATCTTCCCGTATTACTCATACGCCACAAAACAAGACACTGATCTCACCGACGCAAGCCCCCTAACCGCATCGCTTTCACGGTTTTCCGATTGCATCCGCAGAACCCCTTCAGGAGACGCAAGAACACGAAAGGTCGCCGGCAGCTAGCACTCCGCGTTTAAAGCACGGCTCGAAGCGCATACATGCATAACACATGCGCCTCTACCCTGGGCGACGGGCAAGTAATAAGAGGGCAGGGGCGCGCTGTGAGCAACAGTTGCAACGCGGCACGAAAAAAAAAAAAAATGAAAGAAATGCAACCCCAGCAGACGAGAAGGAAATAAATTCGCACGGCGGACGAGGCATCGTACTCGGCAAACAGGAAAAGGTGAGGTGCCCCTCCGCACCGCTCCCTCTCCCCGCACACGCGCGTTTAAAGCGCCCTTCCCTGGCGAACGCATCGGGTGGGAATGCGCCGCCGCTGCTTAACGGAGCGTGCCGTCATTTTCCCACGCACGCCAGCCACCCCTTCCAGCCTCCGAATCTCTCTCGCGCCAACGCGAGTACGGGCAGGCAGACGATCATGCTAGCGGCCACAATAACACCCGGAAGCTTCAAAAAAGGGGGCTACCAAGAGAACTACCAGCCTTCGGTAATACATGTGCCACACGTATACGAAAAATGACATAAAGTGCTGAAGGCCTCAAGTTTTAATGCCATTAATTCGCTGCTACACCCAAAAAATCTAATGCCATTCGCTCTAATGTCATTTTTGGTTTGATGAGTTCTGCACAACTCATTCGCCTTCATGAACGCCTGAAATCTGCCTACTCTCGAATGCGATGAGCACCGAATGAAACCAACGAAACTCTCACCACCAGAGCGTTGACGCGGAAACGTAGCTGAACTTCGAAATATGACAGATTTTTTGTGCACTCTTGGTGGAGAAGTTCTGCAGAAGACGAAGTTCACTAAATCAGTGGCAATATGCAAAACATCGTGCTTACTCGTAGTTTTGAATTTTTCGGGATTTGGCTACCGCTGGCGGGCGACGGCAGCTGCTGAAGCCACTTGAGAAAGAGCTCACACCATTTTTTTAGAAAACGATTATTTCTCATAAGGTTTTCTTTCACACACAAAAAAAAACATTTTAACCCTTGTAAGACATCTTTCTCTACGTTAAAAACTTCTAAAATATGAGTGCATTTCTCTTTATGGTCATTATCCACCATCATGCCTAACACATTTAATGCCTTTGCGTTTTCGTGTGTAGCACGGCCTGCCCGAATAATGCCATTCGGTATCTTAAGGCCCTAAACACTTAATGTCATTTTTATTGTACGTGTGGCACGGGTATAACTCATTTCAACTCCATTACAACAGCGACAGACGCTAATCCAGTAACAACAACAAAAAGGGGGGGGGGGGATAATTATAAAAAACCTTTCAAATTTCGCGCTGCACACGTCAGCAGTGATGCAATGCGGGGATAACTAAAGCGCAGTTATCAGCGTGTCAATTGTAGGTTATCATTCAAGTGGTACGAATCAACACGGAGACAGAGGCACCACATCAGTTGAACAGTCACGTTCCTATAGACGGTGGATGCACTCGCTAGCCGCCAATAGCGCCAACAAGATCCCGCCACATCGTATGAACCCGGCGGCTTGAGCCGATACTTCTTCATCTGGTTTTCTTAACATCAAAGTTTTCCATTAAATTGCTAACTGTCATTTGGGCAAAGCAGTCTTTTTAACGGACAAAACTTGTATTTCGTCTTCATGGTCCCTTTTGTCTTCAAAAGGTTTCAGGCTGTGACGTCACAGAGTAACCGGTGGGACGGACGTCTTCCAGCCTTCCTATCCGTTAGCGCCTGATATGACTTCTCCAAATGCAAAGTTTAGGTTTCCAATCGCTTGATGAGCAAAAAAAAAAAAAAAAAATCCCGCCATCTCCACGAAGTGAATGATGATGAGAGGGGCGAAGCAAAAATGCTTATCGGTAAAACCGTGAAACATTCGCCCGCACATCATATAAAGACTCGACACGTCAAGCTTTCCACCGCTCCGTTGACAAGCCCGTCGACGACGTCGATGTTTGTGGTGGTTATGTAAGGGTTGTTTTGGACGACGAGAATCTCCATGGGTAAGTTGGCGAATTCGGTGTGTGACATTTTAGCCACCTTGGCCGTCGCCTTCTGCAGAGCGTCTTGTGTCGTGTACCCCCGGTACGTGTCTTGAGCTCGCAGGCGACGAACGACAACCTCTTCTTCTTCCTCTTCTCCTTGTTGGGTAGCAACGAACGCGTTGAACGTTTTGACCTCTTCGGCCAATCTTTGGTTGGCCAATCCCTAGGGGGATCCTGCCACAATCATCATTAATGTGCCGTGCCGTATACAGCAGCAACGAGGGACGGGACAGGGCCCGAGCAAGAGGAGCTTAAAATTTCACCATCTTCCCGTGGGGGGAACCCTGAGGAGGATGCGAAGCAGCAGTGGGGGTTGGTTGGTGTGTAAGTAGAGTTGAAGTAAGTAGTGTGAGTAGGGTTGGTGTGTGGTGTTAGAGTAAGGAGACGCGTGGGTAGGGTGAGGAGGAGAATGGAGGAGAGACGCGCATGCGCAGTGGAGGTGTGGACGGCGCAACAACAAGGGAGGGAACAGGCTCGACCATAAGCATCATACGGGAAGATGGTGTAATTTTATTGGGGGGGGGGGGGGGGTTAGAGTGGAGAGGCATTAAAGAGAGAGAGAGAGAGAGAGACGTTGTACGTGGTATGAGTTTGTCTTTATTTAAGCATTATCATCATCATGTTCAACGTAGGTGACGTCGAGCTGTGGTTGGCGTTCCGCTTTGATTATGACCGCCTTATGGTCTGTGAAATGTAAAGTCAAGGGCTGTTGTAGTGGATGAACCCTAAAGTTGCTGAAGATGAGGTCGATGCACGTTCCCCGGATAATTGTGGGCTGCTTGTAATCACGGCCCGCCGAGACTCGCCGACGCACGCCGCCGCCGACGACGATGAAACGTCGAAGGCGCGTGAAGCGTGCTCGTCTCGTGCCAGCCCAGGAAGACACCGGCAACACTGTCGCTCCAGGAGCCATTAAAGGGTAAGACACCGCCGGGCGTTCAGCAAGCCGAGCAGCGCGCAGTTGGGGGTGTGTAGACGGGCGCAAGACAACAACAAGGGAGGGACATAGCCCCGACCATGAGGTGCTTCGCATCTAAAATATAAAAGAAAAGTGGGCCGCGGAGGCCGTGAGAAGGCCTTCTTCGCTTAGAGGTGTTGCTCCCCGCTCACGCACGCGAACGGGTACACATGCATTCGTGCTGCAATAGGATTAAAGACGCGGCAAGCGAAGAGCCATCTGCTAACCCCTGCGCACCGCAAACGGAGTGTCAAAAAGATAAATTACTTATAAGCACAACGTAAAAAGAAAGTAGCCCGTGAGAACGCGACACACAAAGCGGGTAGGCAGCGCAGGCCGTGTATGCGCGGCATCTGTTTCGTGCGAGGTGTGTGCGCTGAGTATTACGTGCGCACGTCGTGCGCAACAAATCCGCCGCAGCTGGACTGATTGTAACAACGCCACAGGCGGCACAGCAACAGGCGCTTGATTGCGCGGTTTAAAGGCGCGCGCGAATGCGGCGCGAAGGTCACATTTAGCTTTTCTTAAGAATAGCAAATTGTGGGACGATCTGTGCAGATTCGTTCCAGGCGCGCAAGCGAGTCTCTTTTTTTATCAGCGGCAACAGACATTAAGTCGAACGAGCTTGCATCCATCCAGAGCTCTATTCGCCCACCTATGGGGGAGAATGCGGTTCCCCGACGCATGGAGCCCCAAATGCGGTGTTTTCTCTTTTTTTTTTTTTTTAAGTGCCGATCACTTTAGGTTGCCGACTTGTCATTGTAGCTCGTCCTAGGTCACGGTATCTAGCCACCGCAGTCACGCGGCGTTACGCACGCAAACAGAGGCTTCGAAAAGATCTTCCCCTGGTCGGGGTGTATGACAAGCGGCAGCGGTTCAGGAGTTTCGAACGCTTGTGACTATATAAACCGCTCGGCTTTCGAGGCCTCTGGGTTACGCCGCGACGACAGCCGCTACGACGGAACGCCGTGTGGCTCTACTTGTGTCCAGAGAGCGAGCTACGACGACAAGGCGAGCCCCTAAAGTGCTCTGCACTTAAAAAACATTCTGACCGCCTACTCCTCACTGGAGAAGGTAAAGAAAAATAAATGGTAGAAAAATGAAGGAAGGGGAACGAATGATGACACGCTGCGTCTGCACGTCTGCGGTTTGCACGCCTACTGGCGGCTTCATATAGGTCAGCCGTGCACAGAAACGCGGGAACACACCTTCCCCCATGCCGCTTTCTGTTTGCAACAACAACAACAACAACAACCACCACAGTCTTTTTCTGCATGGCATCGCCTAGCGTCACTAAATAAAGGTTTTTAGAGTATCGGCACTCTTTTCTCTCATTGTTATCTGCCGCCAGGATTTTCATTGGTCGGTCGGCACCACGTGATATTTGTTTACATACGGGCGCAGCCATTTTGTTTCTGGGCGTCTCTCTCTCTCTCTCTGCTGCGCGGACGCTAAGCGGCCGGTCGCACTGTGCCCGTCACAACCGGCGGCGGTTTCATTGGGAGAGATAGCAACTCTGCAAGGCAGAAACAAGCGGCCCCCAGACGCTCCCGGGTGCAGCGAAGTGGCGGTACTTTCAGCGTAGCTTATTTAGTGACGCTGCATCGCCCTAATGACTAAAACACGAACCTAAGACTCTTCCACGAAAGTGTGAGGCTCCGGACAAACCCGACGCAAACACGGTTTTGTATTATCACTACATTTAGACGGGCGTTCCTGCCACGAACCTAACATTTGTTGCTAATACGAGCGGCGTAACCAATCAATGCACGCAAACTTCCCTGCCTCGGCGTAGCTTTATGGCTGAACGTACGCACACACAGAGGGGGGTAGCAAAAAAAAAAAAAATGCAACGCAGCAATTGTACCACGAACCCGGAGTACGCACAAGGAGAGGCGCGGAGCCACCGACCATGTTTCCCGGAAGAATACAAGAATAGTTTTCCCCATGCATATCGACGGCGGATGCATATCGTCGTCGAAACGTTCAATATGGAAGACACGCAGCGCAAGAATAACACGGCGACCTTCCTTTTTTGCATGCACGCCAGAAACCGCTGCAGTAATCCGAAACGCCCGCAGCTAAGAGTGGAAACAAGGAAGCGTTCAGATTCGGGCACGATGGCGAGTTTTATTTATTCTTGCGGAGGGAAAAGTGGACGACTTCGACGAAAAGCGCCGTCAATGCTCTCTCTCTCTCTCTCTCACTCTCTCTCTCAAACACACGCACACACACCTTCTTTCTCTACTCTATCTCTATATATCTATCGCGCTCTCTATATAGCTCTCATCTTTTTCACTCTCATTATATCTTTACCCCTTCATCTCACTCTATATCTCCGCTCTCTCTTCTCTCTCTCTCTTTCTTACCCCTCTATTTCTCTGTCCCTCTCTTTCTGATCTATTTTCCTTTCCCCCACCTGTCGTTAATCTCTCTCTCTTTAAGGTGTAACCCTCTCGATCATATTTTCCCTTCCCTCTCACTCTCTTCTTCATATCTCTCTGTCCTTACGTCTCTCCTCTCTCTCTCCCCTCTCTCTTTCAGCTCCCTCTTCCCCTCTCATCTGATTCGTCATCTCTCTCTCTCTCTCTCTCTCTCTCTTCTTTCCCGCTTCTCACTCTCGTATCTCTCTTTCCCCTCCCCCTATCCCACTCCTCAACAGGTGGGCCGCTTTCGAGGAAGAGAGCTTTTCTCGGGGGGCCAGAACTAAGGGAGAGGGACGAGGAGGCGTGCAACGACGCCGACCATTTGGATCGTCAAGTTGCGTGTGGTCGTGGCGCGCGTTCTTCCGCGAATATTGTTCGAGAAACGGGCCACGATGGTCATTGCTTCCGCATCCACAGGGCCAAGCCGGAAGCGGAAGAAGAGGCGGGGGACCGTATGTACGCCTCACGGTGGCCGGACAACAATTGTCGATGAAAAAAAAAAATGAGTTGCTAAACGGAGTTTCAGCCGAGACAGAATGCAATGAGATATAAGACGCTGCCTGGTTCTAAATGAAGAAGTCGCTGCCTGTAACGCAATCGTGCACGTTATAACGCCGCCTGAGGTTAGGGGTTTCGGAGGCAGAATAAATGAAGTTAGCTGACGGCTGGTGGACCATCACGGGCAATAGAGTGGCTACCCTGGGACAGACCTAGAGGAAGGGCAAGACAACGCCATTACCGCGATGGGGCGATGAAATGGGAAAACAGGGAGGCAAAGGTCATCAACGGAAAAGAACGGCTGAGGGAACATGGTGCGGACTTCATCAAGCTGGCTGCTGATGACGACGGCGATGATGGCGAGGCAAAACGGAACGCGAGGGAGCTGTCAACACCGCATGACGTTGTCACTATTCCACTTGGACCATCTGCCCAGTGTCAAAAGAGGCCCATGTAGACCAGAAAAAAAAGTTTATTGGTCACGCCAGATTCGAAGGGGTAGGGGGTGGTGATGACGTCACATGGAACGTCCTGCTGCTGCCAGAGGGGAAAGGGTGCCTAGCTTGCATCGAAAATAATTCGAACGGTATGCTATACTTCCTTCCGGTTAACCGTCTGTTCGTGCTATTAAAACAGTCCATCAGTGCTTGCAGTTTTATCGGAGGTCGGTTGCGAAGCGGCAGACACAGACAGTTCCAGGCAGTTCCACAGCGACATTCAATGTTGTCCCGATAGTTAACACAGCCTTATGGCGAATGCCATTCTTATGGCGAATGTCACGTCGAAAACGCACAGAAGGAAAGCCAACTTAAACAATGGGTTTCCACAAACACACATCAAACACCTCAATAAAAGAACTGTTCTTGCGGTCGGATTCGAACCTTGGTCCCTGGCGTTATGAAGCCGACGTCTACCCGATTGCGCACATCCAGACCGGTCGAATGAGTTAGGATTTGGATTGGGTTTGGCTTCGACTTTGGTTGCATGGGAGAAAGCGTCGCGTTTTAGCCATCTTTCCCTTAAAAGGACCCCGCAACACTTCTGATAAACGCTTTCACTCTTTCCTTCGCGTCTGGAAGCACTGCGAAAGTTATAATTATCGCCGGCACGGAGCGGCATTCTTTTCAAAGTGGCTATCGAATGCGTTCATAGCTGCAACTGACGGAAAGTCGGCCAGTAGCCGCTACATGACGTAATTCGAGCGGTCGAAGAACGCCAAGACCAGGAAAAACAGAAACTGTGGTTGATTCCTCGTTTATAGGAATCGGTAAAACACGAAAGTGAAATGTGCAGCGAAATCTGCAGCTGAGCATCATTGGCGGGTCGGCGGCTGTCTTTTGGGTGTGCTTGGCGAGGGACGTCCTGCTGGCGGGTCGCTTCGGCAAAGGTGTACTGGCGTCATTTCAATGACGGATATGACGTCAGTGAAATCTTGGTGTATCCCGGAATAAAAAAAAACTTTCGTGTTAAAATATAAAACCTTAAAATGAACAACCCTAAGTATAACGTACTCTTTAGTACTAAAGGTTGCTTCCCCGCAAGAAGACCATCCGTGCAGGGGTGCACCCTTTACAGGCCGCTTGCTTCGTTGTACTGGCTGTCACTTCCGTGACGGATATGACGTCAGCAAAATCTTCGTGTATCCGGGAATAAAACACTTTCGTGTTAAAATGTTTTGAACACGTTTCTAAGTTACCTGAGGGGCAACAGAGCAGTAATTTTGGCTGAGGTACTTTGCGACCCCTAATCTAAGTAATGAGTGTGCTGGGAGAAAACGTCCTGCAAGCATTTAAGATTTCGGCAAAAGTTAAAAAAAATGTTGCAGGGTCCCTTTAAGAAAGGAGCTTTCGTTTTTGGAACGGCTTCAATGCTGGCAGTGCATCGAGAGGAAATCATCCCCGCTTCTAACGCAGCCTCAATTAGAACAAAGCCAGGCAGTAGTGTTTCGCTGTAACAAGGGTTTACTGCATATAACATAAGCTCCGCCATAACGAGGCACAACCGCGAGACGCTATTACCCCTTCTTTCGTGGGAAAAGAGGAAGGGAAGTCTCCGCGCCGCTGTGTCAGCGACGATAACGCTCGAATACGCACCTCGCCGAAACGACCAGACAGGAGCGCTCGGCGCGAACACAAAAGGAGATCCCCTTCTTCGCACGAGCGGGTGGTGGTGGCAGGCATCCAAAGGCCACACAAAATCTCGGCGCGAGCGGCGCTAATCCTCGCTCTAGGCCACTGCGCCCGCCTGCCGCATTCCCGCGCAGCCTATCACCACCGAGTGTAATAAAAAGGCTACAGAAAGCTGAGAGGTCAGTAAAGGGCAACGAAGCTCTTGGCTCATCTTGTCACCACCTTAAAGACGTGAAGTTAAAACACTTTAGAGGTGAATTTATAAAAGAAAAAAGGAATAATAATAGGAGTATGGGGTGCGCACTCGACGGTCTTCTGCCTCGGTGCAAGCGGACTGTTAGGCTGTGCCGGCTCAGAGAGCAAGACAGAGAGAGGGAGAGAGCAAGCGACAGAGAGAGATGTTGGTCAGCGCAGGCCAGGAGCCGTGAAGCCCTACTTACAGGGAACGAAGGACCGCGCGGAAAAATAATAATAACAAACAAAACACGCCGAGGGGGATTCGAGATGAATTAACGACGCCCAACAAAAACACGCCGGCTCGGACGTCGTCGGCGTTCCTTGTTATCGCAGCCCCCTTCACACACCGCCGCCGCCGACGCGAGGCTGCGAGAATAAATAAAGGACCACTTTTTTCTTTATTATTCATTGCGCGCAGAGC
Source organism: Haemaphysalis longicornis (assembly GCA_013339765.2). NCBI lineage: Eukaryota > Metazoa > Arthropoda > Arachnida > Ixodida > Ixodidae > Haemaphysalis > Haemaphysalis longicornis. Next base: position 195,137,187 of record CM023452.1, on the reverse strand, counting down.
GGCTGCAGTGGGGCCGTAAATGTGAGTCGCGCGCTTGTGCAGAGGCGAGACAACGGGGACCGACAGAGCGAGGGACTCCTTTTTTTTTTGAGGACATGGCCGTTGGCTTGTGAACAGCACTGTTGGAAGACGAGAGAAGAATTTGACAGGAGCAATGAAGGTTTGCCGGCTTCTTGCTTGCGCATGCCGACAAAGCGCGAAGCGCCCAAGGTCGACAATTCAAGACTTCCTCGGCCGTCTTTCCTCGGCGCGTTGGATCGATTGCGGACGTCAAGATATTTCGACGTCCAACGAAAATAAAAAAAAAAAATTACTCATCTCCACGAAGTGAATCATGTCGAGTGGGCGAAGCACTGGGGATCGTTCTTACCGCAATCACCCGTGGCATTGCCCACTCGCGCATGTAAATGAGTGACAACGAGTGTGTACAGTATATGCAATTACAATCCAATCCAATTCCAATCCAATCCAATCCAATGCTCCTCGCGCATGCGCAACACTGTGTACACACGGACGCCAAGCCCCGGTCAAAGCGAGGTCCTAAGGTGCTCGCCCCTAAAAAGGAGCTTGTTCTCGTGACCGTGAGCCTCCGAGCTTCCGCCTACAGACAACTGCTCCGAAATGACCTGCGCGTTGCCATAGTGATAAAGAAATACCCACCCTTCCTAAAAAAAAATGTTGAGAGAAGCGCGAAAAGTAAAAGTGCGTCAACCTTCGCTTAAAGTGCGTCCAATCTGATCTTCAAACCTCCAAAGGCCCAAATCGCAAACGGGGAACGAACCCCCCACGCGACGATCTTTCGCGCACTAAGTGAACGCATCCACGAACGATCCACGTGTATACCGAAACGTGGCTTATGAGATGAAGGTAATACTATTCTACTTCTTCATGATCGATGTCCGTATTGTCTCATCTAGACCTGTTCCTTTCTTGCCATTTTCAAGTAACCGCTTTGACGCAATGGAAGCCCGGTGTCACTTACTCGCAGTGTGTCCAGAGATGTTATCAGAGCTTCTCGGTCGACCAAGAGGTCTGTGAGGAAATGCATTAGTTTACGGACAGGACGCCATCGGTCCCACCAAGAAAGCTTTCGCTTTAAATGTCGAGGCGCGGTTCGCTACTTTCTTCGCCTCGACGGGTCCTGTGACTCGCGCCACCAATTTCGCACGCGCTGCAGAATGGAGTCTGCGGCCAGTTCGGGCGGCAATAGCTGAAGGAAGGGGAATGGCGGCGACGAATGCCGATACTGACGGGCAAGAAACGGAGACCCCGAAGCCGAAGCAAGGTGTGCTCGCTAGGAAGACAGAGAGAGAGAGAGAGAGAGAGAGAGACGAGATGTTCTCTTAAAGATCCGCAAAACTAATCTTTTTGGATTCGTGGCACCTTTAATAACCGCTACGGCGGTGAGTCGTGACGCGAACGCACGGACAAACTTTTGATCCAAGTCAGGAAGGCGTCGTGTCCTACAACAGAAGAAAAAAAAAAATTCCTCTCGCACGTGCGCGGTCACAAGACGGCGCGAGGGGGCCAGTGTGGCCTCGCTGCGCGAATGCGTTGAGTGTATTCGCGGCACGTACTTGACCCACAAGCGTGCGGACAGGGCGAAGAGATACTGCGCAACGGGCCACGCTGTGACAGCTGCTGCGATCCGGCTGCCCCTGCCGCTGCTTCGGGTATACCGTGGTTTTTAAAAATAGAAGCGGAGGCCAGGCGTCGTACGCAATTCAATGCGAGCTTATCGTCCTCTACCCCACACTCACAAATCCTCCACAGTCCTTTGTAAATTTCGCGGCAGCTCAGCCCATTCAATTCAGTTAGCCGGCTTTAATGGGCCGAAGCAAGACCTGCAGGCTACGAGGCGCTCCGCAACGAGAAATTTCTCAGGATGCATACGTCTGCTCACCGTGCCTCGAAGGCCAAAAATTTGTGACAGGTACAGGTTACCCAAAAAGTAAGCGAAGGCACGGGTTGGATTTTTGAAGGGTTTTCTCCGCCATGTGCCTAGCCAAGCCACCTCTAAGAGACTTTTAAGAAAGACACCCCAAATAAAACCGGGAAGCAGATATTCTATTTATGCTGGCAGCCGCTTCGAATAGAAATTATTCTAATTTCACGAAGCCGTGCTACGTTTGGTTTTTGGGGCACCTGTACGTTTTATATACACGTCCACCCGTCGACACAGCACGTACGCTGTTTTACCGTCGTTAGGCCTACTTAATTCACTTGACTAATGAAGTAATGAACGAATTCTTTATTTCTACTCGTATACATCTACATATACCGATATTCGTACAAAGTGGCGGAGCCAAGGAAAAAAGCTGTACTAGACAGCTTGACTAGCCCTTGGTCCCGATCACTACCAATTACCGATCATTCATTCAATAACATTGAGAATCATTAATCATCTCTTACACACGGCTGGCATGCTCCTTTGCTGGAAGTTCCCACAGCTTGAGTCACGTGACCTTTGGCACCATTCATGCTGACGTCGACGACGGTCGGTTTCTGAATTTGATGAGCCATACAAGGCTCTCGCCTTTAGAAATGTAACCTCGTATTCAAAAATAGTCCATGACGAAGCGCGAGATTCTGCGAACGGGGAGTATTGAGGCCGTCTTGCTGGGGTGAATGGAACCCACAACGTCGCTCTTTCCGTGGACAAAAGCGGTGGGGAGTTTTGAAGTAGCCAGGCTCGCTTGACACACAGCTGTGTAGAACAAACAGCAGAAGAGAAAGCCCAGCGGCGACAAATACAAAGCTCGCGGTGTTACACGGCTGGGTAACGGATGTGCCTCGCAAGTTGTCCCCGTCTCCTCTCCGCAAGGCCAGACCAGCTGGTCACCGAGGTTCGAACAACACACTCGCTTTTGGTGCCGGCGGCGCCATCCAAGGTCTTCTCTAATTCTTATCTCTCTCTCCCTCTTCCCCCTCACCTCTTCCTGCCCTATTCCTCCTTCACCAACACTTATCTTCCCACTTTACATCCTCTCCTCTTCTATTCCATGTCCACTGCCCCTACTGCAACACATCACCCGCCATATCCAGGGAGGTAGGATAGAAAGAAGGCTTGCGCTGTAAAAAAAATTACGCCTTCCGAAAAATACATTGCTTGAAAGCATTTGTACACAAAAAGCCCTCAATCAGCCTCTGCACTGATGTCATTACCTTCACCTTTACAACCTTTCAAACCCAACTCCTCAAGTCGTGCCTGGTACGTGTTCACTTCGCCCTTCCAACAATGCATCCAAAGTCCCTTTCCGATAAGTGTCGTTTGGTGACCCGTGAGCTTATCGGCAAGCCTTGCTCGACGTGCCGTTATGTGGCCCGCAGGGTGTCGTCGCCTCCTGTTCCGTGGTGACAGCGCTTCGGTCTCAACCAAACTCCTTTCTGCGCTGCTATAACGAGCCCGAATGCTCGGTGTTTGAAACTCCTACAGGCGTTGTTGACGCTTACTGACTCTCCAGAAAGGGCTTGAAAGAATGCGCAGACAACAACAATGAGAGTGACTTCACCACCACTACGTCTCGTTTCTGGACAGGGAATGAAATACCGTTCACAGTTGCGACGAAGCGACGCGGTTTCTGTCGCGGCGACAAAAATTGGTCCAGACCAAACGACAAAAACGATCGCCGCACGACAAAGCGACATAATTCCAGTCGCTTTCGGTCGCAAGTGGGAACGGGCCTGAAGACGTCCCGTACTCGCAGTCTCGCCAACTTCGTCCCTTATCACCTCCGCACACAAGCTATCAAGCGTGTCATAAAGAGATAAAAAAAGGTGACAGTGCCGAATGTTCTTCAAGCAATGAGACGAGAGAAGTGATATGATATCGAACGGGACACTGCGCGCTAATGACTTGCGCAAACTCCACCTCCACAACAAAGACAATGAAAAATTTATAGCGTCAGCATATTCGGTTGCTACGCTGAAGAAGACATCATAGTGATTTTATTTTGGTTCCCAACTGCTTGTCAGGCATTTCCGAAGGTCTTCCACGACGGCGAACGTGAAGGCTACGCATCTTTTCCAGAAGGTCGGAGACAATGGAGTTTGGAAATAAAGTGACACTAGTGCAACACTTGTGCCCTCGGGCGGAGGGCAAAAGGACGGCGATTGAACTCATAGAAGCAGTTGCCGAGCACAAAATAAAGCTTCTAGTTAGCAAAGTAGCAGACTCAAGTTGAACGGCTTGAAGCGGTGTTGGGAACGGAAAAACTGGGTCACGTTTTGGCTCGTCGCTTCTTGGCTGCGACAGGAAGTCGCCAATCTTAACGACTACGTCCGCTGAAAGGCTGTCATCGCTGATTCATCTCTAGCGGAGTGCCGTTGGCTCTCAACGAAGCGAATGATTTTCGTTTAGACAGGCGTATAACGTTATGATGTGACCTCTCAATCAGCCCTATAAATTATTACGACCTCTATTTTCTGACTCTGTGGGTATCACAAGTCACACATGTAACGCCGAGCTAATGACTATTTCTCGATACGTGGACACGGCATCGTTAGGAGTGAACTTACGACATACTTTTCTAGCGTTTAGAAGAACACGCCTTGCTTGATCTAAATCAAGTTCACCCTCGAAACACGCCATTCTTTTGAGCGTCAGAGTATAAAGCTGGTGCGATCACAGGAATTAAACGGCCCCGCAGTCATCAATTACAGACGAACGAAGGAATAAGTTTGCGCAAAAGACGAGGTCGAAGATAGAGAGGAGAAGACGAGCGCAACTTCCCGTTTTAGTTTGCATGAAATAACGAGACAGATATATACCTCTCACTGGTATATATCTATCAACAGCCGCACCACCCAATTCGGCGTAACAAGAATCACATGTCAAATACAACAACCAAAACAATTCGATAAAACGAGGTAACCAAACAGTACGCACCAGATAACAGATCCAACTAAGACAGTGTACACGTCTTCCAATTCATCCAATTACGGGTAAATTATCGTCAGATGAATTAACCGTTACAGGTTCATACACACCACACGCCCAGAAGAGTATGGTCAACCCCTCGGAACTGCCGTCAACAAACAAGCCAATTCGCAACTTGTCATCCACCTCTTCAGACGGCAAAATGGTTCTGCCCCCGAAAAGGACAAGACCTTTGACCCCAGGCGGGCAGGGCGATTGAACTCACCGGAGTAGTTGTCGAAGGCCGTGGGCACGTATTCCGTCGGGTAGCCGTTGGTCGTGTAGGAGACGACCAAACTCGTCTTGCCCACGGCACCGTCGCCCACAAGCACACACTTTACCGAGCACACGCAGCTCGCGCCGTCGGCACCGCCGCCGTTGGCCGCTGCCGCAGCCGCCGCAGCCTTCATCTCCGCGGTTAAAAGACTCGCCGACTGCTGTTGGTCCCGCGCCAGCGGAGGCATCGCGACCAATTTCCTGCCTCCCCGTCCGCAGTCGGCCAATTCAGGCGGCAGGAGCTGCCGTTGGCACGACACAGTCGCCGCTGACAATCACCGCACTACTCCGTTAGGCCTACGCAGCTCCCGGGCGCACGGACGACCGCTGCCTCGTCGGTCTCCTCTTGCTCCGCGCTGACCGCCGCATGACAACGCCGGCCGAGCGTGCTGGCTCGCCGGAGACGGACGAAGGTCCCCCGTACGAGGAGCAGGAAATGCACAGCGGGCTTGGCAAGGCGACCGGAAAGACGCGAACGTGACTTGACCAACGCCGCCGGCTGCCCGTCGTTCGCCCGCCGGCTAAACGCCCGTGACACAGGAATACCGCTTGCAACGACGGCAGCTGCCGTTTTGTCGTCTGCTGCTCCGGCGGCCTGCGCTTGCGCGCCACTTGCGCCGCTAAGCGAAAGTTCCCGCTGTGTCCACTGCTGTACAAGCGGCGCTGGCGTCGTGAACTCCTAGGCACGCGGTTGCCATTCCGTTTCTGTGGCTGCAACAATTAACTAAAAAATATTGAAATGTAATGCCTAAACAAACAAAATAATTTATAAATTTTGGTAATATATATTAAGAAGTGTTAAAAAACCAGCAGTAACTAACTTTATAAACCGAATCAGAGCAGCTAACGTGCGGCTGCTGCCATCTTCCGGGTTTATTAAAAAAGCTACACTGACAACGAAGCGCATTTTCCGCTCTAGATGGAGCCACCATGTCTGCGAGCTCTTGACGCCTATGTGGGAAGCTCAAGGAGTAGGCTTTATGTGCGAATTGCGGGTTGGTTACGTACGGGCGCATGAGTACCTATCTCTTTTACAACCCTCTTTCTCCTCCCTAATCTTTCATCCCCCTCCCCCCGCACTGGGTTGTATTCAGGTGAGCCCCCAGATGGGCTGAATAATATCCCCAGTGCACTTCCTTTCCTTTTCACCCGAATCACTTAGTAGTAGTAGTAGTAGTAGTATAGTAGTAGTAGTAGACCACAAATTTATCGAAAACACAGACAGGCGCTCTCTCTTCCAGCTGTGGTCTGCTACGAGGTTGTGTTGGTTTCGTTGCATTGCTTGTTCTCTACTCTCAGTGCCTTTTAGTCTCATGTATACCCATGACACGCGTGCGGTTCGGGGGCGACGTCCGCGACCCTGAAGTACTACTTTGGTAGAGGGGGCGGAGGGGCGGCTTCGCCTAATTCTTTCAGGGCGCTTTTCAGAAATTCTGCGTGCCCGTCAGCAGAATACGCTTTGCAGCGAAGCCAACTTTCTCGCACACACCATCTCAATCTAATGCACGTCTATTGGCCGCTCCATCGAGTTTCATTCACTTGCCATTATAGTTAACCTACGGTTGTAAACAATTCGCAATTCCAGTCCGCTGCTAACATACGGGATTCTTCAAGAGGAGCATAGTTACAGAAAACGGCTGTAGCCAGTGTTCTATCGCAACTATACTGAAGCAATTATGTGACGTTGGACTGCTCATGCCACTTTATTATTGCGGAAAGTCTGATCTCAGCAGGTGCCGTCGATAACTATTGGCGGTGAGCGCGACCACGGGCGGCGCTGCGAAGCGCGCCTCCTTGACGTCAGCTTAGGGGTCCTCGCATTTGTCGTCTGCTTCACTCGGACTCGCTCTCTCTGCTGTTTCTTTGCGCTCGGTTGACGTCTGATCTTGTCCGCACCATATTTTGCGTGCGTAACTTTTTATCATAATCAAAGACTTCAAATCGCACACACTAGCTCAAGGCGTGAGTTAAAGTATAGTTTTGGATACCGCTACGGAAGGAACATTTCCGGCGTCGCCCCATTCCTTGCGAAGCCGTTCCTGTGTGGAGCGCGAAGAGTCGAAGCTCGGCATCAGCTTCTGTAGTCAGCAATCTTTCGAACAAAGCGAACAACCAGATGCTAGTAACCGACAACACGATAATACAAGCCAAAACAAATTCCAGGCCTTCGGGGCTGTCGGCTTTGGCAGAAGGCATTACGAATCCCGGTAATCATATGTAAGGTAAAATAGTTTTTGTAACCTTGCCAAATGCTCTAAAGTATTGAATCATTGAATCACATCACTTTGCATTGTCATGGCATGAAAGTACGCCGACATGCACCATGGGCTGCGAAAACCGTACGTTGAGTTACAAATAACTCACTGTGTGTATAGGCGCGTGCTGGTTCTACACCCGGCTTCTAACCAATATGGATGTTTATTGAGCAACACGAGTCACGTCTACGTTAAAAATGCAGAAACACTATGTTTTTTTAGACCTGGAGGGATATTTCGGCACATTTCCCAACCAATATCTTCCCAATATTCAGATATGCGTTATAGGAAAACTGTCATCAGGAGGAGAAGCACGAGGAGGAGGAGGAGGAGGAGGAGGGGAAAACTTTATTTAACACTAAAATTGAGCTTTTTAGTTGGCCGGGTCCTAAGACCGTAAGAGTAATTTTCTTCAATTCATAGAACGTCATCCCGACTAGACTAGGATTTGTTCTTTACGCCTGGAAGGAATGAAAAACAATAAAGAGCTGCTTGGAAGTATTCATCGGTTTCGACTCTTGTAATATATGCACGTATACTATTTAATTATATCTAAGCCTCCAACACCGTAATCATTTCATAATCGTTCGGGATGAGAGTCAGTTCGTTATGATAACGATGGTTACGATAGAAATTCGGAGCACAAAAGCCACCTTAGAGTACTCTGGACAACTTTGTCTGGGGCGCGATCGCTGTGGCGTAGCACAAACTTTCTCATTGTATTTGCATGTGAATAAACAACGCACGCTGCGGATATGCACCTTCTTGCACGCAGCCATAACAAAAGACAATTTGTGAAGGAGGGAATGTACGCCATACAGCCTGAAAAAAAAAAAAAAAATATCCACACGATCTTTGCGAGCCTGCCAAAAATCCCCAAACCTACTAATAAGATGTTTGCGATGGTGCAGAAAAATAATGCGTTGGGCACAGAAAAAAAAAAAAAACATTCATCTCGTATACGATTCAACAGCAACGAAACAAATAGAAGACAGCCCCTTTATATTTCCTGCTGTACGATGCGCGTGCAGGGGCCCGCTGCTGGGTAAGTGGCCTTAGACTGTTGAGTCTTCATTGAAGCATCTCAAAAAATACTTTAGGGAATCCTACGCATTTTGAATACTTATCGAGAAGCTCTAAGTGCTCAACCGCGCGAATAAGCTAGAGAGGACGAGTTACACATGCTATTCTGACCGATGCTCTGAAGAAAGTTGTTCTCTCTCTCCTCTTGTGTTGCAAACTTGTTGGGGACACAGCTTGAAATTATTCAGATGTGCCCGAAGCTGGCACAAATAACTGCATTACTAGAAATACGTTTTTTAATGCACTAAAGCATCAAAGCGGGCGATTTCTAGCACAGGCACTGCTGCCCCTCACAAGCGGAGTGTAGCAGACGACAGCGGCGCGAGTCCCTAAGTCGACGTCCGGACCAGGGGGCGCCACTCAAACATCTCACCGCCAATATACGTGACTCACAGTATTAATACAAATCACGCGAATTAAGATGCCGCCCCTAAGCAATTCTAGCCGCATCCCAAAGCAGACGGCAAGATTAGTTTGCCTGCTAGGATATGCAAATATGTAAAACATCCTAGCTTAAATACGTGTATTAATTAACAATACTCAATGGCAAGTTAAAAAACTATCACGTTTTGTTTCTCGCACTCGTTTAGACTTCCCCCCGGTCCGTGAATAGTAATTCAAAGCGCATTCGTTATTCATTTTGTGATGCTATTAAGGGCGAAGCCCCTTAGGGGCTGGGGCGGTTGGCGTCTCCTGTCGTCGTCGTCGTCGTCACCTCATGTAGTCACGGCACTAAAACACCGGAAAACTCGTTCCCGCCTTGCGCTAGAACGTAACGCGTGCTAAAAAAATACACTGGGCCACTCGTTTAAGCCTCGCGCTGGAGCGTTTCGTAACGCGCACTAAAAAAAGCACCGGGACACTCGTTTACGCCTCGCGCTAGAGATCTTCGTGAAAGACAGAGACTTTTACAGCAAATCAGGGCTAGCCAAAAAACACTGCTGCGCGAATGGACCGTGCAATGATAAGAAATTAAAGTTTCGATCAGGACCCTAACGGAGAACACAAATAAATAGCTTTTAGACCAAAGTCAAAGTCCGCAAAGAATAGAAACACGCTGAAATAAGGCGCGCACTGAGGCTATAGGCCCATCTCACTGACGTCATGCCTAGGAACGAGCCATGAAAGAATATCAAACCGGCTACATAACTACATTGAAGATAACGACCACCGGCGGCACATCATGGCAGGCTTCACAAAAGGTTTATCAACGCAGAGCGCGCCTTCATGCTCCTAAAAGAAAAGGTGTAATCAGCCAAATTACCAAGTGAAGTGAGCGCATAACCATGGCTGTAAACTGAAAATGTGCCTTTGATAACTTTTCCCACCACGCTATTTTATAGACGAACTCAACAACCTCCACTGCGGAGGCAGAATTTACTGTTACGTTAGGTATTTTCCGCCAGACAAAACAGCAGCAATAAGAATAGCGGCAGCCAGATCTAAGATACCGAAAATGACAAGCCAAGGCACATCCCAATCTTACCCCTAAACGTGATAAAGCTGGTTGAAATCTCCAGGAACTACCAAACATTAAACGCTACATGCGGATGATATAGTCGCATGGGCAGCCCAAGGCTCGTCGGCCCTAAAGAATAGAATCACTTTAAAATGATGCGATCTGCTTTCAAAACTTCCTAAATACAGCGGTCATAGGTTTGCTGCAGAAAAGAACGAAATTCGTATCCATAAAAGCAGATACAAAAGCCTGCAGCAGAGATAAATAACATGCTTGAAGGACAAAATATTCCAGAAGCTTCACCGATTGGTATACTCGGAATGTGGGGGCGTGAAAACCGAAGACAACAGAGCCAATAATCCGAGGAATCAGAAGGACAACGTGGGGCAAAACAGCAGTGAGGGAACAGGACACTCTCCGCTTGGTTCAAGTCTTAGCAGAATTTGCATGCAATCCACGATATCACTGGCTGAACAACTGAGAGAATAACCAGATATTACCAGATAATTACCAAGATGAGCTTGTAAAACTGCAATCGGACTCTGCAGCCAGGAGTAAGCTAGGAAAAACAAACACGTCCGAAGAGATCGAAGATGACCCTAATCGCACAAAAACCAAGCCTACAGAGCACTAGAACATAATTGACTTACACTCGAAAGAACAGACAATCCCGGAGGGCAAACGTATACATCCAAGGCAAGGACAACCTTTACAAGGACATACGCAGATATATATACTCGCCAACAAACAGACAGCACAACTTACCAAGTAAGAAAATCCAGGCAAACATATTAGTGAGATAACCTCCGACCAGACATTTACACAGTCTACACCGATGCAGCCACGCCCACAGATAAGACAAATATCAAAGCATAGGCTAATCTTAACAAAGTCATACGCAGAAATATATATCAGCAAGAAACGCAACAACAAAACCTCGTCAAGGGCGAAGAAAGCCGCGATATAGCATATCTGGAGAGGAAACTTCGAAAAAACTTAACAGTGTCAACACCACCACAGGAACGTGCGAGGACTACCAAGATGCGGTGGCTACTGTGATAGTCTCCAAACATAATCTAATAGGTTGCTTCACTATCAGGAACATGCATCGCGAGGAAGCAGAGGCCGGAACAATCGCCGTAGCCTTGGCCGACAAGAAAGACACGAGAAGAGTGTGAACATAAAAACGGGCTGCAAGCAAACCGGCGAGAACTTTGTTATTAAAGGCAGAGTACCATGAATGGCAACAAACCTATTAAACAGCACCTGGGGGATACCTCACGGGACACACAGATTGGACTGGACCACTGGCCATGGGGGACTGGTGGGAAACGAAGCGGCTAATTGTGCCCGTGAGTCGGAAAACCGGGCGGGTGACAACACGCAGCCGTTTACCACACTTTCCAATGACTACGAAGAAAGACCAGAAGCGCTTAGGCGGTCCAGGGCACAACACACAGCCCCTTACAAAAAGCTAAACACAATGGAAGCCACAAACCAACCCTTACTCCGCAGGTGTAGCCTCCCATAGCTGTACGACCTGTCCAATAATTTGCAGAATATAATTGATTTAACTGGCTGGCCTATAGGAACACAGAAACTATACTGATAACTGCAACTTACAAACCTGTGAGTACCATCAGTTCACATACTCTCCCTGAGCGAGCTACTTCGTGTGGACATTAAAACGGAATGGCTTTATTTACAACAGTATGCGATGTGAGACTTCTGCACATCAGCTAAACCTTCGTTGCTTAAAAAAGCCGCGCTGATTGATAAAGGCGTGAACGTGTGGTCGAATGATTAAACTTGCCTATCATGCAAAAAAAAAAAAAAAAAGGTAATTTCTCCTGCCAAAGGTGGTTTACCAGCAAAGCTGTTCCCTCTGTGGTCCCGAAATATTCACAATGAAATCTCTCACAAGAGCGGTGGTATCGTCCCGAACGGCTCACGCATATCGCGAGTCGCGAATATCTCAACAGCACCCACGCACGTGTCCCGTAAAATGTACACTGTCGCTATCACGATTCCATCATTGGCCTGCACACTACAGACATCACTGCACTCAATGTTTTCGTCCCAAGTCCGGTACATGTGGACACGCACACGTTCTGTCCTTTACGTATACCGTGAAGCCACGCACTTGCCCCATGTGGGGACGATGTCAGTGTAACCTTCGACTTGAAACAGTGCGCATGTCCACGTTTCCGAGAGACACAACACGGGTGACTCTTTTAAGGTAGCACCGGGCGTCACATCGGCAACATGACGCCCATCCATCAACATGCCGTGGGCCGAACGCTGACGTCAGCAGACAAAACCTGGTGATGTTTAACAACCCAAGAACAATGAACCGGTTTTACGAGCATAGCCCTAGAAGTTTCCGGATGAGAACAAGAAAATACGACGGCATCCTAGCCACATAGGATTTTGGCATAAAACACACGCATAACTCGAAGCCACGCCCAAAGTACGAGGTGAATCGTGCACCCAGAGCAGACGCGAGCATGTGCAGAGTATTCTCGCGCGGCCAGGCACCTCACGCCGTCCGTGTGTACCAGCATGTCAGTACATGTCGGTTCCTATCTGGAAACAGGAAAAAAATGCTCCAGGAGAAAATGGTGCCAGTCCAAAAATAAAGAAAATGTCTGCAGTCCTGGGATTTGAAAGTCCAAACACCTCCACGGTCGCTAGGGCTGCCAACGTCGCCGCCAGACTTAAATTCGTGGCCGACTAACCAACAGGACACAATCAATGTGTTTCTGTCTCCCTTTCCGTTGCCTGCACTAATTTCGCATTTTATATTAAGATGTATTTGGAGGAATAATGTTTCACGGTCTTTAAGCTGAAATTTCCCTGTCGCTCCCCGGTTAGGTCCTGGATGCACGCGCGGAACTTATAGGTTTCTTCACAGGTTTCGTAAAATAACTTTACAAGTGACAAATTGCGCGCTGGAGGGCATGAAAGACGATGATATTTATGCCTGTTTTGGCGTAGGCAATGTCAGCCAACGCCAATTTTTCCAATCATTTACGTCTATTTCATAGAAATGAATGCTTGCCGACCTCGTCGAGGTTCTTTAGGCGTTCAGATTGCTTATTTAATCTATCGTTAAGTAAAAATACCAGAAAAAATTGGCCTGTGTAGTCCGCTCTTTGTTCTGCGCGAGCTGTTTCGCTCCGAGTCAGATATGAAGCTGTTTTTGCTGTTTCAGTTTTGTCCCATGCGGACCTAGCTAATTGCTTAAGAAAGAAAGATGATATTATTGAGTGTTGAGAATATGAGTATAGAGAATTGAGAAAGATGATATTATTGAGATGATATCATTGAGATTTTAATGAGATGATATTATTGATATTATACGACCAATGAATGGGGAGGCGAAAATTTTCCTAATATCAACCCCAAACAATAATTGCTAAAATGAAGGAGAGAAACCGACGGAATGGCTGACGGACGGATGGATGGATGGATGGATGGATGGATGGATGGATGGATGGATGGATGGATGGATGGATGGATGAATGGATGGATGGATGGATGGATGGATGGATGGATGATGGACGGATGGATGGATGGATGGATGGATGGATGGATGGATGGATGGATGGATGGATGGATGGATGGATGGATGGATGGATGCGGGGATGGATGCATGGATGGATATATTCAAACGATACTCTCACTCATGGCAAGTATAGATGCGTGGTAGAGGAACTATGTGCTTCTTATACCCCTCAGTAACCCAATTAGAAAGATTTGCATTGGCACACATTTGCTATTACCTTGTTGTGCATGAACGCGGCTGTCTAGAGGGGACGTTTAAATTTCATCATCATCATCATCATATTTACGCCCACTGCAGGGCAAAGACCTCTCCCATTATTCTCCAATTACCCCGGTCCTGTGCTACCTGCGATCAATTTGTCCCCGCAAACTTCTTGATCTCATCTGCCGATCTAGCTTTCTGCCGCCCCCCTGCAACGCTTGCTTTCTCTAGGGATCCACTCTGTTACCCTCAATGACCAACGGTTATCTTGCGTTCGCATTACATGCCCTGCCCACGTCCATTTCTTCTTCTTAATTTCTACTAATATGTCCTTTACACACGTTTGTTCCCTGACCCACTCCGCTCTCTTCTTGTCCCTTAATGTTACACCTATCATCTTCCGTTCCATTGCGCGCTGAGCCGTCCTCAATTTAAGTTGAGCCCTCTTAGTGAGACTCCAAGTTTCTGCCCCGTAGGTGAGTACCGGTAAGATGCAGCTGTCATGCACAATGGTAGGCTGCCATTCATTATCTGAGAATGCCTGCCGAATGCACTCCACCCCATTCTTATCCCTCGAATTATCGCTGCCTCATGGTTGGGATCCGGGGTCACAACTTGGCCTCAGTAGATATATTCGCTTACTACTTCCACGGCCTCGCCGCCTATCTCAAACCGCTCTGCTGTCCCGAGGTTATTGATCATTACTTTAGTTTTCTGCATATTAATTTTCAGGCCCACGGTTTCACTCTGTTTGTCCAGTGCTGTAAGCATGCTTTGCAATTCCTCCCCCGAGTTACTTAACAAGGCAACGTCATGAGCAAATCTGAGGTTATAGAGGTATTCTCCATTAACCCATAGTCCCACCTGTTCCCAATCATATGTTCTGAATACTTCTTGTAAACATGCTGTGAATAACAATGGGGAGATTGTGTATCCTTGTCTGACGCCCTTCATTATAGGTATTTTACCGCTCTCCTTATGGAGGATGATGGTAGCTGTGGACCCTTTGTAGATATCCTCTAGTATTCTTACATAATGATCATCTACACCCTGGTTCCGTAATACCTGAATGACTGCTGAGGTTTCGACCGAGTCAAATGCTTTCCCGTAATCTACGAAGGCTATATATAGGGGTTCAGTATACTCAGCGCACTTCTCTATCACCTGATTGATCGTGTGAATATTGTCCATTGTTGAATAGCATTTACGGAACCCTGCTTGTTCTTTAGGTTGACTGAAATCTAAGGTTGCAGAAATTGTGTTAGTGATTACCTTGGTAAGTACCTTGTAGACGACTGACAGAAAGCTGATCGGCCTGTTTTTAGAGTCCTTCATGTCACCTTTCTTATGGATTAGGATGATGTTCGCGTTCTTCCAAGATTCCGGTACACTTGCGGTCATTAGGCATTGCGTGTACAGGTTCCCCAGTTTTTCAAGTACAATTTCTCCGCCACCCTTCAAGAGGTCTGCTGTTATCTGATCCTCACCAGGTGCTTTGCCCCATTTCATTTCTTTTAAGGCCTTCCTTACTTCTTCTGTCGTTACTGGTGGGATGTCTATCTCCTCTGAGCTACTTTCTCGTTCGGCATTATCCTGGATGTCCCGGCTACTGTACATATCTCAGAAGTACTCCTCAGCTACTATGACTATTTTATCCCTATTTGTGATGACATTGCCTTGCTTGTCCTTACGTGCATACATCTGATTTTTCCCCACGCCAAGACGCCTCTTCACTACTTTCAGGCTACCTCCGTTCTTTCAGCGTATTCGATCCTCTCCCTATTATAGTTCCGTATGTCAACTGTCTTACACTTATTAACTTCGAAAGCTGCGCTAGTTCTATTCTGCCAGTTGGGGTTGAGATTGTCATGGTTTGTCATTTCCTAATTAGATCCTTTCGTCTCCTGGGAAAGTTTACCAGTATCCTGTCTAGCCATCGTGCCCCTGACTTCTACTGCACACTCTGTGATAATGCATGTAAGGTTGAGGCTGGCTTCCTGTGTCGTAAACTCTGCTTCCTGGGTAAGAGCTGAATATCGGTTCTGCAGCGCGATCCTGAATTCTTCTACTTTACGTCTTACTGTTACTCATTATTCGGCTTCTTTCGTACGAGCTTGTTACGGTCCCTCCTCAAATCTAGCCTAATTCGAGATCTTACCATACGGTGGTCACTACACCTTACCCTTCCGAGCACTTCCACATCCTACACGATGCCAGGGTTATCGCATAATATGAAGTCTATTTCATTTTTATGCTCCCCTTTCGGGCTCCTCCACGACCACTTCCGGCTCTCCCGTTTACAGAAGAAGGTATTCATAATACGTAGGTTATTCCGTTCTGTGAAATCGACTAGTAGGTGTCCCCTGCTATTTATAGAGCCCAGATAATAGTTTCCTACTGCCTTGTCTCCAGCCTGATTCTTGCCTACTTTAGCATTTAAGTCTCCCATAACTACGGTATACTGGGTTTTCACTTTAGCCATTCCACATCTTGCCGATTCCACATCTTCATAGAAGCGTTCCACTACCCTGGTCGTCGTGGCTGGATGTGGGTGCGTAGCACTGTACCACTTTGAGTTTGGACTTCAACTTCAACTTCAACTTTATTTTCACATTTTTTCCTGTTACAGAACAAAGTAGAAAAATTGTTGGACAGGAACAAAAAGCTACAGCAAAGTAGCTTGACGGGGTTCCTGCCCATTTCTTGGCATCGAGGAAAACAAAGCAAAGATTAAAAAAAAGAGCATAAAATACACGTGGGCGACATGTTGCATTGTCAATAACATTCATAAAAACACCAAAAAACATTCATTTTAAAAATGTAGAGGAGCACACGTATGATAGAACAATCTTACCTAGTCTACATTTCACATATACCGTGTACATACTGGGAAACGAGAAACATACTGGGAACGAGAAATAAAATTTTTTTCACTAAATATACACGTATTAACAACAAGGCATCAACGAAATTCTTTCACTAACATAGATTTAATAGACATAATTTAAGTCATGAAAGATTGAACAAGAGATACTGCGCAAACATGCAATTTGTAAAAAAAAGGCGTAATTATTTATTTTGCAGTGTAAGATATCTTTTTAACTCTTTTTTTGTAATAGTGCACAAATCGATTTCCTGGCGTTGAAGGTGTTCTAAGTAAGTGGGCATGCAGTGCTCTAGTCTATCGAAACCGTGGTTTGTGCGAGAAAAAGGTATTAACCATGGGTGTCTGTTCCTAACATTATATTGGTATTCATGAGGCGTCCTGAGATTACATAATTTTAAGAAAAGTTCATTTTTACATTTTAAACTGTGCTTATATTTCATGATTAGATTAAACTGAAAACTGTGTAGCAGGGGAAGCACGTTTAGCGTTTGGAATAACTCGGCCGTGTGCGCGTCATAAGAAGCGTTTGCGATGTGGCGGATGGCCTTTTTTTGCAATAAAACGAGCTTTGTTAATGTTGCTTTGTGATGTGTTTCCCCATACCAGGTTGCTGTAATTCATGTGAGGCGCAAACATACAGTTGTAAAGTAACAGTTCAACTTAGGATGGAAGTACCTGCCGAAATTTACATAGGACACCGCATGCCTTTGACAATCGTTTAGCCACATGATCGACTTGTGTATTCCAGTTCAAGTGCTGATGAAAAATCACTCCCAATGTCTTCACCTCCTGCACAACTTCTATGTTTTCTGATCCTAAGTGTAAACTGAGGTTACGATTCACTATGTTCTGTACAGGTGTAAATAAAACAGCTTTTGTTTTGGATCCATTTATTTCCAAGCAATTTATTTCAGTCCACTTTAATATTTCTAGTAATTCAATATTAGCTGCGTAAGTGAGATCGTGAACATTTGTGGACTGAAGGAGGAGGGTAGTGTTATCTGCATACATAATACACTCGGCATTTTTATTCAGCTTGGTTATATCATTTACGTAAATATTAAAGAGTAGTGGTCCCAGTATGCTACCCTGCGGAACTCCGGATGTTATTTCTAATAAGGAGGAGCGATTTTCATCAATTACGACACACTGCTTTCTATGTTTTAGGTACGACATCAAAAGCCCAAGTGAAATACCGCGGAAACCATAATGTTCAAGTTTACCAGCTAGTATTCTGTGATTGATTCTATCGAAGGCCTTCGAGAAGTCAATATATACACCCAGGGTAAGAAGCTTATTTTCGAAACCGGTAAGGATAAATTCTTTTTGTGTTAATAACGGCATTTCGGTAGACATACCGCTACGAAAACCAAACTGTTTCGGAGATAATAAAGAGTGTTTCTGGCAAAAACATGAGACACGTTTGAATATAATTTTTTCTAGACCTTTAGAGATGACAGGTAATATTGATATCGGCCTGTAATTTGAGAAACTGTTTCTGTTCCCGGATTTTTATATTACAGTTACTCTTGCGCGTTGCATATTTGTCGGAAAAGTACCCGCATTTTTAACAAAGGTTAAAAATAAACGAAAGTACTGGTGACAAGATGTCAAGGCTATATTTAATGGGCCTGATTTCTATATCATCAATATCACGAGCCCTGCTATTTTTTAGGGATGTGAAAGTTGAGTGTATTTCCTCTGGACACGTGGGTTCTAGAAAAACCGTTTCCAAATTCGGAGCATCTAAGAATTGCTTTACTGCATGACACTCTACGTTCGATTGGGGGGAGACTAAAGTTGTGAAATACGTATTAAATTTATGGGCTAATTCCTTACCCTTCAATAATGCATTATCAATTTTTAATTCAAGCTCATCTTGTCGATAAGAATTTTTGTTCAGGAGCTTATTTATTTCTCGCCAGATTAAATCGCTATTTCCAAGTCGTCCATTAAACAGGTTTTCAGTTTGTACCTCTTTTGAGCCTAATTACAAGACCTGCTACCCTTTCGCTAAGGCTGTAGTATTCTTCTATGTTTCCAGCTATGCTTTTATTGACTAGAAATCCAACTCCCAGTTCTCTCCTGTCCACTAGACCACAGTAACATAGGACATGTCCATTTTTCAGCACCGTGAAGGCTTCACCTGTCCTCCTAACCTCACTAAGCCCTATGACATCTCATTTAATGCCCTTTAATTCCTCGAACAAGCTCTCTAGACTCGCCTCGCTAGATAATGTTCTCGTGTTAAACGTTGACAGCTTCAGATTCCAATGGCGGCCTGTCCAGGTCCAGGGATTCTTAGCACCCTATTCTGCGTCGCAGGTCTGACAGCCGCCGTGGTCAGTTGCTTCACACCACTTGAGACTGAGGGCCGTGGGTTAATTGGCGTATTCATGGGAGGTTGTGGCCGTTACTACACCAGGGTGGCCAATCCTGCTCTGGTGAGGGAATGCGTTACTGGCAATGGTCGCCGGGTTCGGGCCGCACCCCAAGCCCTATTCTGCAATTTCATCAATACGCGGATTTTTTTTAATCCGGTGGGAATTGTCTGGCACGGGGTTCGAACCACGGTCCTTCTGCACGCGAGGCGGAGGTTTAAATTTACCTCTGAATTATTGACGATGTAAGCATGTTAACCAAGCCTCCTTTTTTTGTGACCGCACATATTGTGCAATGCGTCAAGAAACTTGGGGGTATTTTTTTGCAGGCTTAGCTACTGGATTGGCGTTAAAAGGTCTGACAAAAAATACTCCCCTGTCTTAACCTACTCCGTTGTGAGCACATGTTAAAAGGTTTTGTTTTTGCGTTTAGAAGCCACATACCTTCTGAAAAAGCGAAAATGGGGGGAAAGGCAAAAAATAGGAACTGCGGGAAGACCAGAAACCCGACCGTCACCGACAACAGCAACGCTTCCTCCACGGCGCTTCGTTATCCATACTCAATAACGGGGCCGCAGCAGATCAACGTGGCCCCGATGACTCTTTACCGGAACTCCCGCACCGTGATCATCAGAGCCGACGGGACGGGACTCCGCAAGGCAGGATCCCGCGGCGACTCCTCGAGCAGTCGACACCGCTCCCGATTCACATCACGGCGGAGGACCCTCAGCCACCTGGGGCCCAACAACCACGGACCACAGTCGCGATCCACGTCGCGAAAAGGACGTCAAGCAACCGATAATTCTCAACCAAACAAGGTGAGCAGTGCGGATACGGTCTCAAGGCTAACATGCATTAAAAATGCATTAAACATGCACACATGCACCGAAGGCATTAAAATCGGAGCAGGCGGATCATTTTTCGGGGACAACCAAAATCATGCAGACGCTCAAAGTGCTAATGGCTGAAATGATATGCTCAAAGCCAAACTCGTTCAATTTGGAGAAACAAAAACCAGTTGCGCACATCTCACTACCACACGCCCTGGTGACTAACCGACGGAACCGGTCGGCCAGGCTGCGCAAATCACTGCTGTCAGCTCCCAAACCGCGAATGCGCGGGACTCTGCCGCAGAGATGGACACGTCGCCGCATGACTTTCCTCCCCCAAAACGCCGAACCTAGCGATAATCTCGGATAGGCCTAGTCTCGCCGGAACCACGAGCTCGAAAAAACACGTTGGTGAAGACATGCTCCACCAGTTCCGAGAGACCCTCACCCAAACACTAACGGAAACTCTCAGCGCCACGTTCGGAGCTATTCTAGATAAGTTCGGCGAGAGCGTGGATGCCGAAATTGCCATTCTCATAGCTCGAATAACAGCGCTGGAAAATGGAGTCCCACGAGCTGGACGGGAAGGGGGACCGGGCCCCGTCAAGTCCATTAAACCATGATCCCGCCCCCCGACGGCAGACAGCCCCAAAATTGCGAACGATGTCTTTTAGCTCATCGAACCAAGAAAGAAACGCCAATACTTTGATTTTGTGGCAGTGGAATTGTCGAGCATTTTAGAAAAGCATGCTCACCTGGAACAATTTATCCAAAACAAAAATTCGAACGAAGTGCACTAAATGGTCTCTTTCCAAGAGACAGGCGTTTTTGCCCGATTGTCAACTATAAATCGTTCTGTGACCTAGAACATGACGCCTCTGGTGTAACAGAGAAACAAAAACCCGCAGTCAGCACCCTCATTAGGCTAGACCTCCCGGTCCTGCTGCGCGAGACCGGGGTAAACGCTGCGTCCGCGGCTCACGTCCTTGTAGAAACCATACCAATCCAGCGACACAAGGCCCAGAACCCGTTTATACTCAATGTGTATAGCTCCCCAAGAAATACCTATAAATTCACTTACCTCGAAAAACTGCCATAATAGCCAGAGGGAACACATGGCTTGTTATCGAGACTTTAACGCATACCATCCGGAATAGGGCTACAAGCGGGACACAATAAAGGGACGCGATGTCTGTCTTGATGCGCAAAGACAAGGTCTCAGTTCGCGTAACGATCCGCAGTGGCCCACCTATTGGAAGCAGTGTTAGTGGGGACTCCCGACCTGACGTTTGCAAAGAACCCTTATGCATAAGCAACCTGGCTAAACCCCCAGGAAAACCTTGGCAGCGACAACTATATAGTCGCTGTTGATGTCTAATCTGGGGTAGCCAAAGGAATGTCCGGTAAAAAACTACAGGTCATCGCATTCCGCGCGCTAAGAGCCAAAGAATGAGGTCCGCTAAGCGCGAAAGACTGTGGTTCTGGGGTCGACATTACCGACATTGGGAGCTGAGAAGAAAAACTTCGCGCAGACACGTAACATGCCACAAGGGTTACACCGGAAGAAGCAGAGCTCCAACAGGCCGACGCAAGGTTGCTACATATGTGGGAAGCTAAACACAGCTTACACACACGACACCGGGTGCTAAAACTTTAACGAAACCTGTGGGGACGACTAGCGGCCCTCTACCGCGGTATAGAAATGTACACGCAACAACACGTCAATATCGGCATAGCACATTGACTACGAAATATGTCTTTCTAAAACTTGGAATATTCTGCGCTGCCTCATTGACCCCAAAAACGGTAAAATTACACAAAGCCCCAACCTCAGCATGCGTCTCCACAAATTTCAGGGAACAAACATGGAATTGCTCAGAGCCGTCCAGGACAGATACATTGGCGACTGCACCCGCGAGGGACTTTCTACGTGAGCGATGCCAATGCTCTCCTTCACCACCCCATGACTGTAAGTGAAGTTAGGGGTGCTATGGCACTCGCTATGCTCCTAGCGCCGACGATATTACAAATAAAATACCCAGAAACCTAGATGACGAGTCTATTGAAGCCTTCGCAGGATACATGAAGGTACGTGAGACTGTCGACTACCGGCTCGGCGGAAAAATGGCCAAAGTTGTCATGATATCTAATCCAGGCAAAAAACTCCAGATCGGAAATCTTCGACATATTGCCCTCACTTCCTGTGTAAAGAAACCATTGGAACACGTTCTAAATCTAATCATCACTCTTAATAAAAAAGGTCGTAAAAAGGTAGTAACGGCCGTATTTACTAACTCCTTCCGACCCTTACTACCCCGCGGTTTTGTACGTAGGCTCTGGCACTAACAACGGCATGGTTAGTAAATTAACTGAGTGTAGGAAGTGGTAGCACTAGATTAAGGTCGTGCTTATGACTAGGTTGTGCATGGCCAGTTAGTAAACGCATGTAGCTCAGAAGAGTGCTATCGCTGGGACTTTACTAGTGGGGGTAGTGGTGCTTACTGCCTGCTTCGGTTAGTAATTTTGACAAGTGCTACATTTACTACCTCCAGTTACTAAGTACCTAGTGTATACTGGGACAAGTAACTTGTTAGTATTCCATTAGTGAATGCTCCGACCTTTTTTTTAAGAGTGATCAAATACGTGGAAGACAATCAACTCCTTTCGCACTCCGTGATCATGTTCCGCCCGAAACTATCAACGCAGCACATCACGCTTCGTCTCAAACATGAAATCATTGATGGGGAACGTTGTCCCTTTCTATATATACGAGAGCCTTATTAGAGTTAGATTTAACTAAGCCGCTTGACAACGTAAAACGCCCTGAAGTCCCTGACAACATGGGCCGACTTGGCCTTGGTAAGAGAGTATACAACTACGTCAGTAACTTTCTTTGTGAATGCACAGCTACTGTGGCGGTAGGGAACTCCACTCACATGTAATCGAGCTTGGGAGCAGGGGGACTCCGCAGGGTTCACTATTGTCCCAGTTTGTCTTTAACGTAGCCATGACGGGGCTCCAACACAGGCCTCCAACACGGCCTCTATGCATGTCACGGTTTGGGTCAGCGGCGGCAGTGACGGGCACGTTCAGGATATCTTACAACAGGGCATTGAGGCGGTCGAACGGTACGTACTGTTAGAACGGTACGTAGGTCAGAAAAATTAGTACTGTTGCTCTACAGGCTCACTACTAGGGGCAGACGTACAGACCCGAATACCCCGGATGTGAAGTTCGCGAATGGAACGCAACCCATCTCCACAGTGTTCAGTAATATGGGCTCTCGATATCCGAACACAAGCCGCCGCACATAACTCAGAGACTATCCTCGCACTAGAAAAAAGCGGGCATCAGACTAGCCAACTCATACCGCTAATCGCTCACCGGCACCACGGTATGAAGGAGGGCAATCTCGCAACCTAGTGCGATTAGTTGAAGCCTTCGCCCCGAGTAGGATAACGTACGTCACCCCTTTCTTAGACCTCAAAAAGGACAAATAACTTAAAATTGACGCCCTTATTAGATGGGCGTATACAGAGAAGGCCCTAGGAGCACCTATCGCTGATCCGACCGAATGTTTTGAGGCGCTCGGGGTTCACAACACCCTCAGTGAACTAATAGAGGGCCCACGGCTAGCTCAACGAGAGTGGCCTGGCTACAGCCAGACGGGTCGGCATATTTTAGGCTCCCTGGGGTGTGCAAAAAACCACCCACAAACCAGCACACACAAGGTGCTCTTGGCTCCTGAAGTGCGCGAACACCTCCACATCCCACCGATCGCGTAAAACATGCACCCGGCTTGCAATCTGGAACGCAGACAGGCAAGGGCGAAAGACTTGCGCAAACGGTTCTGAAATTCGGAGGACGTGGTTGATGTGGACGCGATCGTTTACCCGGGTCGCGATGCCATGGCCCTGGCGATAATCAATCTACAGGGCGATTCCATGAGCTCCGGGTCGGACCGCACGAGCGAACCGGAGGTTGGCGAAGAGGCTGCTATTGCCTTGGCAATGACGGCCCCCGCAAGAATCGAATACCTGATGAGAGACTCAAAGTCCGCTATTATAAATTACGCAAGGGGGCGCATCTCCCCAGAGGCGTCTGCGATTCTGAGGACTGGACTTCACAATATTCGTAAATCCGGCAAGATATATCTAATACGGGCACCGGCACACTCCGGCTTGGCCAGGGACGAATACGCGCACGACGTAGCTCTAGGATTTTCTAACCGAGCTGGTGGCGATCACAGCGCTCATTGGCTTCGCTGTTCCGGCAGGATCGGCTAGTGTCCTATAGAGATGTCACTCATCACTACAGGCTAGAGCGGGCCCGCTTTCCGCCAGCTCACCCTATATACTTTCAGTAAATGGCAATCTGTGGTTTGGCGACTTTTGCAAACGAACTCGTACCCCAACCCGGTTGCGTAAAGTCGTTGCTATTCCGGGCAATAACCTGACAAGTGCCACCGGTGTAAGGACAGGACAGACCTAGCACACATACTGCGGGCTTGTACAAGGGCGACAACGTTACGTCATGACGTCGCTAGTGTAGCGCAATGAGAGACCGTACTGCTCAGCTCCGACCCAGCGGATCAAGTCTGGGCCATACAGCTGGCCGAAGACGCTGCTCAAGGGCTCTTGGCCGACGTCTATAGGATTACTGGCTGTCACGCAATAAAGTTATTTCTCTCTCTCTTTGTAAACATGCCCTGTTTGCGCACTGGGCCAAAAAGGCCGCTTCTTATTGACAGTGCAGGTTATGTTCGATGTGAAGAATAAATTGTATAAATATGGTCTAAAGTGAACAGAAAAGCAGATGTAAAGCACACAGATAATTGAAATGATTGCGAAATAACAATTTTGAGAGGACAAGGTAGAGAATAAACATATTTATTATTTCCCCATAAAGAGTCTTTAGGGTGGCCATTTAGGATGGCCATTTAGGAGTCCATTGGCACGGGCCGCGTCTTCTGCCCTCTCCACCAACTTGCGCTGGACGTCGAGGGAAGAGCTGGCCAATGCGCTCTCCCAAAGCTCATAAGTGTTGAAGGGATTGGGTGGGTCAAGTGGGCTTTGTGTGCAAGATCGGGGTTCGGGGCGACCATTTAATCGGAGGCTCGAGCGAGGAACGAGCGAGTACACACCACGATGATGAGTATTTACAGAAATAAGGGCGAAGTGCTAGAGGACGTTCCCTAATGATGGTGGTAATGTACAGGTGAAGAGGAAGCACTGGTGGCAGTCCGAAGATCCCAGACCAAGAGCGACTGTGCCAACCGCTACCGGTAGATTGACCAAGGATGTTCACACTTTCCCGGTACCCGTGGATTGCCCAAGGATGCTCACATTATATACAAGGTGAGAATACAAATTTGAGCTAGTTGGTACATTACGAAAAAGAAAACTGCGCATAAAACGAGGACCTGTTTTCACGTGTTTTCATCCTCCATGATGTGTTTTTTACTCAAAAGAAAAATCAGTTGCTATAGTCTGCGCCCTGCGTGTATAGTCGTCTTCTCTTGTGCCCTCGTTTTTTGCGGTTTGCTTTTTCGTAATATACAAAGTTCTTTTCCAGCTGCGGCAAAACATAAATAGTACAAACAGGACGATGCGTGAACGTGTACCTAAGACAGCGCAATAATTCACTTAAGGGGTCCATGAGGACCAAATACAAGTTCTGTTGATTAAAAAGGCTGTTTCGTCGCGATAACAACAATACCAATTTTATCGCCAACTTCAAACAAGCAATCGAGGTATTAAAGAAAACATTCAACAGTGGCGACTCCCTAGCCACTTTCCCGAAACTTTTCTATGACGTCACAGAATCTTGCTTGTGCGATTGGCGGACGGCTACGTGAGCCACCACCAAGAAACATGACTGCGCGGTTATAGTAGGGCCCCCAGTTCCGTTTAATCGCATCACTTGAATGCCAACACGCAGTTAGCACACTGATAACTCTGTTTTTAGTGCCGGTCCTTAACACGTCACTCCTGCCCGTATTGCGTCACTATGGCGCGAAATTTGAAAGTTGTTAAATGTTTATTGCGCATTTTCGGTTAAAAAACGTATTTTGTGGCTGGAATAGAACTGAGTGAGCTACCAAAGTCTTCTTCTTTCAAATAGAACAAAATTGTATTTTGTCTTCAAGGCCTCTTTAAAGGCAAAATTGCTGTGTGCATTTGTAAGCCTTTATGAACGCACGTTCGGTTTGCGTTATTTCTTCATGCAATTGCCTAAAGTGCGGAATTTCCCGTGCTATATTTACCAGTTCTTGTAGACGTAGATTCAGCCCTAACCCTTACGTTAACAGCGCAGCGTTTTGTATTCGCACTGCATTCTAACGAATTGCACTCGCCAGCAACAATAGCCTAGCCACGGGCCACTTCTCGAGAGTTATGTCCCGGAAGCAAGCAGAACAGAGCAAATCAAGGATTCAGGAAACGGCGTGCAAACACTTCTAGCGCACCACGCGTTTTCAGCGATTGCCCTGCGCACGTCACGCGAATACACAAAAGAATGTAGTCGCGGGCTGCCGCTCTTCGTTTTCCTCATTGCTGACTCGACAAAGCGCGCCTCGCACGGGGCGTTGCTGAGGCCTTAATAGATATATCACTCGTGACAGCCGCCACATCTCCAACACACTTCTTCACTTGACCCTAGTAGTCCACGCGGTTCGTTGTGTTCCGAGCGATGTCCATTGGAGATACGGGAGCTGAGAGATAAGTCGAAGACACGAATGCGGACGCACTCGGAGAGAAGTAGATGAAAAAACAATGCGGGGTGTATTTTCCTCGCTTTGTCTCTTGCCGTTTGAATCGATGTTTTGGCGGGAAAAGAAGAGAAGAAGAAAAACAGGAAGGAACGCTTTCTTGTGTGTCATAGGAGAACATGGAAAGAAGACCAATACCGCCTTTTTGCGCTTACTGCCAGCCTGTTCCCAACACATCTCATTGAAACTCTCAAGAGTTGACGTGGTCCCTCACTGACCCACCGAATATGCGTAAGCGCTCGAAACGCTATAAAGATGATGCTTCAGGCGACAATATTTGTGGCGCTAAATTGTTTTGAGTGAACCTGAGAGGGCCATTGTTTGTGGGCACCATGCGTTTACGGATTCTTACGTTATTCTAGGCTTAATATGCGGTGGGGGCACACAATGAGGGGGCAGAAAATGTGTCTACGCAAGTTTAGTAGAAAAAAGCCAAACGCCACTGAATCTTCAATATGTTCATGTTGAGTCAACGTGGTACTTACCAGCGTCATAAACACGTTGGCACTCGCTGCTTGACATACATATGTACAGCTTTTTATCTAAAATAGCACGGGTTTCTTCGGAAAATTTTATATAATCACAAGAACACTGCATGTTCCATTAATTTCGGTCGTTGTATGCAAGCCTCATGCCTGCTTGTTCATGTTCCCTGGTGTAAACATACACTGATAATCAAAATAAGAAAAGAAATACGATCAACTCAATTTACTAGCCTATATTATGCAATGAAAAATATTGCAGCGTTGAGGGAAAGCCAAATTAAAAGCGCTGTGATTTAATTTTGTGTCAGTTTTAGCGGGAACTTGATATTGAGCGCTATAATTAACAACAGGAACGC
The DNA here is from genome assembly GCA_013339765.2 of Haemaphysalis longicornis. Lineage (NCBI taxonomy): Eukaryota > Metazoa > Arthropoda > Arachnida > Ixodida > Ixodidae > Haemaphysalis > Haemaphysalis longicornis. Next base: position 195,109,719 of record CM023452.1, on the reverse strand, counting down.
ATGTGCGCTTACTACAGTGGGCTTGAATCCCAATACTGACACCGCGGAGTTTATTTGTGTAACATCTGTGCTGAAAATGTCCCATAAGGTGTCACGCACTCCCTTTCAACAGTTTGAAGGTAGGTCAGGGTTCGCTAGGTGTCACCAGTAGCATTTCAAGCATGTTAATGTTTGTAACTTAGCATTAATGGGAAAATAAAGTTCATAGTTTTACTTTTTGGTCCAGTTACAACTTCCTAGCAACCTTGCGGATGTCAGTATTCAGAAACTGTGAACGCATCGCCATTTTGGAGTCCCTTATTTCTATGTACACATAGCTATAAATGAAAGGGGATCATTGGACTAGGCGAAATGCTTACTTAACAATTATTCAACTAACTCAAAAGGTACATCAACAACGGGCGATGCCCAAGCGACGCGAGGCCTGGCTGCGAAGAATGGGGGAAATGGGTAAAAAAGGCGAAGGAGAACTAAACTTTTTTTTATTAGCCAGGCATTGCCTAAGCCATATATTGGTGGTTTCTTCATTCCAAGAAACCATAGACCCCTGCTGCTCCTTTTACCCAAGTAACCGGCATAAGGTGGCTGTTGGAGTCTGGACTCGTCAGCAGAACCTCCCATTGGTCTTTTCTTGACGGCGGGTCTTGGAAAGTACTTGGCTCTTTCTTGCATTTTAATACCATATGGTACGTGATATTAATAACGTCCGGGCTGTACTTGCAGGTTCTTCAGTACGTGTTGGGATACGTCGCAAGTAGCAATGGGCCATGATGGTATGCTTCCGTTTGTAGTCTTCTCCAAATGACTTGTTTTTCCTTGGTAAGGTAATAAATGCAAGTTGTCTGTTCCGCTAATAAAGTTTATTCCAACTACTCACGAGAATGGCGCGACGGCTTGTATATGGGAACGGATTGGCCATGGGGGAGGGATTGGCCAGGAGAAGGGATCGACCAGAGGAAGGGATTGGCTCTTTTAAGTTTACGTTACGAAATGGATCTCGCCACATAGAGAGCAACACATATTTTTCTTTTTTCTTGGGCAAATTCAGCCTTCAAGCTTTCGGACTCATGGAGGATTGTGCATGTCTCGGAGACGGCAGACACAAGAATGAACAAACGTCGATTCATGCTGTTTGCTGCAGTTTGGGCGTTCAGGATTTTCAACTGAGCAGGCTTCTCGGTCATGAGTACCACCGCACCAGGAACACTGGAGGAGGAGTTTGCACATGTTCGCCACGTGCCCGAATCGCTGGCAGTTTTTGCATTGTATCGGTGTCTCTACGTAATCATACACACGATAGCGCGTATAACCGATGACTACATGCTTTGGTACAGTTTCTGATACGGTGCCATGCTCGACCAGATGAGACGACCGATAGTGAGTGGTTTTCTGCGATGTTTGGGGCTGAGTATAGTGGCTCTAAATACACCGCTGCCTGTGTTCTGTAGTGCATCCAGCGAGCTGCAATGACACCTCAGAGGGGGCCGCATGCAGCCGCTTCATGCTTTTGTTATGGTGACTTGAACCACTTCGATTGTTGCGCGGTTTGGGAGGCCTCAGTGGAAAATACAAAGCATTAATTTTGTTTCTGCACAGTCTGTACCAGAGCACGTTGGCTACGTCTTTGGCTGCGTCTTTGACTGTTCGTGCTAGAAAGCACACGCCGAGGAGAAAAATGTGGGGGAGAGAGAGAGAGAGAGAGAGAGAGAGAGAGAGAGAGAGAGAGAGAGAGAGAGAGAGAGAGAGAGAGAGAGAGAGAGAGAGAGAGAGAGAGAGAGAGAGAGAGAGAGAGAGAGAGAGAGAGAGAACTCTTTAATGTGGGCTGGAGACGGTCAAGCTCTGCTAGCGGCAGTGCTTGCTTCGCCAGATGGGGATGATTACAATGCAGTGAAGTGAATGTGAGAGACTGGGAAGGCACCGATTATAGACAAAACAAAAGTTAAACAAAAAATCGCACGCAATGAAATGCAATGAAAAAAAAAATCTGGGAAGAAATTTAGCTTGATGGCGGTGATTTCTAAGCGTGCCTTGTTGGGCTGCTCTCGTTCCGTAGTCAATCAATGTAGGCCTAATCCCGCAGTGCGGGCGGGGGGTCTCAAATCAACCTTCGGGTGGGATGACAGCAGCGTCGTATGTTTCTACCTGTCATGGCGTCATAGTGTGTACCTGTCTTCGATTCTGAGCGCTGTCTACCTGCGCTGATTTGCTAGTATTAACTAAGAAATGGGCTGGCCGAACCTGCCACAAGATATAAATTTGGGGCGTGTGCCCTTTAGTATGCCACGGGACAAAAAGCAAGCAAGGCGTATGCTTTTGACACCCGCTGCGCAGCCAACGCAGAACCGGCGCACCGGAATTGTTATTTGGTGAAACCGTTGCGGTTTCTCTATGGCTCACACTGTACGCTGGCCCATCGTACTGGCTCATCGTATAGGTACGGTGCGTTACTTTTCGCGAGGGGCAATACGCGCAGCACTCCCAGCTGTCCGAAATGCGGTACCGGGGCTCTGTGTTTACAAGTCCCCCAGCTTCCTGTGGGACTGTTAAACTCTCAGTGTTAAAAACGAACGCTGCCTGACGACACTTGACCCGCTGCGACCGGCAGACTATAAAACCTGAGTTTATCCAGTCGGAGATCCACCTCACAGAAAAGACCTGTTTGATACTGTCTGGTCTTTGTCAAACAAGCAGGCATTGAGGACTGGGTTTAGTTGGTTCCACTTCCCACCCTATTCTCCTCCACCCATACCTTCCCATTTGCTTCCCTACTCTTGACCGAGCCCGCGGGTTATGGCAGGATGGCTTCCCGCTTTGAATTTTGTTTCTTCATGTAAACGTGTGTTCATCCCATTTCATTCTATACGCTCATCGATTTCCGTCTAGGCGTTATACGCGCGAAAATGCGGGGTACATGGGCGCGCTCTGTAATCTCGCACTTCAATCGACATGTCGCGTGGTGCCTGCTGGCGTGACGAACGAGCTACGTGTCTCGATCGAGAAGAGGCAGGTTTCGATATCGCGGCGGTAGCCACCGCGCGTTTTTCAATTCAGGTCTACGATCAACAAGGCTCTCCTCTGGGATGGAAAAGGCCAAGAGAGAAAGAGAGACGGTGAGATAGAAAAGAGATAGGGAGAGAGTCAGAGGAGAGGGTGAGGGGCCCGGGCTATGGTGCGATGATTTACGGTTCCCACGGCTCAGTTTCATCTTTCACTGGCTTTGCATTCACTTCATCGCTCCATACCCGTTTAAAACATGTCTTGTATTGCGTCGTGTTTGTTTTTTTCCCCCACGGAGTTGTCGGAATATGAATGGGGGGAAGGACGATATAGAAAACGGTCGCAAATTGAGATATTTTGATGCGGGCACATCGAGATGAAAAGATGTAAAACAGCCGTGACTCCTGCTCTTCTATTCTGGGACTTCGCGGAGGCTTGTGGCGGCCACGAAACAAAACAAAACGTGAAAGTAAAATAAGCGAAGATGCTCGTTTGTGTTGTCTCTCCCCCGTGAAGCGAGATCAGAACAACAAGAAGTGTGCCCTAAAAACAAAGTCTATCTATTTTTGTTTATCTTATTTTTAAGCTAGACTTTACCGTTATTTCTAACTCGAAAGTGTTCGGGCAGCTGTTCTCGCATCACCTACATCCAGCCGGGTGCTATTTAGTCCATGTGGGTAAATGTGCCTCAGCTGCAGGAACACGAAGAAGAAGCATATATAGAAACTGAGGATATAAGAGTGACCTAATAATGCGCATCCAATCAGAGCTAAAGGTTTGGTGTTCACCATAGTTTCATCTTCACACTAAGGGGGCACCTTGGTTTTTAAATGCGAAAGCATCTTCTAATATTTAAATGCTAAGGCAGCGATAAAGAATATCATCCAGCCGGAGTGGTCCGTCCTCGTTGGTCGACTTTTCCTTTTTTTTCATTGGTTGCACGTCCCTGCGATTCGGTTGGTGGGCACCTAAGCTTTGATTTATTGATTGATTTATTTATTTATTGATTGATTATTTGTTGATTTATTATTTTATTTGGTTAACGCGCCGACGCAACGCAGGCGATAGGCGCGCTGTAGTGGAGGGCTCCATATTATTGTTGACTGCCTCTAGGGGATCTTTACGTGCGCCGAAATCTCGTGCACACGGGCGTTTTTGCTTTTCGCCTCCATCAGAAAAGCGGCCGCCGCGGCCGGGAATCGAACCCTGGTCCCCGTGCGCAGCAGCACAGCCCCTTAGCCGCTGAGCCACCGCGGCGGGTGTGCGCCCAAACAGAGACGGCTGAATACCCACAACAGTAGCCCTCTATTGTGAAACTGTTGGTGCCACCCTAATTCATTTAAAATTAGGGGTGTTAAGCCCGCCGAAGCTACACTACGCGGGCTACAAGTGTGTGTCCCATAGTGTAGGTGTGTGTGTGTGTGTGGGGGGGGGGGGGGTACGAATTAATTTTGAGCAGCTGGGGATCTTTAACGTGCGCCGCAATCTCTGCCACCGTAACTGACCGCAATACGTAGTCGCACCGTCGCCCGCACACAGAAAAGAATTCGAATCACTTGCTGTGGCCCGGCCCCGCCTTGCGTCCGACGAGGCTGCGACATCTTGCTGGGACGAGCCTCTGCGTAGACGACGCATGCGCATAGACCACATGGATACATGGGCCCTATCATCGTTCACTCCTAGACTTCATCCGCGAAGCGAACATTTTCATGTTCTTCTAATCAACTTTCCTAATCATCAACTCATACCACCTTATCTATGCTCTGTGGCAAAATAAACGCTCATAAAAAAAATCGGTATACCCCGCACGCGTTCGCTAGCTCTCTAAGAGCATATACTGCTCGAAGGAAAGGAAAAAGTCGAAGCCCATATTTCCCTTCACCCACGATGATCATCAGCGCCAGATAAAGTTGGCTTTCCTGCTGTGCGTTCTGGTGTGGACGATCGCAATCAGTGAGGCAAAGAAGGCTTCCCTTTAAAGGAGCCATGAAGACAACGTACAAGTTGGGTTTATTAGAAAGACTGCTTAGTCCCGATAACAATGATACCAATATCATCGCAATCTTCGAACAAATAACGGAGATATTAAAGAAAACGTGTTAAGCCGTGGCGACCCCCCTAGCCAATTTCCCGCAACTTTTTATGACGTCACGGAACCTTGTTTGTGCGATTGACGGCCGCCGAAGTGACCTGTCGCGACGACACATGACTGGACGTCTGTAATGGGACATCTAGTTCCATTTGACCGCATCACTTGAATGCTAACGTTCAGGTTAACGCACTGAAAATTATGTTTTATTGTTGGCCCATGTGACCTCATCTTGCTCATAAACGCGTCACTGTGGCGCAAAATTTGAAAGTTTTTTAATACTTCTGGTTTTTTTTTCGTTACCAAACATCTTTTGGGGCTGTAATGGAGCTGGGTGAGATACTGATTCTAGTTCTTTCAAATTACACGAAGTTGTATTTTCTCTTCACGGCTCCTTTAAAAATGCGCCTTTGCACATGTTAAGATGGTTAACTGGCCGAAGATGCAACGTGCGCCCGGTGCTTTACGCCCAGTGCGTGGCCTACCCGTTTCGAAGCAAACGTGCGGCCCGTGTTGCCATTGTCACATTGACACTGCTCCGCCCTCATGTCCACGCCCATTTCCGACGCTGTTGCTTGAGCTGTGAGTGATTCTCGTTCCCTGTCGCTACGTCATCTGTAAACTCAGCCGATCTCTTTCCCCCTGCGTCTAACAACCTCTCTAACCTGGCTTTTCTCGCGCACGCGCACAAAGCTGCACCAAGAGTTTTCTGCGTACGTGGACCGCCGGGTTTCCTCTCATCTAGACATGTTGTGACGGTGCTGCTTGACAGAAGGTTGATGAAGACGTTCTCAGAGCGGTGTTAAGAGGCATCGTCATCGCCTCATTACACCTGCCTCAGCTGCCGTGTACAGGTGCCGTCAGAAGAAATGGTGCAAGCATTTGTGAAAATCACCAAATATTTGTTTTACTGGCAATATGCCAGCCATTACCGGTTTACAGGAAGCTTTTTCTATTAGGGAGGACTCCTTTAAACGCACACTAATGCAGCCAGGCAGTTTCTGGAAGAACCCGCCGCGGTGCCTCAGTGGCTAAGGCGTTGCGCTGCTGAGCACGAGGTCGCGGGTTAGATTCCCAGGCCGCGGCAGGCCGCTTTTCTGATGGAGGCGAAAGCAAAAAACTGCTCGTGTTTACGAGATTTGGCGCACCGTTAAGATCCGCAGGTGGTCAAAATTAATCCTGGAGCCCTCCACTACGGCGCGCCTCATCGCCTGCGTTGCGTCGGCGCGTTAAAACCCTACAATCAATCAATGAATCATCAATCAATGAATCAATGTCAAATCAATCAAACCATCAATCAAGTTTCCTGGAAGAAGAAATTTTGTAAATTTACGATGCCGTGTTCCAAACTACTTTTGAACAGCACCTGTACACTGCATTCGTAGATTGGTGTTTCATACAGTTGTGTCCTCGTCTTACATGACACCAAGTTTAAATAAATATCGACCATTTGCGTCCAACTAGGTCGTTAAGCATGACATAGTCCCTTTGTGCAAATGTTGTGCTGTGAGAAGGATGAGGTTATTCCCGGCCACGGCCCGCTTTTCTATGGAGACTTAAATACGGATTACGACTGCTAGTTCAAGATTTCAGGGACGTCGTGTAGCGTCGGTGCGTTAAACATAACAATCAAATAAATATTTCCCCTTGCGACGGCCACATAAAACTAACGCTCGTAAGCGGTGCATATCCTAAATAAGTCTGTTGTCGGACGAACTAATTGCGTACTCATTTATTGACTGATAAGGAACCGCGAAATATGAAAATCACGGACGACGCTTACGCGCGCATTGTAAAGCAGCGTCCCCAAACAAAGCTGATTGAAAGCAACTGCTTCGCGTGTTACCCGCCCGAAGAGACAGCGCATCACCTTGATAATGCATGCATGGAAGGAGCAGCAGCAGGAAGATTCGCGGGACGCGTGTGCAGATACGGAACAAACTCGGTCGCGATTTCTTCTTTTTTTGTCTATTTCATTCTGGCTAACTCAGAGGCAGCCTGTTTGAGGGCGTTGCTTTACGGTGCGCGCGGAGGCGCCGTCACGTGGTATTTTTCATATTTCGCGGGTTTCCTTTATCAGTCAGAATAAATGTGTACGCAATTAGTTCATCCTGAAAATACCGCAGTTAGATGCCCCTCGTGGTTACCTAAAGTGCCTCATTGACACTTTAGTGATTAGGACAGTATTTCTCGAGTTAGATAATTAATACAATTAGTTAATTAAGTCTCATTAAAGAAAAAATACTGCAATTCTTCACAGTACTGCAACATATGCACCTGGTTTCTTTCGATGCCGTTTAACTCTTTTGTTAACCTTACACTGCTTTGTAGCTGGGACCTGTATAATTGCAAATACAGTTCTCTACTCCGTCTTCACGAGGTGACATATAAATCTTCGCTTTAGAATTAAATATCGACCATTTGCAGATCCAATCTAGGTGTGTTAAGCATGCATAGTTCCCTTTAGTGGCTAAGACGTTGTGCTGCTGAGACCAAGGATGCAGGTTCGATTCCCGGCCACGGCGACCGCTTTTCTGATGGAGGCGAAAAGCGCGAACGACCGCCTGTTCAAGATTTCAGGGCACGTCTGTGTAGCGTCGGTGCGTTAAACCCCATAACCAATCAAAATAAATATTTCCCCTTGCGTAGCGCGCCACAACTAAGACTAACGCTCGTCAAGCAGGTGACATAGTCGCCATAAATAAGTCTGTGTGTCCGGGGAAGGATTACTTATTGCTCCAGCAAATGACGGTCCCGCGCATCTTTTAGCGGTGACTTCAATAATCGGGCATTCTGCGTACAAGAAAGAAAACTTTTTTTTTGAAGGCGATACGACACTTTTCGATTTTGAAATTTGACGCGTTGTGTAGATGTAGTCACCAACACGGTTACCAGTTCTGGCTAATTTGCGTTCGCTATATACTGGGACTCAGTGAAAATCTACTTACCTTGATAGGAATTTTGTCACCGCCAATGCGGGGACGGAGTTGATAAAGCCTGACTTTTTGGGCTGTAGCGCTCAGTGGGTACCACATAGAGCCACTAAATAACCTACCCATTATTTATTGGCTATAGGTACCACAACTCTCCGCATGGAACATCGCACAAGTGTCCTTCGCACCGTGCGCAGTGGCGGCCGGTTCCAAAATGTCCGGCAAAGCAACCGCTGCCACAACATTCCAATGTTTTACAGATTGTTTTGTCAGTACATGGCAGGCTACAGAAAGCAAATTCATGTGCGTGCTCTGCGACACTTCGTAATTCGCACAACCTAATTGTCATCGTCATCATCATCACCGTAATCATCGTCGTCGTCCTGACCATCTTACTTAGGTCTACCTCATGTTCCCGGAGCAATACTCGGCCGAATGCAAATTTTGTAAAAAACCAGGATCACACCGCCACATAATTGGGGAGTGCGACTTCAGCTCAGAAAATCCACCCCTCCTCCTTCCCCCCACCCCCTCTTTTAGAGAGCAATGGGAGATTTTGATGTCCAGCTCCTCCCTGGCGACCCAGCTAGCGCTGGTCGACCGGGCGCAGGCGGCCATGACATCATATGGGCTCCAGTGAATAAGGAACCACTCCCAATTTAGACGCTCAATAAATCTATTCTCTCTCTCTCTCTCTCTCTCTCTACTGCGGACGAAGACTTCTCTCATCGACCTCCACCCGCTACTGTCCTGCGCTGCTCGAGTCCATCCTGTGCCTCGGAATTTCCTTATTAGAGAGTTTTATCAGTCCGTCTGTTCCGTCCCTTCCGTTCGTAACGTGGTGACCAGGACCCGACTGCGCCTGCGCGGGCGCGCATGGTGAGGAGGACACCCCCCACCGTAACGAATGCGCGGGCACGGCCAGGGCTGGCCTGCGGAACTAATTCATTCTACCTGAACGAATGCGAAAGTGCCCAGTCGTGTGCCGGTCAACACGGTACGAACGGGAACGGACGGAGCATACGGAGTGCTAAAACTCACTATAAACACACTCCTGAGCCGTTGGCCAGACACGCAGCGTTCCCACAAGGCATTCAAAGCAGTGCTGACATTTCTGCGCAGCAGCGGTCTGGCAGCGATATTTTAAGTGCGATGCACTTTATAAGCGACCCCAAACCATCCACCGCCGGCGGCGGCGGCGTCCGCAGCCTGCTCTCCCTAGAACGGCGCAGAGCGGAGAGGAGCGTCGGTAGCAACGGCGCAGTGACGTCACTCACCACGTGACGCCACGCCCTCACCGCTCCCTCGCGGCGCGGCGGTGTGCGCCGCGCGCATCCCTCTCCTCACCCGCGCCGTGACGTCACGCACCACCTCCTCTCCCGGCAGCTGCCGTGCGCCGCTGCGCGCGTCCCCCTCCCCCTTCGCTCGCTCCTCCTCTCTCCTCGCTGGCTGCAGCTGCGCGCGCACCCCTCTCTCTCTCGCGCCCGCCTTCTCTCAGCCACCTGGCTCGGCGCGCTCAGCGCGGCGTACCCCCCTATATATGCAGCGATAAACGCCAGACCTCCGTGGGTCGGCTCGCGCGCGCTCTCTCGCTACAGTCTCCTGCTCGCCTGCTCCAGTTTAGACCGTTCGCTGGCTGGGCGCCTCTCAAGGCGATGTCAGAATTACTACGCCGTGTACTCTCGGCGCAAGAAATGCATTCGCACTTCCTCACGATTCCCTTCGGGGAGGTGGGAGGCAATTTTTTAAGTGCGAATGCACTTTATAAGCGACCCCAAACCATCCACCGCCGGCGGCGGCGGCGGCGTGCGTCCGCAGTGCTCCTCTATATTTAAAAAAGAAACAGCATCCGGCGCCAGGTTTCGATCCGAGGACTTTGCGGCCGCAGCGCGACGCTCTACCGACCAAGCCACGGACGCGGCGTGATATCAGTGTTAGTGACGCGCCTTATATCTTTAACGCATTCAAACTACGTCGTCAGCGGCGTGCGTTGGCGACTCAGCGGCGTTATAGCGGCTTGATAACTGCGTGGTGTACACGTGATACTACAAACCCGATGGAAGAGATGGAAGAGAAGGCGGCGAGGCGGTGGGCTGCGGGGGCCGAGCGCAAGCGCCGCAAGCGGGCCGACAACCGTGCATTCGCACTTTCACATTCTCCCCCTCGGGGAAATGCGGGGGAATTTTTTTGTTCAGGCCCGTCTGGATGAACTATAACACCAGCTTTTCTGATGGAGGCTAAAAACAAAAGCGCCTGTGTGTTCGAGAATTAGGAGCACGTTAAAGATCCCAAGGTGGTCAAAATTAATCCGGAGCCCTCCACTACGGCGCGCCTCATCGCCTGCGTTGCGTCGGTGCGTTAAACCCTACAATCAGTGAGCTGTCACACCTTCACTGCATCAGTACAGTAAAATCTCGTTAATTCGAACTCTAGGGGGACCATGAAAATGTTCTAATTAAGCGTAGTTCGAATTATTCGGCGGGCGCTAGAATGAACCTAGAGCGTGCCACACTGCGCAGGCCGAACACAAAGGAACCACCTCTGTACACGTTATTGCGAATTATCTCCATTTATGCCAATTATCTCTATTTACGCCAATTATCACCAATTATCGCCATTTACGCTAATTATCACCAATTATCTCCACTTACGCTATTATAACTATTACAGGGGAAACTTTCGCGAAATCTGCATTATTGTGGAAATGCCATGTGTTATACGTTTTGCGATTTTCCGTAATTTCTCAATATTTTTCTTATTTTCCTGCACACAGGGGGCTTCTTGCGGGGAAGCAACGATTAGTACTGAAGAGTACGTTATATTTAGGGTTGTTCGTTTCCGGGTTTTATATTTTAACACGAAAGTGTTTTGTGCCGCGATACACCAATATTTCACGGACGTCATATCCGTCACGGAAATGACACCAGAACACCTTTGCCGAAGCGACATGCCAGAAGGACGTCGCTCGCCAAGCACACGCACAATACGGCCGCCGACTCGCAAGTCATGCTCAACGGCAGATTTCGCTGCACATTTCGCTTTCGTGTTTTACCGATTTGCATGACAGAGGAATCAACCACAGTTTTTTAAAGATAGTTTTTCTCGGGCTAATTAAAGGCGATAATTTTGGTCAATCTGTCTTTAATAAATAAATATAAGTATAAATAAATAAATAAATAAATAAATAAATAAATAAACAAACAAATAAATAAATAAATAAATAAATAAAGTATGTCCGTCTGTGTATCTCTCCTTTGATTCAACCGCCGGCCAAAGTTGAAAAGAAGTCTTGAGCGAGCCGTTTATACAGGCGAAACATTTTCAATCTAGAAAGATGCTTCTTATCTGTTAACATTGTTCAGCAAAAAGGTAATATTAGGCTATATTTGAGGAAGAACGTCAATACATAACCGTGTTTGCTGTGTTATTTTAATTAAAAATAGAGGTGTGCTTCATTTTTGCGGGAGAAATTTAAGAAAAATGTTTTAACCACAACTGAGCAGTCCCAACAATCCAAACAAATGGACCAGCAGCGCGAACCGCGTCAAAATAGAACACCGCAAAACCTCCATTGGGTGTACCGAGTCAGGTGGGGAACAGTTCGAGTGACAGGTGGGTGGATGAGACATTAGATGCATTCAAGTGGCAGGGGCGGCAGAGAGAGAGAGAGAGGAGAGAGAGAGAGAGAGAGAGAGAGAGGAGAGAGAGAGAGAGAGAGAGAGAGAGGAGAGAGAGAGAGAGAGAGAGAGAGAGAGAGAGAGAGAGAGAGAGTAGAGGAGAGAGAGAGAGAGAGAGAGAGATGGAGAGAGATGAGGAGAGAGGAGAGAGAGAGAGAGAGAGGAAAAAATTTACTAATGAGCAGAATAAGTTCTTAGGGCCTCCACCCAGTGAGAGGCGTCCTTATTCCAAGATGCTTGGAGCTGCTGTCCGTCGGGCCGTTCCACCAGTCGGCGCTGGTCCGAGAGTGGAGCTGGTCAGCTGCTCCACCCACTGCTCATAGCTAGTGTTGGGATTTGGGGTTAGGGTAGGCTTGCGACGTCATTTGCAGGGAAGCGATCATATACGCGGCCAATTTTTGTTGTTTTCGGTTGTGAAAAATGTTAGCCTTTGATTCTAAGGTATTTTTGATTAGAGTTACGAGTTTTTGGACATAGAATGAGTTAATGATGACTGATTGATTGATGGACTGAATCAATGAAATTGCGAGTGAATCGAATTTAAAGTGTTTATGTGGTTGGCAATTTTTTCCAACCTTTGCCTCCCGCCTAGTATGTTCAACTGCGTGGGCATGCTCGAAGGACGACCGCGCACAAAGGCTGCACATCTTAGAACCAAGAAATTATTATAGACTTAAGCTACTGGTTGATTATTAATTAAAATTACGAGTGACTGCATTTTATTTATTTTTATTATTTACCAGATTAGCAATGCCTCTGCGTATGTTTTACTTTGTCGGCATGCATCAAGGACAATTACACGTAGGGGGGAAGGACTCTTCGAAGACCCCTTACTCGTTTTTCCACTCAATTCAGGTCAAAATCATGGCAAAATCTTCATCATCATCATAAACACATTATGTATTGTGGTCTCTCTACCTCACAATATGCATAACCTTAACATTGCACAAGGTATGCACTCATGCACACTGCGAGGAACCACCGCGGGTTCGAGCTAGTTGAGCACGCTCACGATACTGAAACGCCGTCGCGCCAAATCAACACCGCCTCTGTTGGGCAGGTGGAGAAAGGGGCGACAAAGGAATATGCCCGGGTACGGAGGGAAGACGTTTATTTTATACTAACGTTCTAGTCACATATTGTACAGTCCCAATTACATAATTTACAGTACAGGTACGTACTTCCCATTAGGTGAAAGGGGGCGATGGGGCGCCACGCGCAAGTGTGCGTGTTGTCGGCGCAAGGACAGTGGGCTCTTCGGTCAGGGCAAATTCCGGGGTGCGCGCACGTTGTGCGCGCGCGCATCGCTGTGCTGGCCAGATCGGCTCGCAGCAGCGAGGGAGACGGGCCCTATTCGCTCACAGGCGCGTACCGCACGGCGTGATCGTCGAGTGGTAGGTACGGCCTTACTATATGCAAGCGTAGGGGCGACAGGAGCAGCCTTAGGCACGCGCCGCAGCCGGAAGGGCTGGTGGGCTTTCGCCGGCGCAACAGAGTTGCAGCCGGCTGGTAAAGAAAGCGTCACATACCTTCGGCCAACGCCTTCGGCGTCCTGGAAGCGTCTCCCCCGCACGGACCCCCGCGCAGGGCGCGCGTTCGCGTCCCGGCGAGGGTGGTGTTCGGGAATCGTTCAAACGGGCCAATGAGGTGAGGTTAGCTCCAAAACCAGGGCGGAGCACCCGCTGCGCGACAGTGTTTTATCGCCGCAACGGTCGCTGCAGCCTTCACCTCACGCAAGAGTTTGAGAAGACGGCTCGGCTCTACACAGTGGCGCCGAGACGAGCCGGCAACTCGAAGGAGAGAGGGGGAAAAACGCCGCGCAATGGACAAAACCTAGCGATCGCGCAATGGCTCGGGCGCCAGGATCCCCACACTCGCGGGCTGCACGGTGGCGGAGCAAGAGGAGGGGGTGACGGGAACGGACTTCGCTCTGACGGACGGGGTGACCATGTGCGGGCTCTGCCGCACACCGGTCTACTTCGAGCACCACTACAGCGGCAGAGTGCACACAGAGAAGGCGGAGGCCGCTGCGGCCGGGGGTCGTGGACGGGTGCGGAAGCGAGGCAACCTGTCGGACTCCTGGCTGCTGGGGCTCTGCAGGCAGCGGTGTGCCGAGAGCCCTGCCTTCGCCGCTATGCTGGCACCGATGGCGGCTCCAGCATCATCATCGCCGCCACGGGCCATCTCGCGCCCACCGGTCCCGCACCAGGCACCCCCCGTCGCCTGCCTCATCGACGACAACCACACCGCTGCTGTGCCGCCGCCCGGGTCGCCGCCCACACCGCAGTCGCCGGTGCCCCGGGCCCCACTGGAGCCTGTCGGCCAACCACCAGACGCCGCGGAGCCGGGGATGGTGGCGGGGCCGGCCACGCCATCATCATCATCGCCCCCCCCCCCCCTTCCTCCATCGTGGTAGGCCGTCGGAGCAGCCACCTAACATTGGTGAGGACTGTCCATCACAACAACCACCGAACATTGCGCAAGCCCCGCGAGACTGCGCCTCCCGCATTTTTTTTGTAGATACCATTATTTCGTAGTAGCTTAGCGTATTTTGTAGCATGCCTGTGTCTTCTTACTTCCCGTAATTCATTTCTAGAGGTAGCGCGTGTTCTTTTTTTTAATGTAATCATATGTAGCGTAGTGTGGTCCCGCATGCATATATTATATTATTATTATTATTATTATTATTATTATTATTATATTTATTATTATTATAGTGTCGCATTCATGGTAATCCTTGTATATTTTATTAGCTTTATTTTTTCTGTGTGCATGCCTGGCCGATTACTATGTCATGTATATTTCAGTGTCGGTTTCATTGTACATTGCTTTTATATTCACTGTATTCCGATGTTTTATTTTTTGTTTCTGCATGTTTTACGAGCTATTATGTAATCGATATTTTGAGTGTGCCGCATAGTTTTTTGTATTTATCATTCGTGCTGGAGGGGAATAGTTTAGTTAGTGTAGTCTGTAGAGTCTTTGATGGGCTGGGTGCTGAGACTGCTCTGGGCATGCATATTTTCTACTGTGCCGTCTTTTGCATGCCTGGGCGATGGCCGGTCAACTCTTCTCAGACCGGCGAGAGCATTTAAGGAGAGGGGAGTGCGGAGTTCCTGGCGCCCGAGCCATTGAGCGATCGCTAGGTTTCTGTCATTGCGCGGCTTTTTTCCCCCCTCTCTCCTTCGAGTTGCCGGCTCGTCTCGGCGCCACTGTGTAGAGCCGAGCCGTCTTCTAAAACTCCTGCCTGCAGACCGTTGCGGCGATAAAACACTGTCACGCAGCGGGCGCTCCGCCCTGGTGTTGGAGCTAACCTCACCTCATTGGCCCGTTTGAACGATTCCCGAACACCACTCTCGCCGGGACGCGAACGCGCGCCCTGCGCGGGGGTCCGTTCGGGGAGACGCTTCCAGGACGCCGAAGGCGTTGGCCGAAGGTATGTGACGTTTTCTTTACCAGCCGGCTGCAACTCTGTTGCGCCGGCGAAAGCCCACCAGCCCTTCCGGCTGCGGCCCGTGCCTAAGGCTGCTCCTGTTGCCCCTACGCTTGCATATAGTAAGGCCGTACCTACCACTCGACGATCACGCCGTGCGGTACGCGCCTGTGAGCGAATGGGCCCCGTCTCCTCGCTGCTGCGAGCCGATCTGGCCAGCACGGCGATGCGCGCGCGCACAACGTGCGCGCACCCCGGAATTTGCCCTGACAGAAGAGCCCACTGGCTAAGCGCCGACGAAACGCGCACACTTGCGCGTGGGGCCCCATCGCCCCTTTCACCTAACGGGAAGTACGTACCTGTACTGTAAATTATGTAATTGGGACTGTAAAATATGTGATTAGAACGTTAGTATAAAATAAACGTCTTCCCTCCGTACCCTGGGCATATTCCTTTGTCGCCCCTTTCTCCACCTGCCCAACAGAGGCGGTGTTGATTTGGCGCGACGGCGTTTCAGTATCGTGAGCGTGCTCAACTAGCTCGAACCCGCGGTGGTTCCTCGGCGCCAGTTTGTGGCCTCTCTACCTCGCAATATGCATAACCCTACCATTGCACAAGGCAGGCATTCATGCACACTGCGAGGAACCACCGCGGGTTCGAGCTAGTTGAGCACGCTCACGATACTGAAACGCCGTCGCGCCAACTTAACACCGCCTCTGTTGGGCAGGTGGAGAAGGGGGCGACAAAGGAATATGCCCAGGGTACGGAGGGAAGACGTTTATTTTATACTAACGTTCTAGTCACATATTTTACAGACCCAATTACATAATTTACAGTACAGGTACGCACTTCCCTTTAGGTGATAGGGGCGATGGGGCGCCACGCGCAAGTGCGCGCGTTTCGTCGGCGCAGAGCCAGTGGGCTCTTCTGTCAGGGCAAATTCCGGGGTGCGCGCACGTTGTGCGCGCGCGCATCGCCGTGCTGGCCAGATCGGCTCGCAGCAGCGAGGGAGACGGGGCCCATTCGCTCACAGGCGCGTACCGCACGGCGTGATCGTCGAGTGGTAGGTACGGCCTTACTATATGCAAGCGTAGGGGCAACAGGAGCAGCCTTAGGCACGGGCCGCAGCCGGAAGGGCTGGTGGGCTTTCGCCGGCGCAACAGAGTTGCAGCCGGCTGGTAAAGAAAGCGTCACATACCTTCGGCCAACGCCTTCGGCGTCCTGGAAGCGTCTCCCCCGAACGGACCCCCGCGCAGGGCGCGCGTTCGCGTCCCGGCGAGGGTGGTGTTCGGGAATCGTTCAAACGGGCAAATGAGGTGAGGTTAGCTCCAACACCAGGGCGGAGCCCCCGCTGCGCGACAGTGTTTTATCGCCGCAACGGTTGCAGGAGTTTTAGAAGACGGCTCGGCTCTACACAGTGGCGCCGAGACGAGCCGGCAACTCGAAGGAGAGAGGGGGAAAAACGCCGTGCAATGACAGAAACCTAGCGATCGCGCAATGGCTCGGGCGCCAGGATCCCCACAGTATACATAGATGAATAAAAGTCGTCATAAAAACATTATGTATGCATAGACGAATAAAAGTCGTGCAAATGATAATCGCAGCTGAGGGCACTTTATTTTTCTTCAACTTCCATTGCGTGGTCGACACCCGGCGTATTTCGGCGGATTTTTGCTGGCTTGAAGGAATTACTTCGGCCTGGAGCCCCAGTTGCGTCATTCGAAGCCAGTCCCTTCAATCGACTTGGTACAGGTTTTGTCTAAAAAAAAAAGGATAGGCACTCAGGTTGGTGTCTTGGGAGAAAAGCAGAGCTGATATCGTCATAAGGTTATCGGGTACTTAGGTAACAGATGAACAACATTTAACCCTGCCGCCTGGTCTTAAGCAGATTTTGAATCGCTTATCGGTGGTATTCATTGAAGAGTTTGGCTGTCAATTTATTCGCTTGCAAACACTGGAAACGGCCACGGACATGGCGCGGCTTGTGCCACTGCGCTTTCACGCCGCAGGAAAAAAAAAAAAAAAAAAAACACCGGCGTGCGTTGTCTGCTCTGTTTCAACCCGATTCTCAATGGTGGTGTCAAGAAGATGTTAATAAACACACTCACATTGGACTTGAGGCATTACTTTGCGTTCGGTGCGGTAGAGTTTGGAACGTCCAACACAAGTTATGTGCTTAGCACAGACAAGTACCGCCATCCCGCGGAGTCCGACGTAACCACCGACGGCGCACTAACATGGTTGCCTGCATGCGTGCCTCGCCAGTGAGTACAATCTGAAGGCTTTCCTATCTTCCCGAGCAGAACTCCGAGGTCGACGTTGAAATTTTGTTCCTGTAGTAGTTGCACTAAGTGAATTAAGACGAGCCAGTTGCTCATGTTTTTCCTTCCGTTCGTCTGGAATTTTTTCAAAGTTGTATTAGACCACAAGTTTTGCGACCGGGTTAACGTACTGTCAATGCCGACTGCGCTAGTGTGATCGAATAATTTAGTGACACTTCACTGTTCCGTGCGGCTCACTTTTGATAGGGTTGAAGCCGATACCACGTGCACCACGCATGCTACTGTCACAGCTGCCTTTCTAAGTTGCTCCAGCATCGTGCCATGAAACAAAGTAGTGCGGGTGACGTGAAGATTGCGCGACCCCGGCGATGTCCACGAGACCAGAAGAGCCCAGTTAGTACCCGACGAGTCCACCACCCTCGTAGTTCCAACCATTTTGACGTTTAAGCTGCAGCTGCCTGGTGGCATCGCTGATACGAATTCCACTATTACCATTGTCATCATGTGAGGCGGCAAGGAACCCGTACACATTCGCTGTTATGGTCACGGCACCGCGCATTCGCTTGACGGTGCAGGAGCCGTCAAAGCGCGTTCCGAGAGGACAAGTGAGACGAACCGCAGTAACTGGTCACCCGTGCATAGCGGGCCGAGGGAAGCTATATGCGCGCAGTCCTGCTGACTATCCGTAGGGACGGACGAGCACTGTTTACTACCTATGCGTCTCGTGACGACAATACGTGTATGATTAAGCACGAACCATGAGGGGCACAATGGATGTCATCGAAATTACCGCCACCTTTCCAGCAGCTCGGATCATCAGCTTCCAGTTCCTGATCACTGCAAACCTGCATGGAATCACGAATAATTGTACGGAGTTGTTTGTGGCCGCAGTGAGCACTGTTTGCATTATGAATAAAATCATTTTCTCTCATAAATACCGTATAATTGCAAATAAGAAAAAAATTAAAGCCGTTCCGCCTCAATGCGAAAGCTGTCGGAAGTGCAGAGCAGTGATTCGCCGTAATGGGCTGCAGCGCCGTTATCCGCTCACTGCTACCACCCAATGCAATTCAAATTTCCCGCCTTCGCAGTGCTCGCGTGCCCCCTGCCTGAAACTGTGCCAGGCGGGAGTTCTGTTTCTTTTGTGCTTGCTTTTCCTCCCGCACGTGTCGGCGTTGCACTGCCACTTTTTTTTCGCTTACTATCGTAAAAACCAACCCAACGAGCGTTCCTAACTAAATTAACGCGGGCGCTATAGCGGTTAATTACGTATATTTTGTCTCAAACGTACCTGGAGTTTTTTTTTTGCACTAAATAACGGGAGATGTATTACAAGCGCCAGCGATTCACGAGTTTCGAACTCTTATGACTACACAACCGCTTGTCTTTCGAAGCCTCTGGGTTACGCCGCGACGACAGCCGCTACGGACGGAAACGGCCGTGGGGCTCTACTTGGGTCCAGTATATTGCAACACCAGCACTGTTGCAACATGCTGATACGACGGTGTCAAGAATCAGAAAAAGGTTTTCAGAGCTCAGGAAGAGACGCCATGTTGTGCTCTTTTAGCCTGACTACAAGCCCGCTCCTATATTACTACTACCGTATACTGCCTTGTGGCTTCCATTATATAATAATTTCATGCGCGTGAACTGAAGCCAGTTTTCGTGTCTGCGCACTGCTTTCTAATAGCAGAGTGTAGCGTTGCAGCGTTTGCCTGCGTGGACAACAGATTCCTTGTCACAAGTCAGGGGGCAATCGAAACGTACTACAAGTTTCGTGCACTTCAGTGTGCGTTGTACTACTTGTTTGAAGCGCGAAACTGGGATTTCTTGTGCCTCGGGTATGACGCAGTGCAAAGCATCCTCAAGTGTTCAAAGCCAGGAAACTACGGTGGCATCTCTTTGGCGACCAAGGACCTTTGTTAGTAGAGCACTTATAGGCACCTTTTTACTGGATTTCCGACAAACCCATCAAGTATACTGTGTTTTTGTTGGAATTCTGGGATAAAGAGAAAATACTGTGTGCGTAATAAAAACACGAAAAGATGTCTGACGATTACGACATTCCCTGACGCGAAATTTGTGCACAGCTCGAACAGCAGTCTTCTGGGTGACGGCACATTCCTGCTAGGTCTCTGGAAGTGATCTCCGCATCAGTGAACGCACGGAGGTGACCATGTCTCGCGCAATCCTCGGCATACCGCCCTTCCCCTCCCATTTTCGCCACACCTGCGCGCTTCTCCTCCTTCGGTGGCCTCTTCGTTCTCTCGGTTATCTCGTAGCGCGTCGTCGACGGGGAGCGTCTCGCGCCGCCTCGGCATATCGCCCTCCACTCACACTTTCACCGCAATTTCATCCTCCGTATTCCTGCTCGTTGTATCTCGACTGTCTTCGGTGTCCTGTTCGTTCGCTCGGTTACAACGAGGGACGCCGCCACCGCGGAATCAAGGAGCGGGCGCTTAAGGGCTGCGCGCGAGAAGGCTACCAAATAGTATCGCTTTAAAGGGCCACGAAGTAAAATACAACATCGTTCATTTTCAAATAACTAGCCTGTGGTGATTCACGCAGCTCCATTCCAGCTTCGCGAGACGTTTACTCGACCGTAAAAATTAGAGAAATATAAAAAATACTTTGAAATGTCGCGCTACAGTGCCCAATGGAAGGGAGAAGAATTTGAACAAGGGTGAGACGAATGCGAAGGAGAAACATGGAAAGAGTAGTGACATATTGTTCGATGGGAGGCCTACATGCGCAGGATACTATAGGGTGGTATGGGAAAAGGCAAGGGGAGAGAGAGCAGTAGCAGACCCGAATAAGGATGAAGGGGAGAGGCTTTACGTGGCAGGGACCTTCCAAAACGCCGTTCTTTTTCAACGTCATTTGTAGCGTAGCCAGGAAATACGCGGCCAATTCGGAATGCATTGAAGTTCAAACCATATCAGGGGATGAATTGCTGAGATTATGATTTCCAGTAGTAACATACGAGATCATCATTTCCTGAACGAGAAGTTGGGCTTCGTTGTGACAGAAAGGTTTCATTACGATAATACGTCACATGCCACGGCGCATCCTGGACTTAGCTACTCATTGCGCTTGAGAAGCTTTGCGGCTCTGGGCGAAGCTAGGTCGAAAATGGCGTCAAAATACTTCCGCATTGTACACCTCGTAGTCTTACCTCAGCATTGGGCACGGTTTGCCGTGTGGTCACCGCCGCAGGACGCCGGCGAACCTCTCCCGGACTGTCTCGGATCTGCGTTTGTCGTTTTATGCCCAACGCTAAACTACCGGAGTATTGATGCTTTTTGCAAATTGCTGGAAACGTCCGAATAGATGACGAGCGGGACAGAAGTCGTTCAGGAAAATGTAACAAATAAAATATCATAAATAGTAATACGCAATTTTATTGGTAAAGTTTTATGCATTAAACACTAAAATGAAATAAATAGTACCCCTGGCTTAACACCGTTCCCACGTTGAACAGAAGCATGTGTGTATGTTGGGGAAGGTATATTTGAAAACTTGCTTTGTGGTTGATGGGTAGTGTTATACTCAGGTACAATCTAAGAACGGCAATGGAAGTTGCCGCTGTGCCTCATCACCGCAGCCGGATTTTACTCGGCGCGGCGCAAGTAGAACGTTACTGGGAGTATTTTGAACATGGCACGAGCCCTTTCGGTGATATTTGGACCTAATATGCTTATACACTATTCCGACGACAAACAAACTACGTGAGAAAAGGCAGGCGATATCACGCATTCATAGCAATCTTCTTTGAAAACGCGCGCACCCGTTGACATCCCGGTCCGTCGCTTAGGCGGAGTGATACCGCACATGAGCTATTGCCGTTCTTAACTCGTTCCCTAGTATAGGTGGATAAAGGTAGCACTTCCCTGTCGTGGGCGTGAACGGCTGCTCGGTGCCAAAGGCGCCAATTCCCGTTATTTGCGCTTAAAGGGACACTGAAGTGAATTTGTCAAACATTTGTTCTCGTTTGCATAGACTAGCTCAAATAAACACACTTTTCATCATTTATCCGGTCGATATAAAGCCTGAAAGAAAAAAATATCATGCGACATTCGGGGCAGCCGCAACAACTAACAGCAGTGGCACGCATTGGAGATGTGATGTGATTAGACGATACCGAAGGTTGGAATTCAAACCAGTTTCGCTGACGGTTCTGTGAAACAACATGCTTGGCATCCGGCGTTATCGTTGGCTGGGCATTCTCTATGTCTCAGTAATCGGCATGCGGCGCTTCTGTAATGTTGCCGGCTGTATAATACGCCGGATAAGCTTGCCAACACGGCTTGGAATCGGAATAATCACCAACCAAGGCGTATGCAGTGAATGAACGCCCTCCCCGTCACAGGAGACCCTCGAATGCGATGCGTTTTGCCCCCACCACTGGAGCTCTTCTGGCTCGTCCCTGTATCGTAATAGGCGTGTTTGCAAGGGCCAAGAGTCTGCTGATTCGGGACTGTGCCCACTGCCCGCAAGCAGTCGGTGCTTGTGTCAACACCACGCCAACGAGGACAAGCCAGCGCGTCAATGTCTGCCTGCATACCATCTGCCAACTTGCTCGTGGAGCAATGAAGGCTTGAGTGCAAAATTGTGAATTCAATATAGAAAACATTGCCCAAGTAAGAAAAATCAACAGAAAAAAAAAACATGCGCGCGCGCGGTATTGTTGATTCGAACTCGCGAAATACGAAGCAAAGCACCGGGTGCTTGAGAGCACGCGGCCATCACCACAGCGCCGGCGGGGAGAAAAAGGGAAAATTTCTGGGTTTAAGTAGCCCAAGAAAGACTATCGTCTTTAAAAAAACACGCTGCCCCATTTCCTTGCCTTCGGCCGCTGCCAAGAAACATCCCCCTCGCGAGGGGCACGATCAAATGCAGAGCATTTCCGCGGGGGGCGCGCCTGCAAGTCGTATGGATTACGTATTGGTTGTTGTTGTAATTGTTGTCTTCCAGCGTAGACATTGTCGATGAAGTCGCTGGTGAAACGTGCCGTGAACCCCCTGCCGCGGCTATGACGCAACGTGGCGCGGCTATGACGCAACACAATCCAACACAATCCACTTTAATCCAATCCAATCCAAACCAATCCAAGCCAAGCCAAGCCAAGCCAAGCCAATCCAGCCAATCCAATCGAATCAAATCCAATGTCCCTCGCGAGAGAGTGTTATAGCGCCAAAATCGCGCCACCACACGAACGCGTGATGTTGACGTCACGATCACGCCACAGATGTTAGCGACCGGAGCACGCGCGAACGACATATGTGGTTTAAGCGCGAACCGACCGCGGCGAGAGAGCGCGATGCGAGCGCCCCCACCTGTTCTTGCGCGCGAACCGACTGTTGATCAGCGCGAACCCAACGCGGCGAGAGAGGGTGTTGCGCACGTCCCCACCTGTTGTGCGCCCGAACCGAACGCGGCGAGAGAGGGCGTTGCGAGCGGAGAGAAGGCGAGGAGGACGCGGGGGGGAGGGCGCACCTGTGGCCGACGGTTGAATGAGTCAAGGATATAAGGCGTGTTCGTAACCTTCCATTCTGTGTCGGCTTTGTGGTGCAGTGGGTAGAGTACCATGTACCTTGCGTTCCGCCCGCAGAGTCGTTGGTTGGAAACCTGGCGCCGGTAAGTATCATTTTTTTATATAGTGTAGGGGGAGCGATGCGGACTACGGACGCAAACGCGGGTGACATCGTGAGTTACTGAAATGCTCTGCATTTAAAACAGAAAGTTTATATCACATAGCCTCTCTATTCATTTTAATCTTAGCATTCCCAGCAGCTTACGTGACTATTTCTTGAATAGCGCTTGTGCAGTATGCGGCCTCCAAATTTCCACAATTATCGTATCTCTAGCGACTGCATTCTGTTTTCTTATGGCGCCATTTTGCCCCAGGGCATCAAAGTAATCGTAATCGTTCCCGTGCCATGTTCGCATCCTCTGTACTCGTACGTCGAGGCCGACTTGGCTGCTCATACTCCGCAAGTTATGTACCCGCTCCCACTTCTGCAACTGTCTCTGCAGGACGATCTTCCAATCAAGAAGGAGACTCTTTTTCGCTCCACGCGTGCCCTTCTTCCTCCGCGTGGGACTGACCTTCCTGGCGGCTTAACCGCCGTGAGGAGGTGACGCTCCGGAGAATTCTCTTGGGCGTTCCGCTGACGCCTGCTGTTCGTGCAACATGGACTTCTGGCCTTGCGGTTACCTATGCAACCTGCCCCTACTGCCCTGCTTCCGCTGCGGAAGCGACGTTAGACCACCTCCTGGGACATGCCCAGGACCCCAACCAGCCCGAACCCGGCACATGCCATGAAGAGGAGATCGCCAAGGATGTCCTCCCGATATTCATCTGTGGACGCATGGTCCTTTTTACAAGCAGCTCTTGGACTTTCTTGCTGAGACTGGCCTATACAGCATTTTGTAGCGACTGCATTCGTTAGGCAGAAAAGCGATCGCAAATGTGTGGTCATGCTGCTGACCGCTTTATTAGTTCACGCAGCGCAAAAAGTGCTTCCCACAGTATTGGTTTTATGTTAATACCATAACAGTTTCGGTAGATTTTATTTCCTTGGAACTTATATTAGCTTTTCTGAGTCCTTCTACCGCCTTTATTTAACCGTAGATTTTCTTCATCGTACGAGTCAGTGAAACGTCTCCGCGCGCTTGTGTGGAGCTACTACTTGTAGTTCCATAGACTTTACTAAGCTTTATACAGTCTACAAACTAAACAAGGTAAGGCACATTCTCCAGGCACAAATTGTGTCGTGGCTTATTTTCGACTAAGCGAATGAATTGCGACGACCCCCGGGCGGCAGGCTTTACTGATGTGTCGGAGGGTCGGCGAGCCACGCAGCCAAGTCAAGCCATCTCAAGTGAGCGTCATACCAAACACGTCATAGGAATTTGCATGGGAAATCTCCAAGGAAGATGAAGAGAGGAGGACAGCACATTCGAAAAGGTTTTTCTACTAAATAAAGTCGCGTAGGCGCAGTGAGAGTGGTCGGAACATGGTCTAGGAACTCCAGACTAAAATTTTCCGCAAGTAATCCCACAATGCTTAGAAATCCCTTCAGTGCCCATTTAAACAGCTAAAAATCTTTGTGGCCTCGTTGGGATAATGCCTTATTCAAGCGCGGTAAGTTTTTCCCGTTTTTTCGAGACTTAGATGTAGGTTATACATCTAGACTTCGGCTGAATAGTTCAATGAAACGTCTCTTGAGTGAAGCTACACCTTGCAACCAGAAAGAATATTTTGACAAATTGATTTTAGCATACATCCAACTTCGACACCTAATATGATAGTATGAGAATATTCCAAGAAACTTACCTTTTTTATCGACTCACTGAACAAAAACGGGAAGGAAATTACGATAAGCAGGAAAAATAAGAGAAGGATTTATATTTGCTTCCACGCCGTGATTATCCTTCTACATTCTTGAGAAAAATTAAAGGTAACGGTAATAAATTAATAAATTTATCGCGATATTAAGCTATTTCAGGGTAGTACGCAAGGCTCCTATATGGGCTCCGCATAATGCGCCTAAATACGGGGAGAACCCTCATTTTGTAATGATTCCCAAATGGCTTAATGGCCTACAGGTCTCAAATGTTACACGGCTTCAGATTCAAACACTGGAATTCTCCTAAGGACACTGAGAGAACGCCTGTGCAGCTTCTTCTCATTCGTTTATTTTGTTTAAATCACGCGCGCAGTTGAAGCGTTGGCTTTTTCTTCCACCACTTGATTAGGGAGAGTGAAAAAAAAAATTTACGTTCTTCTGATAACACCGCTGTTTATGAAGCTTCCCTAAAACGCACAATTAAGTAAAACTTTGAAACCTTGCCTGGGCATCAATTAAGCAGGAACGAACAAGAAGCAGGCACACAACAAGGTTTACTAACAACAGGGCCTTGTAGCCGCCGCTGCTATCAACACAACTTAAGTCGACGTCCAAAGATACAGTAGTCCCTAGTTTCTGCTTAATTTCGCGAACTAGTTGTCCCTAGCCTTGTGCAAATTGGTTGCCCTTCATTTTCATTCCGATTTCAGAATTACTATAATTTAAACTGTTTCCATCCATTCCTCGCGTTTTCCACTGCGTCAACACTGTTCGTATTCCGATAACGGCGAATTTGAATTGTGGCTTCACGTGCCGAAGCTACCCTTTGTCTATGAGGCCTTCCATTTACTCATTAATCATTTGTTGGGCACAACAAGATAACAAATGTTACAGTGTTTGAGATATTATAAGTGGGATATTTATCATTTCTTGATTACAAGGAAACAGTGTACGCTGTATTTGATAGATGGAGGTAGGGGCCTGTATGTGATGGCGCTAGCATCGTATACAACACCGTCGAGAACGCGAAATGGAAAGTGCGACATATGGGTGGTATTCCCTGAAAAGTTTAGCTGCCAATTTCTTCGCTTGGCAACACTGGAAACCGCCATGGACATGGCCGAAGCGCCACGGACATGGCGCGGCTTGTGCCACTGCGCCCGCACGCTGCAGAATAGACGTAGTAGTAGTATAAACGTTTATCTGCGACAAATGGTAAAGGAGAGGGGGATGATGTCCTGCGTTGGTCTTGAGGTGATCGTCCCCTGTGGTGGCGTCAGTGAAAAAAAAAAAATAAAAGAAACACCGGCGTGCGTCGTCTGCTTAGTTTCAACCCCATTCTCAACGGTGGTTTCAACAGAAATGTTATTAATCGCATTCACATCGGAGTCGAGGCATTACCTTGCGTTCGGAGCGGTAGAGTTTGGAACGTCTTTCTCACATCACGTGCTTAGCACGGACAAGTACCGCCATCCCGCGGAGCCCGACGTAACCAGTGACGGCACACTGACATGGTTGCCTGCATGCGTGCCTCACCAGTGAATACAACCTACATTTCCTGCTGTACAACAAAGGGTTAATATGACGTATGCGGCCATGAGTTTGACAGCAGAGACAATTATCTCAGTTAGAACACGACCGGAAGGCCTATGCTTTTGTATCCTCTTGCCTGCTTCATATTCCAGAACTCTTTACGCTATCCGCTGCGACAGGAAAGTAGGATGTTGGAAGTTACTGCTACCTGCCAGGCGTTACTGCGGATGCTTCAATTGCCAGTAGCTCGAGCAAGCTTAGGGGTAAGCGCGTGTTTTGGAATTACCCCATTCAATGTGTGTGAAGCTCCGAGACATCGTCTTTGCCATGTGATGGCTTTGGAAGGCACGGTGTCTAGGACGTTTTGGATAGTGGGGTAACAAGTGCGCAATTAATTGGCTAGGTTGGAGTTGGATTTGACCGAGTATGTGCGGGTGGTTTGAAGCGATAGTGAAACTATAAATGATTTACAATTTGAGTTTGATTTTATTACCACAATGCTCCGTTTACGTAGGCTCCACGTAAGCAACAAAACTGGCCCATGCAACCTGCCCTGATTGGTCACATTTAATGACCAACTCTAGCGGACAAGAAGGGAAAAGGGGTGCACGTTACACACATCGTCTATATTACACAGTTGAAAAGGCCACGTGCCATTAACTACGTGAAGATTAAGTCAAATCCATAACACGGCAGACTTTTGAGCAAGATTTGGTGTTTCCAAAGGCCCGCAAGAAAAGAAACCAAAAATGAGGTTGCGGTATTGGTGTCATCCTCACGCGTGTACGCCACGGATTAAGGTCGCAAGAGTCCTTGTGATAGACCCATCTAATCCGGTTTGCTTACTAATTTCGGGTTTGAGCGAGTAACAGAACAACCGGAATGACGGCGTAAGTGACTTTGCTGACGTCGGCCATATGAGTGAGTTATTAATCACCATTTTCAAATTGCGGTGTGTCGGGCCATATTCAAGGCAATGAGTGTGTCATGAGGGGTTAGAAATTCACCTTGATTGCACTATGACGTAATTTATTTTAGGAAGTATCCTGGAATTTGAAAATTATACCACGACTCAATCGTAAGAACGGGTTTCCGCCCTTTTCTAAAAACGGGAACAAGAAGACAAAAGCTCGCAATGCCACTTGAGCCAAACGGCGTCATAGACACGTATGTCACTCGTCATGACACAATCACGGCCTGCTCTTGCCAGCTTCTTACGCGCACCGTTCTTGATGGTTGAAACCATAGAGTTTCTTGCTATCAACACTAGAGAGTAATCTGGCGCTAGCGTCTACGCGGCCCACATCAAGGTCGTCTTTGTCGTCATGGTCCGCCATTGTACCGTTAGCTCTTATTATTTTCATCATTGGGTTGGATTGAAATGTTTTAGTGGCCTAAATTTAAATACAATGCCACAAAAACACAAAGGGTGTGTAATTATATAATTATTAAATAAAACACGTGATCTTAAAGATACAGAAACAAAAAATAAAGCGTGTTCTTTTTACTGAAAGTCTGCCAGAGGGGTGATGCCTAATCTTCTGCAGACCAAGCTGGCAGTAAACAATATTGTAAAATTTTGGGAGAAACTCCTTAAACACTCTTATTTTTCAGACATTTCAAATATTAAATTGTTTGGAAAGCTTAGAAAGGATTGCTATGCGTACCTACGAGAATATCGCCTTCTCGGGTGTTTTAGTTCGTGTTTTCCTAACCGACCATCCGCTACAACTTTCGCGGCGGCAGATTGCCGTATAAACCGGATTATCAGTGGAGTGGAAATATAGGTCCACACCTTAAGTTTAGGTGATAAAAGGAAAAAAAAAAACTGCGGTTGATTCCTCCGTCATAGGAATCGCTAAAACACGAAAGTGAAATGTGCAGCGAAATCTGCAGCTGAGCATGATTTGCGGGTCGGCGTCTGTCTTGTGGGTGTCCTTGGCGAGCGACGTCCTGCTGGCGGGTCGCTTCGGGCAAAGGTGTACTGGTGACATTTCCGTGGACGGATATGACGTCAGTGAAATCTTGGTGTATCCCGGCATAAAATGCACTTTCGTGTTAAAATACAAAACATGAAAACAAACAACCCTAATTGTAACGTACCCTTGAGTACTAAAGGTTGCTTCCCTGCAAGGAGACCCTGTGTTCAGGGGTGCACTTTTTACAGGCCGCTTGTTTCGTTGTACTGGCGTCACTTCCGTGACGGATATGACGTGAGCGAAATCTCCGTATATCCGGGAATAAAACACTTTCGTGTTAAAAAAAGAGGAAACTACCGAAAATTGCCGAAAAGCATTTATTCTCGGAACGGCACCGCCTGGCCACCATCGGAGTCGCAGTCTCCTTCATCAGAAGTATCACTGTCGTCACGATCGCTTGTTGATTTCTGCCTCCCACATTCGTCGTATTCATTGCCGTCGAGAGAGTTATTGATGGAGCATTTCTTAAATGCATCGGTAGGCATCGCGTACGATGTCCCGCACGACGTTCGTGAGGGTGTCCTCGAGTTGCGGAGAAACCGCACTACGCCAACAAAAGGACGTTTTGCACTGTTTGCACTTGAGCAACTTTCCTTTCTGTGCCCTGCAGTATTTTTCTGAAACGTCAAACTGGCGCTGAGCGGCCATGTTGCCGTTCGCTTCAGCCAACTCAATAAGTTTTATCTTAAATGCCGCTCAAACTGCCTTCGCGTGCTGCCACTAATTCCTCAACGGGCTAAAAAATTCATTCCTCCTTAGGCCAAACAGGCTAAACCAAACAAATCAGACGCGGCGTTGACCCAACAAGAAATGTTGGGAAGGGTAGGATCACAAGCACGCAAAGGATGCAGCAACAACGGCAAAAAAAAAAAAAAAACTACCTGGTATTGGTTTTGGATACGGCCGTATGTGGCTTTGACAAATACAAAAGGTTCTCAGACGATGACTCACATTCGACTAAAGACCGCTATATAAGACAAGGGGTGACTTTTGCTTGATTGTTTTATGAAAAAATCTCGACTTATATTCCGATCTGTACGGTACCCGCTCAGTCAAGATGTCCGGTCGCTGTTAACATATGAACTGCTACTGCATAAAAGAACCGGGAAGTGCATTCTCCTTACCACAAACTAACGTGTTAACATTGTGGGTTTGTACCTGTGCAAATATGTACTGATGGTCGCTCGTCCAGCACTAGCCATCCCACTTGCTTACAATGAAGCACCGATGTCATAGAATCAACAAATGGAGCGAATTTCGAGTTTCCAAGAGAAGCGAGTTTCGGCCATTTCTGCCGGAGCGGCTAGCTCGTAGACATAGCGATGCATAGTGAAGAAAGCAAACTCGCAAAGACCATTAAGAGTCCGATAGACATGCCAAGCCAGCTGCTGTGGTCTTCCAATAAGGCCATGACCGCCCCACGCCGACATGGATTCCCAGGACCAGTTTCCTCTCTAGTACACTTACTAATAAACTCTATGGCTGAAACCCTGCTCACACGAACAAATGCGCGCCGAGAGACGCGCCAGAGCTCTTCCGCACTCCCCTACTGCGCAGGCGCGGTGCGTGCTCCCATTACGCGTCCTCTTTTTTTCTCTGGTTCCCATCGTTCACTCTTCCCCGCTCGGCACCCGCCTCACCGAGGCTTCAAACACGTGTGAGATTCCGACAATTCGAGTCTCCTATGGCATGCAAAGCGAACATGCAAGCTTACCGAATCACCTCTCCATCCTGGGCCCGGCTGCACTCCATGTAATAGAAGGCGAGGGCTGCCAGCATGATCAGGAGGGTAAACATCATGAAGCTGTAAAACATCGGCAGCGCCAACCAGTCGCCGTGTTTGAAACGCTCCAGCTGGAAGTTACGCTAATGCAGTATACGCAATGGAAACAATAAATCTAAATGCAAAAGCATTATATCCCCGCGAGTGAAGTGATTTAGAGGGATGTTTCTACGTGTGTATACCCCGCAACTGCGAATGTGGTTTGACGAGTATATTCCCTGTGCTCTAGGACGAACTCCTTGGCAAGTGGCCCATCTCCCGCTTTGGTGCGAAAAAAATGGCCACGTATCTGCTGACTTCGCCGCAAAAGTCGCCGAGAAACGACAGTCTTCTGACGCGCCCCTGCCGATAATCTTCTGACGCTCCTCCCCTCCCGCCTCTCTCCTCCTACGATAAACACGGTGGAGATTTGCTCAGTTTAATTCGGTTTTTCGGCGTTCCGCTGCTCATGCGCCATATATCGAAACATTTCATTAAAGTCGGACTTGGAACACCGCTACGATGTCAAGACTCGGGTGCGAGCCCTTTTTGCAATTTCGTCTCATATCATTGCTTTGGAGGTGCATGTAAATTCCCCATCGCGAATATCAAGCAAACATCTATTTTCAGTTAAAAGAACCCTGCTTGTACGGTTGTGCAGTGACATTTCGCCTGAAATATGCATAATGTTTTCTGTCCGCTCAACAATGCTGATAACCAGAAAGTGTGGTAGTAAATTTAATGGTTTGGACAGTTTTAGAAAGGGTAGGCTGTTGTCTGTGATGATGACGATGGAAATTTTTGCCTATATACATTTCTCGTTCAAACATTTTGTTCACATTTGGCCGGGGGAACAGAGCCAAGTGACACAGACAGACAGACAGACAGGCAGATAGACAGACAGACAGACAGACAAACAGACAGACAGACCAAAATTATTGTTCTTCAAAATCTGTTCCATCTTCAAAGCTAAACTTCCTCCCCTGCCTGCCATTCTCCGCTGTCGCCGCGACATATGGGAACTTTCCGCTTCTCCCCGTGTATCTGAGCATGCCCAGGCGTTACCTAGCAACGGAGGCTCGTATACGACAGTGATTAAACAATTAGGAATTGGCAGCTACTGCTTGCTGCATAAGGCTTCTACGGGAGGAGTAATCGTCACAGAAAACGGCTGTAGGTAGTGCTTCATCTGTACTGTCCCGAAACAAATTGTACGACGCTGGATGCCCCCAAAACAACTTAACTGTGGGAAGTTCTCTGGCGAAGTTTTATCATTAGTAATACCCCTGCCACAACGTAATGGAATTTAGAGCGAATGACATTCAGTGTAAACGCGATTAGTTTAGCGCTACTCGAGAATACCGAATGACATTCAACTCGGACGGCATGCTGGGAGCGCATGAGTTGGGAGCGAAAACAGCGTCTTCGCTAATCCCTCGGCGCGAGGTAGTGTTTTCAAAAAAAAAAGCTGTTGATTTCGCCTTCAATTTGCCCATTGAAACCCTCACCGAAAGTTCCGATCGAGAAACAGCTTTTGCTTTTCAGACGGAAGGGCGATTTTTGAGCTCTTAAGCCTAACCAAGCAGCGTTTGTCGTCGTCATAGCAACGGGCTCGCGAGATCACGAGTGGCTACAGCAGTGTCTGTGTCTGTTAGTAGATGGCGCTAGGCATTCAGGCACCCCACGCGCGGCGCGCGTGGCGTACGTGGAACATGCGCGTGGACTACGTATACTTCTGACATTTGCGTGCGGAACTCTGTACGCACGTGAAACTAAAACTGTCTACTACCGGTAGCCATAGAGTTCCATGCTAATATATACTAGAGGAGAACCTGTCGCTGCAGTCGCGGGCCGCTAGCGACGTTCCTCGCCTACTTGGCTTAGCTAGCCATACGGCTTCTTTTTTGTCTCGAAGCCAAAATCAACAAAACAGCATAACATTTTGTCCTGGTTCGTCCTGCATAAAGTTTCCAAATAATCCTTGACAAATAAATCTTTTTGGAGGTTCAATTTTATAATAACGAAACAAATTTCATGAACCTTCTGCAGTAATATTGTTGCTTTCTTGCACCCAGAGCCAACTTTTCAGCCTTTTCATGAGCCATGCCAAGGACAAGTGGAACGTGCCTGCCCGGTACATGACGGAACGCTTGCTGAAGCGCAGCTCCCCTAGACAGCAGCGCTAGATTTCCCTCTAGTGTATTTTAGTATGAAACTCTATGGCCGGTAGCAACAAGGCCGAACTGCTTCAGCGTTGATAGTGTGAGCATCTGCCCGAATTTTATCCATCTGTTCTCCACAGTAATCCGTCATGATCGTCAAACCGCGACTGTTCCCTATCATTTTCGTTCCGCAACCGCGAACGATCATCACCAACGTGTTTGGTTTGTTCTAGCCGGGCTGCTGCTCACTGAATAAACACCGCCTATGAACTTCCTCACCTGGACTCTCAATATTACAGCATTTTCGTATTCGCTTCATTCGGGGTGTAATCTCGGAAATTCCGCTTGTTTTTTTTTTCAGAATTGCTAGGACAACATCCCATTTTTTTGTTTGCATTTGTGTGGATGAGAATCGTAAGGAAAGACATATTGGATGTGTCTACTGGTTGAAAGCATGTTGAGGGATCCCTAAAAAACGTAACTAATCACAGGCAATCGGACGGGAAACATATAAAACAAAATTTAAAATTTTTATGGGTTACCTGTGTCAGCTAAAACCGGTTCGATATCTGGACCGGCCAGTGTGAAAATGAGGAATTTCTAAGGAAAATATGTTAGCCCTTTTCCATAGCTCTTCGGGGAACCCAGCCACATTCAACATTTACGCAAAGATGAGAATGTGCTTCAGAAATTTCAAGTCTCCACAGGTGCTGCCGTTTGGCTGAACGTTAATTGATATCGCCTCTTCGGCTTATTTCCTCCCTAAAGAGTGCATTTGTGTTAAACCCCACTCTTTCCTTTGGAGGCTTCACACGACAAAATGCTTAAATTCGCCATGTGCACTTGTGGGGGTAACCTTTATCAGCAAAAACGATTCGACATGTCAATGGGCCCAATATAAATTGAACAATTCGTAAATGCAGACTTTAAAATGCAGATTTGGTGCTGTAGGGGTTGTTTAAACTGAAACCCCGAAGCTACCGTCTAGACATTTCTACGGGTTAAATAAATCGACAGAATTCCCTTCAAATCAACAAAATCCCGTTAAAATCATCAAAATCCCGTCCCATCGAAGTAACCAGGGAGTAAGGAAAACAGAATTTAGCGTTTTTATTGCCTTGAGGGAGTAATTTACACTGATATATACTCCGTGATTGAAATGTAGCCCAAAAAATTTCAAGTCTAGGTTGAGCAGTTCGTCGGGGAATCCAAGAGTGAGTGAGTGAGTGAGTGAGTGAGAGTGAGTGAGTGAGTGAGTGAGTGAGTGAGTGAGTGAGTGAGTGAGTGAGTGAGTGAGTGAGTGAGTGAGTGAGTGAGTGAGTGAGTGAGTGAAAGAGTAACTTAGAGGCTGAGTGATTGAGGGAGGGAGGCATTAAATTTGGTGGTTTTTCACTTTACCTTACTCGATTGTTTCTGGAGCCGGCAGCAGCAACAGCAGCAGTGCACATGGTTCCGGAAGACCGGTACTGCCGGGAGGCGGAGGCACCTCTTCAACTGCAAATTCAAGACAGTGCAAACAATTGTTTCGTTTGGGCCGAATACCAATCTCGCTTCCCTCATGCGCGACCTGGTGTCAGCCTCTTTAATGTGCGCCGTTATCAATGGGCGTTTTTAGAGCTAACCTAAATACCCTACCGCATACACAATACCGATAATTAACAAAGCTTCAGAAATCAAACATTGAGCAGACGATCAACAAGTTAAAAGTCGATGCAAATTCTGCATTCCGAAGGTATTTGCTTGCACAGAAATATGGTACCGATGGCCTTCGCTGAGCTTATCGCCGCCTGGTAGCATGAGCTACATTTGAAGAAAAGTTGGGTATACCGTAAACGCTTTTTAAAAATAAAGAAGCTCAACTTTAATCTGTAGGTTGTACACTGCACCAAGGTAGAAAAAAAATAAAAGAATTCCCATACTTCGGAGCCAGTGCCCCTGGCCCGCACAATTATAATCTGTTTCAATTGGCCACCTGATTCCTTCAATCGGAAAAGACAAAATCGGGGGGTACCTTCACTTCGCATGGGCCGTG
This sequence comes from Haemaphysalis longicornis, assembly GCA_013339765.2. NCBI lineage: Eukaryota > Metazoa > Arthropoda > Arachnida > Ixodida > Ixodidae > Haemaphysalis > Haemaphysalis longicornis. Next base: position 195,075,488 of record CM023452.1, on the reverse strand, counting down.
GACACGACAGCATGAATATGAACGCCTGAGACGCCTTGTTTTGCATAGCGTTCTTGAAGGGCTTTGCAGTCTATGGCTGGAGACGCTTTGCTTCGCGATCCGTATAAACGCTTTCTGGTGGCTTCGATCTGCCTCCTCCGCGTTGCGCTGCTGCTCGTTCGTGCTGCCGTATAATGGGGGAGTTGATGATGGTGGCGAACTTCGCTGCTTGTTCTTCTTTCATTTGTGGTATACTGGCGGGGATGAAACTGCAGGTTAAGATCGCGCTGTGGAACGCCTCGTGAAGCGGCCGTTTTTCTACAGGGACTCGGCCAGAACGCCACCACTTCCAAACTTGACCGCCTAGGAATTCGCGATGCGGCTCAGAAGCTGAATGAAGCACATCACATCAACCAGCTCCCCCGACATTCCAGTACTTCAACAGCTGAGTGCATACTAACCCGCTTTTTTTTTTTTGGAGGGGGGGACAAGTAGCTTTTTTTATTTACCAAAAAAATTGTGTCCGGTTGCTGAGCTAAAAGCTGCAATAGCAGCTTGACGAGGCCCAGCGAACCGTTACATGACAGTAACGATAATGACATCAAACCTCTACGCGTTTTCGTGTCATAAAAGACCATAATATACCCACATCCAATATACGGAAATTGCTAACAACAAAAACGTAAATCTGATTAAACCTTCTTTCAGTCCAATGGCAGGTTACATAAATCGATAGGAAGGATAGGAAGGAAGGAACGAACTTGAAAAACTGCTTTGGGGTGTAAATTATACAAAATAAATTCCAAACACCAGAAGATTACAGACAAAAAATAAAAACCAATCAGCACAAACATCTACAACTTTCAGAGAACAAAAACCAAAAAATATACAACTTTCATAATCATTACGAATTCATCTACAAGGTCATGAAATATTTTCGCAGTTCCCGGAAGTCAAAGTGTGCCGTGTGCTTATGCCGTGTGTGCCGTGTGCTTAAGGTACGGGAGATTGTGTTGTAGCGACTGTAATTTATAATTGGTTCGGAAATGCGGGATGAATCATGGATTTTCGCTTTCGCTTTGTCGCTTTGTCGCAAGGAAGTTTTCGCTTTGTCGCAAGGAAGCCAGGTGAGTAATTTTGTCTTTCCCCTTTTAGGGTTACCATTTGGGGGGGGACCCAATTGGGACGAACAACGAACAAACACTCCGGACAAAAACGAACAAACACTCCGGCGCAGTGTTTTGGGATAGCCAATCACAACGCTCAGTCGGCTCAGCCCACATGAGCGTCTAGCCCTGCTTTTTTCGTGATAGCTTTGTTACTTGCTTGCTTTTCCGCTTGTCTTTCACTTTTCACTCGGCGATGGGCCGAAATATCGGTTACAGGGCCAGTTTTAAAATAAAGGTTGTGGTGTACGCAGTTGAGCATGGGAACCGTGCTCAGAATTGAGAAGTGAAGCCTTGAAAAACGAGGGCGAGTGTAGTTCAATAAAAACACTGTGTGTTTGCCAATGCTGTACGCGTATATTTACTGCGAAAGGGAATATTTTGTTTCGTGGTGGCCTTATTTTGTTACTTCTGAAGAGTTTCCGGAAAATTACCCCGCATAATAAACGCACCGCCAACTTAGATTTTTCGGGAAAACAGTGCATTCATTACGCGAGTAAATACGGTATTTATAAATACTTTGAGGAACCCACAAACTCCTCGCGGCTGTGTTTCTTTACGCCTTGTGTCAGTGTCAGACGCGTACACCGCTAGCGCGGCACGCTGCAGGTAGTGGACGATAACTGTTTGAAAAATCGTCACTGCTATACCGTTGCCCTAGAGTCTGCTTCAGGGGGATTTCGAAAAAAATCCCGGGCCATCTACCCTAACGTGAAACCTGGGGAAGGGAGAAGCATGCAGTGTATAAGTGTATTCTTGGCGCTTTGGCGTTTTTGCCCACGGAGGTGAAACTGTTGGGGGGGAGGGGGTGGAGGTATACAGCTTGGTCTCGTGTCTTTAAGCACGAAGCGTTCTAGGGCGAGGCGTTGGAAAACAATTGTATCGTTGTGTTCTTTTAGTACGCGTTACATTGTAGCGCGAGGCGTTTGGAAAACGAGTGTCCCGGTGTTTTAGTACCGTGACTACATGATATTGCGACGACATGAGACGACGACGATGACACGAGACGCCGACAGCCCGAGCTCCAAAAAAAAAAAAATATGATTGTTCTTCCACAGTAATATTGTTGATTTTTTTTTTTTCAGCCAGAGGCAACTTTTCCAGCCCGTTCATGAGCCATGCCAAAGGGAAGTGGAACGTTCCTGTCAGGTACTACATGACGGAATGCTCGCTGAAGCGCAGCTCCCCTAGACAGTGGCGCCAGATTTCCCCCCTAGCGTACATTAGTATGAAACTGTACGATCCACATGACTCAGCAAACGCGTTTCTATCTCTACTGGGGACGCCAATTACTCACACCGGGTATTTCGCTCACTATACTAGGTTACAACTCAAGAACGGCACCACATCATGTAGTGTATCACTCCGCAAAACCGCCGGACCCGTGACGTCAGTGCGCGCGCGTTTTGAAATGGGTTTGCTATGAATGCGTGATATCGCCTGCCTTGTCTCACGCAGTTTGTTTGTCGTCACTGGAGTCGTTTATAAGCATATTACGTCCAAAAAAATCACGGGAACGGCTCACGCCTGTTCAAACTATTCCCAGTAACGCCCTACTTGCGCCGCGCGGAGAAACATCCGGCTACGGTGATAAGGCACAGCGGCAACTTCCGGTGCCGTTCTTAAGTTGTCACCGAGTATAGCACTCCGCGGAACGCCTCATGACACACATGGCAGGCACACAACAATGCTGCCGCCTCTTCTGCTGCATCGCTCTCAGCTTCCGCAGCTGTGCTCGAGATAAGATCGCCAGATAAATTCACAGCCTTTCACCGCGTGCATGCAGTGCTCCAACTCGGCAGCTGCGGTGACATCAGTGCAAGCTATCACGCCTCCGAAGAAGCAATTGTAAAGAGACGCTTGCTATATGGCTGACTGATTCGCCCGTGAGCGCGGAAAACGCACTTCAGGAAAGTCAATTCGTTGATGATGATGAAAATTCAAAACGTGTGGTGAGCGAGATTCCTGTCCACAAAGCTTTCCGTTAAGGCCTCAAAAATATTCTGCAGAAATTCAGGAAATTATCTACTAATGCGTAGCATTCTTATGCCGCCTGTCTTGAATGTGAGTTTCTTCCAGCCAGATTTTTTTTTTCAAAATCCTGTCCAACAATTATCTCCAATTACGCTATTATAACGAATTTTTCAAGAAATTATATCCGTCTACGTTATCCCAACGATTACATTTGGAACTTCCGCGATATCTGCATTATTGCGGAAATGCAGGGCGTTACAGGGTTCGCCATTTTCCGTAATTATTTCATATTTTTCTTATTTATCTAGTTTTCAAAATTTCGTGCGACCAGTTATCTCTATTTACGCCATTGTAGCGATTACAGGCGAAACTTTCACGAAATCTGCATTATTGTGGAAATGCAGGCCGTTACACGGTCCTGGCCGGGGGGGATTCGGCAAAGAAAGAATGCTGCGCATTAAAAGCCACAGCCCTTTTTAAAAGGGAAAGTTGGTCAAACGCGAAGCTTTTTCCAATGGTAACTGAATCAAAGTCAAGGTCAAATGTCGGCGAACACGGAACGAACTCAATAAATTCTGCGTGACCTGAATAAAATAACTTAATAGATCCAAGACGTAGCATCGGGTCGCCTCAGGCATTCTTGGGTTCGTTGCGTGGTTGTTGGCTTTGGACCTTGAGTTTGATTGACTTTGTATGAGAGAAAGCTTCGCGTTTACACACCTTTGTCTTAAAGAATGGGTTTTGATTTTTATTGTTACATACGGTGGACGCCCGTTTTCCCCGAAATAATAGCTAGGCTATTATAATAGGTTAGTCTAGTATAATAGCTAGGCATGCACTCACCTGGATTATACAGCTCCTGCACGAAAGTTCGCCCACGAAGCACCAGCACCGATTTACCCATCCTGTTGGCAGAAAGCGTCATTAGCTAGGTACGCCAAGAATTCGCCACCCCTGTTTTTCGTCAAATTCAAATAGCGTAATAACAGCACCCCGTCCTACACGATAACAGGGGAAGTTTTCAAGAGCAACGCCACCACTGCGAATAAGATGTAAATTGAGTCTCCTGACGTCACCAGAACAAATTAGGTGACAACACCGCTACCCCCTTTTCAAGCCAGGAATACCGTAAGCTTTAGGTGACAGTTTGTTACCCCCCTCGCATCAACTTTCCTCGCAATTTCAGCCCTTGCGGGACTACATTTCGTGACTGCGGCCCGCTCACTGATGTGAGCTTGAGACCGCTCACTTAGGCTCATATCGTGGCTCCACGACCGTTGCGGCTCAGATTTAAACGGTCTACACTTCACTCGGCCTCAAATTCGCGCACACAGTCCGTGAACACAGAATCCCCTGGGCTCAGGTTCACGGAGTCCTACTCTTTGTCATGCTGGCGAAATCTCACCGGGGTTCCGACTCGAGCTGTTTCACGTGGGCTCAGGCTCATGATGTCCCCTGGGCTCACGTACATCGCAAACTCACGCGCGAGTCTGAGCCCAAATGAAGCCCGAGTGTACTCTTCGGTAGTCGGCCCGTGTCGTCCACTCAGTACGTTACTCAGTCAGTGTTTGTGCGGGTGTGTGTACGACTTAAATTTTTTTAAACGTGCGTATGCGCATGTGAGTGAGCGAGCGAGTGAGTGAGTGGGTGAGTGAGCGAATGAGTAAGTGAAGTAGTACAGACTATCCGGAGGACTTGCGAATCACAGAAATTTCTAGGTGCGCTGCGGTCGCAACAGCTCTGCCGTTCGCTTGCGACTTTAAAAGAGTCGGAAGGCCAGCCTTTGATCGTAGGCATCCAAACTACCATGGTTCACACTAAACTTTTTTACACCCTTTTCGGCCGAAAAGGGTGTAAAAATCTTGTCCCATGGCCAACACCCTTAAAAGGTGTTTTCCCAAAAAAAGGGTGTACGGATAAAAAAAGGGTGTTGAGCTCAACACCCTTTTTGAAGGGTGTTGAGGATGCTCAACACCCTAAAGAAAGGGTGTTGAGCCTCACACCCCTTTTTTTGGGTGATGGCATGCGCGGCGGCAATGTGAATCGGTGGAGCGCGCAGCATTCAACGCAAACAGTCAATACGCACAAGTAACAGTTGGAACACAAATGAATTGAGCAAGAACACCAACGGGATGCAAGCGGTACAGGGAGTGCATACTTACTTAGTAATACATGTGCTGTTCTTGCTTTTATATCCAGCAGAGGAAAGCCCCCCAATCGATTCGGTGGGCTTGTCGCAAAAAAACAGATATTTTAGCGCTAATTTTGGAAGTACGGATTTTACTATGAGAATATTGATATCAAGACACGGATTTGCAAAAACGTTTTAATTACGAGGTAGTTTTTGTGTTCCATAACTTGTATAATTTTATTAAATAGTGAATAAATCTTCCCCGCCACCTCAAACACCTTCAAAAAGGGTGTTCTGTTTTTCAACACCATTTTTACTAGAAGGGTGTAAAGCTACAAATTAGGGTGTTCGAAACTAAGAAAAGGGGCGTAAAGAAAAAAGAGTGCAAGAAAAAGGGTGTAAGAGAAGACTGCCAACTAAGAAAAAAGGGGAAGAGACCTCCAACTTTGGAGGCCTTTTATACCTGTTTACACGGGTGGACGAACATTTTCTACAAGCGGGGGGTGTTTTGTACTTCACGATATTTAAAGCAATATGAATTGACATAATTAATTACCAGTGAAGCTCTTTAAGCTAGAGCTTAGTTTCGGTGGCTTCAGCAAAGAAATATAAAGAAAAAGATCTGCGGCACCTGTAAAGGGTGCACCACCGCAGATAGGGGAATTATAACAGTGAAGTCGGCTTCCGACCTTATTAGAGTGTGAGCACAAGGGGCGTATGCGGATGCGCACCTCTTACTGTAGCATTTCAAAGGTACTAGTCTTTTTTGGGTTCTGAAAGGCAAAAACATTGGCGCTGCTTGCAATAGTGGTGCAAGGCTGGAGAAACAGAATAGCTGGGGAGCTTGTTTCCCCCTTGGATCCCCTGGCAGTGGGGAGGGGGGGGACACTGGAACAGCCTTGCCAAATCCGGTTAAAGTTGGCCTCACCCCTCAGCGGTCATCCTAGCTTAGCAAGAACATAGCACAGCTTAGCAAACATAACCAAACTTAGCAACACCGGAAGAAACTAGGTCGACCCCCAGCTCCACTGTTCTTTTTTTTTTGCAACTGAACACCTATTTCACACCGTTTCAACAACCTACAGAAAGCCAAGCGTGTTGCAGTCGGTAAACACTCTTTTCGCCACACGACTATATAGTCTTTGTAATTTTGAAGGTTCAAATTGGTGTTTCACGAGCCAAAGCTTAACTTGGGGCGTGAGGGGCACCGCATATGCAAAAGAGCGATCATTGCATATGAGCAATTATTTTTTTTTGCATGCGTTTGAAAATATAAGGGGATGTATTCTTCTTTACAGTGCTATTATGCATCCGAACATGGCCTTATTTAATGAACAGCTGAACACCTTTTCCACACCCTTTCAAGACTAAGAAAAACCAAGGGTGTTGAAGTTGATCAACACCCTTTTTTTCATACGAGCTAGGAAAAGGCTGTTGAGATTTGAGAAAAGGGGTGTAAAGGCCTCCGAACACCCTTTTCCACTTATGCTACACCCTTTTTGGCTAAAAGGGTGTAAAAAAGTTTAGTGTGTTTACTTCAAACGGCTTAGCCTTGACAGCTTGTTGTTCAAAAATAAGAATTTGTTTCTGCTATTGCAAGCGAATGTATACGTGACCAGAAGCTTAGGACAAAGTATATTTGCTGAATAGTGCGAAAACCCATCCCGCCTTTTCGGTTTACTCTTCTAAGACGGCAGAGCTGCCGCGGCGCCGCCGTCTGTCCAATCACTGGTCACGGAACCGCGTTGGGCTTGTCGTCCGTGCGGGAAATAAAGCTATCTCTCTTTTTACCTTTCAATTACGGCTCCAGCGAGGCGGCTTGCTAATACGAGGGCGGCTTCGGACGTGCCACGGGGAACAAAACACCGTGGACGGCAGGAATCACCATTCGATGGCGGCGAACCTCCAACGATAATGGCAGGTTTCCACGAGGAACTGGTTGAGGCTGTACCTTATTTCATCGCGCACACCCACGTGGGGAATTGGCCAAGAATCAGCAGTATTGAGAAAATAGCAACCCGCCCGAAACTATAAAACGGAGACATATAAACTAAAGCGATGCAAGAGCGCATAATTACAAGGCAAATGGTAAGAAAAGATCGGAGGCGGAGTTTTGAAGAGAGAAATGAAATTTTTGTGCGCGTGAAATATACTTGAGAGTACGAGCTGAAAGGATAGACCCCTTATGATGATGATGATGACGACGACGACGACGACGACGACGATGATGATGATGATGAACAACTTCGTCTCCGAACCACATGCGTGAGTGGCTGCAGCCACGCCTCAGTGACCATAGGGGCTGGTTCCAGAGAGAGAGAGAGAGAGAGAGAGAGAGAGAGAGAGAGAGAGGAGAGAGAGAGAGAACTTTATTATGCAATATTCCTCAGTTTAGGAGTCCATGTGCTGTCCAGGCTGCCGTAGCGCTGGTCACAAGCAAGAGCTGGTCCTCAGGTCGACAGCTGGACAGCAGTATCTCCCACTGCTGAGGGGAAAGGGACGGGTTCAGGGGCGGAAATTCCTAGTTTTTTATGCAGTCGAATAATATGTGTGTCAGAGTTCCTGGTTCGTGGCAGAATTTACACTTCTCAGAGTACTGTGTAGGAAAGAGTAAACGCATACGGATGGGGTGGGGAAAAGTGCCTCCTTGAATTTGCCTGAGTGGGATTTCTCGGCTTTTGGTCAAAGATGTGTGAGGACTGGGGTAGGTCTGTCGCGTGGTTCGGTAGTATTGGGTGATTTCTTGGTAGGTGAGGAGAGGTGCGGAAACAGCCCCGGTCTCAGTGGCTCGGTGATTGAGGTTTCGAGCTTGTCGATGAGGAAAATTGTTGCCCGTCAATTGAGAGTAGGCGGGAGTCCATACAATCTTATAGGGACTGGTCACTGTTCAGAGGGCGAGACGAATAGGCACACCCAGCGCCGCCCCGTGGAAGCTTGAGCAAACTTTGGGACGGTGAGAGCCAGACGGCGGCCGCGCGTTCGTATGTCCGACACATCTTGGTTGTTTGTTTTTGCGATTCTGCAATTGTTTTTGAAATCTGTCTCGTGCTCGAAAACTGTTCCGGCGAATAGTTTCCCAAGTCTCAAGTGCTTCTGTGTGGTTTCCGGACAATTACGGGGCTGGACTACTAGTTTCGGCCTCGCGTGCGCGAGAAGGGACAGAAATTGTACGTTTCCGGACACGCGTACGCCGTAAAAAAGAATTGACGGCACAGACATCGTTGCGAAGTGCAAATCTCTGCAAGGGAAAAGCGTATCTACAGCGCTTCTCTCCAGGTCAGTACCAATTTTTTTGTGTATCACGGCCTAATAAAGTGGCTCCAGCGTATACAACGGCGCTCCACGACAGCTGCGTGTTTGTGCTCTGTTCGCGCGCCACCACACTACAGTTACTTTTTCTGTGGCCCTTCTTCAGCTCGGTTGGTGTTGTCACTAACGAACAACGCATTCTAAACGTTATTAGTTGATGTTATTAGTAACCATTCTAAACGTTATTAGTAACCAAAACACAATTCCACACAGTGTGAAATTTGCTGATACAGCGGATCGAGCTGCGGGTTGTTTACGAAGATTACGTTTAGTTTAGGCTTCTTTCTTGTGAGTATAATGTTAAGTCTTCTTAGCGCCTAATTGTAATGTAATTTATTCGGGCCGTTCAGAATTCTTTGTAAAAGTATTTCCACCTCCTCCCCCCCCCCCTCTTGTGGTTAAAAAATAATAACCTCAACTTTCAGAGTACGCAAAACGCATTAAAGGAGTCAAATAACGCACATGAATGCCACCTTGCTTTTGATATCTTGTCATGCTGTCGCTTGGAATGCGTGGCCGAACTCTGTACGCTTTGGGGAACAAAGCAGGGCAGTAGGCGAGATGCGTCTTGACATTGCTTTTGGCACCACCCGCGAAATGCTATGAGCACATTCTTGTGCCGCCTTTTGGCGTCCTTTCGGTGCCATGAGGTCGCGGAAAAAAAGGTTACTGCTGATAAAACAATAGTGGCGGAAACCTTAATACCTTGTTTTATGCAAAAACTACAGCATGAGATTTGCAAATATCGCAGTCTGCGAAGTGCTTGAAACACTGAAAGCAAACGTTTTAGTATTACGGCCTTTCGCGTCTGCGCTGCACATAAACGGTAATAGCACTCACAATTTTGCTCCTTTCACTGAAAAAACATGGCTTTCATACTTGCGTGACTATTCGTACTGAAGAAATACATTTCTTGCGACACTCCTTCTCCCATGGCTACCCGGGAAACCTGTACAAAACGATGCCAGCCTACCCTTCGCGATTGTGGCAGTCCTTCACGCAGCAGTAGCGGTGCTCCCGCCAATTCTTTCCGGCAGCATTTTGATCCTTTCGGACACTGCAACTTGCCATTATAACTAAGTTTCTCAAAAAAGTTCCGCCACAAAGCGTCGAACCGCACGCAGCGCGCGTGTTTTCACGTGCGCTGAACGGCCGGTCGCGACATCCACCGACCCAAAGTTGCTAAGCGGCGGCGAGAGGCGGCGCTGCAGTCGCGGGCAAACTTCAGTGTCCGGTGCCCATGGGTAGGCGGATGTTCTTTCAGAAGTCGGCATGGGGGAGGAGGGACTACCGTCCCGACGAGAGCCTGCGGCAGAAGGCTTCTGAATCAGTCAATATAGTCTTGGAGGTGGTTTGAAGGCGACGAATCTTGAAGGCGATGAATCTTGATGGCAACGAAATTTTTAGGCCGAAGGCCTTAAGGGCCCCGTTGTGCGAAAAACTGCGTTTATTGTTGTCTGGTGAAGAAAATGAACGCGGCTGCAAGAAGTAAATAAATAGAAAAACACAGTCCTATGGAACTTTGACGCAGCTCTCCAAAGTAGGAATCCAGCGCGCTACTATTTATTTTCTCTTTCCCTCCATCCCCACGCCTTTCTTCCATCGTGACCAGTGATCTTCCTTATCTAGTAAAGGTTCTCTGCTACTGTCACCACCGCATGCTCCCAGCAGTGGATGAGAAGTCGCCTTTGATGTTCTCCTGTGGTGCATACTTAAATAGCGGATTGGCCAGAAATCTGCAGGTTTCAGTAGCTAATGTGCCCGCTTCACAAAACTATAAAGTGAAAACGTAAAAGCTATATGTTAGTGCATACAGAATAACCCACCTGAACGCGATGGTACGTGAGTAGAACAGGTGCAAAGCTGCCGTGCCGAACTGGAATTCTAGGGAAGCTAGCTGTCGCGTGTGCCAGGTCGATTTCTGAAACAAATCGCGCCATTAGACGAATTAACGGAAGCGGACGAAGAGACGGAAATACGATGGACAAGTAGTTGGTAAGCGTTACCTGACCTTGGCCTTCGAATCGCGTAAACAGACTTAAAGGGGCACTGACACAAAAATTTTGCATCTTGTTTTTTTTGTTGCGATAAGTAGCTAGTGACCTACTTATAACCTGTAGAAACCTCATTTGCTTCAGCGTGCAACGGTTGTTTAATTAGAGGCATTTTCAATGCGGCCAGTCGCAGTTTCGGTTTCAGCGAGTGCCGCGAAACGATGTATTTTGTGGATTTTGTGTGACCAAAGCTGACCACGTGACCGTCGGAGGGATATCACAGAGCAGAGCCGCCGTAGCACTGTCGAATCCGCATCGACGGCAGTTTCTGCGAATGCCCCCACGTACTGATCTCGTGAGGCGCTTAATTAAAAAGCGACCGTGGATGTGACACAGCCGCTGCGAGTGCAAATGCTACCGCGGCTAAAGAACGACGCGCGACGCTCGAGACGGTGGGTGGCAAGACGCGCGCTGGGAGCAGCCGGCCGGTCTGCCTACAGGTCCGCCTACAGATGTGTTCGGCTTAGCACTGCGGCGGATATTCGAGTGCCGCTCTCGTAAGCGGTGCAGATGACAATTTTTAATGCAACCCGCCATCGCATCATTAACTCCTTTCTCATGTAAGCCACCATGGTCGGGACTTGGGGACAATTTCGTGCAGCGGTAACAAGCTATCACTCGAGCTACCTGCGCCGGCCTGGGCCACTTCGCGGCCGTGGCCGCCTCCTGCACAGCGACCGTGCGGCTAGCTCAGTGGGCTTTTCGTGCTTCCGGCGCGTTTTCTCATCCAATGGTAATAAACAGTAATAGAATCAGAGCGCCTGGAATCGCTGTAGAACTTTGGTCGCGGGCAGCTGCCCGATGAGCTGACGAAATCACGGCGCCTCCGCCGCCAACGATCGGGTCGTTCGTTCTCGAGAGCAGAAGCTCCGCCCTCCGGCCCTCCGATTGGAGCGGCGAGCCGGGTGAGCCGGCGAAAAACGCCGGCAGTGCGGAAGCGGCAAACACAAACTCGTGACGTTCTTTATTTACATAATATCCTCGGGATGTCGATTGCGCGTGGTAATCTCCTGGCTGCTCGGTTGCGTTTCGCACACTTCAAAATTGATTTGAAATATGTTCTAGGCTGTGTTCGCCGCTGATATTTTGCAGATGATGTATATGTGTTCCCATCAATCTATCTCCGAAGTTATCTCGCCTTCAAAATTTTGTGTCAGTGCCCCTTTAAGTGACCAGATAAATATTATTTTTTAGATGCGGAGCATCTCATGCTCGGGGCTGTGTCCCTCCCTCCCTTGTTGTCGTTGTCGTCAGCCGTCCGCACTCTACTGCGCATGCGCGTCTCTTCAGCCCCGTCAGCATTTGGCCTGACGTCAGCGCAGTCCACTATAAAAAGAAATAGTTAGGCGGCGCCCGGTTTCGATCGCAGGAATATCTGGCCGCAACGGGAGGTACGTGGCGCTCTTCCCACTGCGCTACAAACCGAGACGGGAGCATGTGCTACGAACGTTCCTTATGTCATTCACTCACATCGTCTGCATTGGAGTCGGTAGGCATCGGAGGTCGCATGTATGCGTGGATATCCGATTATCTGTCTGACAGATCCGTCTTTATGTCCACGAAAGACGGCGATACAGCCCCTCACAATGTCACGCGAGGTGTGCCACAGGGCGGCATTTTAAGCCCAACCCTCTTTAATATCAGCCTCATTGGAATTGAGAAGTGCGTGCCACACACTGTCGAAATATCGCTCTATGCTGACGATATCTGCATCTGGAGCTCTGGCCGCAACAGGCGAGTTTTACAAGCTCGCCTTCAAAAAGCCATCAATTATATTGCGGACTTTTTGACAAGACGTGGCCTCGAAATCTCGGCTAGGAAATGTGCGGCAATAGCCTTCGCCAGGCGTCTCCCGCTATCATCTTTCAGTGGAAGGGGTCCCCATACCCTTTGTGGACTCACACCGATTCCTGGGCGTAACACTTGACAGGTCGATGACGTGGTCCCCCCACGTTCGTCTCCTGAAGGAGAAACTGGGCTCCTTTGCTCAGGTGCTGCGCATGCTGACCAGCGGCTCAGGAGGTTGTTCTGCTGGGCCCCTCCTACGTCTCTACACGGCACTCTGTGAAGGACTGCTCCGATACAGCCTCCCAGTACTCGGCCCTCTTTCCAAGACCAACACAAGGCTGTTAGAAAGTATGCAGGCCCGAGCTCTGCGGTTTTGTCTGGGTCTTCCGAAAACAACTTCTACGCTGGGGACCATACGAGAGTCTAGGCGCTTCTTACCCAGTGTACTGGTGAAAGAGGAGCAGCTTCGCCTACATCTGCGGCTGGCGACTAGGGCCCCGCTGAGTTCTAGCTCTGCCTTAGAGGTACAAGACACTCTACCACCCTTGTGTCAGAAGTGCCCTGCGCCGCTTCATCTCCCGCCCTGGTTGTACTCCCCCTGGCGAATCGTCACCACAATACCGGGCATCAGCAGTAAATCAAGGTTGCCAATTCCAGCCCTAAAGTACTTCACTCTAGAGCACATGTGGAATTGCTACCCTAACCACAAGCATATCTACACTGATGGATCGGTGACGGCCACATCATCTGCTGTCGGAATCTGGGTTCCATCAACGCGCACCACAATTGCGGCCAGGTTAAGCCACAAAACAACGTCGACGACCTCAGAACTTGCTGCCTTTGCAGTACATTCTTGGGCAAGAAGCTTCTGTGTGGGTGATTTTCACAGATTCACGGGCGGCGCTACAGCAACTAGCATCATTCCCGCGCGAGCAACTGGCCCACGAAATACACACCCTGCATACACAAGCTGCCAGAATGCTTCACGAGGTAGTGTTACAGTGGCTACCTGGACATTGTGGGGTGAATGGGAATGTGGTGGCCGACGAAACAGCTTGCGCGGCCCACACCCAATCTAGTGTCATCATCCCGATTCCTTTCTCTCGACGTGACGCCGCGACACTTGCGTACTCCGTGGCGCGGCAGTCACAACTCTCCACATGGACGGACGGGACAAAAAATTATCAGCCACTATACAGAATCGATCCCGCCTGCACTTTTCGAATGCCGTGTGGCCTGGGAAAGCGCGATGAAGGAGTCGTTCACCGCATTCGCCTCAACGTCGCTTTTACCAGCCACTACTTGCACAAGACGCGCCGAGTTGCCTCCCCTCACTGTCAAGTATGCAGTGTCCGTGAGGACATAGAACATGTTCTGTGTGTGTGTCCCCGTTATGACACCCCGCGGCTAACCTGGAAGACAACTTTGGGACTGCGTGCTGATGCACCATTGAAGCTTTGTGACGCCATTGGTCCTTGGCACTCAACTGCCACGGCAACACGGAGTACACGGGCTTTGGTGTCATTTCTCCGTGACTCCGGCCTGAACGAAACTCTGTGAATGTGTGCCTTAACTTCACTTCTGTTTGTGCGCCGTGTGCGTGATCCTGCATTTGTCAGTTTGTGTGCTTATTTGCTTTTGTAGTGTCTGTGTGAGTTTTTGTGTTTTCGTTTCCCTTCACTTTCGCACATCTCATGTTCATGTGGAGTAGCAAGCCAAGCTCGCTGCCAGGCTGACTTCTCTTCATTCATTAAAGGCATTCCTCCTCCTCCTCGAACTACGTCAAGAAGCTATTGATACAACGAAGGCACGTGAAGCTGAATGTCAACGGAAACGACGAACTGAAAACTAATGGGAACTTCAGTCGACCCTATGGCTGCTTCGCATACTAGTCAGGGTTCCCCTACTGGAAGATGGTGTAATTTTTTAGGTGCAAAGCCCCTTAGGGGTTGGGGCTGTTGGCGTCTCTTGTCGCCGTAATTGTCGTAATCGTCGTCGTAATCGTCATTTCATGTAGTCACGGTACTAAAACACCGGGAAACTCTTTACGCCTCACGCTGGAGCCCATCGAAACGCGTACTAAAAGAACACCGGGACCCCCCATTTTACGCTTCGCGCTAGAGAGTTTCGTGCTTCAAAGACAAGAGACTTTTACGGTAAAGCTGTATACTCTACCCCACACCGGTTTCATCTCCGTTGGCAAAAACGCCAAGGCGCCAAGAATGCGCTTATACACTGCATGCTTCGTCCCTCCCGAGGTTTCACGTGAGTGGAGATGGCCCGGGTTTTTTTTTAACTGTGCCTTGAGCTTGTATTTGCTTGTACGTGATCACCGGATGTATCGAATTTACCATGAACACGCCAACATGAACACATTCTGTTGAAAGAAACTAAAATATGAAGTTGTGTTAGTTGAGTTAAAGGTGATACAGTTCTAGTTTTTTTTATCACCACTGGTCTGATTCTCTCACTTTCAGACCTGAATAAAAAAGAATGGCTGCATATTATGGACATCATTCCAGTTGTATGTTTTCTTAAAAACGTAAAGAAGGGAATAATGTTGTCGCGAACCGCGTTTGGAGGTGAATGTATTTACAAGGCGGGCATTAGAAAGCTCGAAGCAGGTTACGCGCCACACAGGACGTTGCTTTCACCCGCCGTGGTGGCTCAGTGGCTAAGGCGTTGTGCTGCTGAGCACAAGGACGCGGGTTCGATTTCCGGCCACGGCGGCCGCTTTTCGGATGGAGGCGAAAAGCAAAAACGCCCGTGTGTCCGAGATTTCGGCGCACGTTAAAGATCCCCAGGGGGTGAAAATTAATCCGGAGCCCTCCACTACGGCGTGCCTCATCACCTGCGTTGCGTCGGCGCGTTAACCCTGCAATCGATCAGGCCTTTGCTTTCTTCGCAGAAGGATAGCAAACCGCTATGCACCGCTGCCATCTTCGCCATCTCGTGGCAATATATATTAAAATTCAAGCAGAGACGAAATTCTGCTACATTTATAGGTATAAACCGAGAAAGCGCGTTTGTGTTGCGGGTCACAAAGCCATACAAAACACCGAGTAAACCTTGTATCTCTCGCATTGAGCCCATTTAGATAGATCATGCAAACTCAAACTTTTTACCGCGTGTTCAGTCCTACACCGCTCACCGTGTCAACTGGCGAGCTCCTACCAGCTGAAACAGGAAGAAACTCCGAGCACCGATTGTCCACAGCGCCGGGGCGTCCCCGATCGAAACGACTATTTCACATCTCCCCCGTTCTTGGACGTGACGCGATGCTTAATCCTGCACGCGGATGGCGGTGAAGACGACGAGAACAAAGAGGAGCAGAAATAAGGGCTTTCATTTCGTGTACGAGAACGGGTACCGACACAAGGGGGGTAAAAGCTATCGGGTTCGTTAAAGCGATAATCCTCAAAATACGACGTTGTTCGACAACAGGGGCAACGCGTGACCCCCACATGAAAGCGTACCAGTTCGGTAGCCGCCGCCTTTTTGCTCAGGTGTGGAATCTCGTCCAGGTCGCGCGTACGTAGACATAAGGAGCAGCCGAAACTTTATCGCGACGGCGGTTTGTCCGCGGAGGGGGGTAGGGCGCGGGGAGCGCGTCCTACGACTGCGTGGAATTCCAGATGCTGCAGTCGACCCCGCCCTGTGATTCCGCCTCGCTCAATATAACGATGGCCTGGCCCGCGGTGCGCCTGTAGCGGCCGCTGTTGCTGCAAAGGAGAAATGCACTGTTGGGTCTAAAGTGCGATCTTTGCAAAAAAATCGACGTTTATGATTGGGTAGAATCGCAAAACTTTTCCAGTCGAGGAGGTTTGACCTAGTAATTGACTCGGGGACAAACGCTGGGCGAACAAAGGACAAGCTGGTCGGTATTATGTTGATCTGTTCGCTGTTTCCTTCGCCGTCATGATCTTGATTTTATTTCCTTACTTCATCTTTTCGTCCCATTTCTTCTTTCTTTAAAGTCGGAGTGGGGTTTCTCAACTTCGCCCTTTGTGTTACCTTGTGAGGAAACAGTAATCTTTGGAATGAGTTTATGTGTTCGATGATTTCCTCGTCCTTTGTTCCTGTAGCCATCTTTCTTGCATTATCTCTGTCCGTCTTGGATGCTTTCTCTTTCGCTATACCTCCTTCATATCGCTGCTCTTTCTCCAATGAACGTCACGTACAACTTCTTTATTCAATCACTATTTGCTCGCTACCTCTGATTTTTTCCCCAGCGAACTTTATTCTTCTTCTTCGATTTTCCTTCGTTGGCGGCGAAAGTATCAAGTAGAGGTGCACGTACAAGAAGATCCATAAGCCCATTCTTTTAGACCTGCTTTCCTCCCCTACTTTTCAATTTTCGCCAGTTCACTTGCACAGTGTTTTTGTCCCCGCGGAATGCGCCCCAAAAAAAGAAGAGAGAGAAAGAAGAAGGAAGAGAAGGAACAGACGAACAACGCGAATGAACGAAAGAAGAGTAAGGGAAGAAGAACGAATCAACAAAGCAAACGAACTAATAAACGAAAGAAAGAAAGAAAGAAAGAAAGAAAGAAAGAAAAGAAAGCAAAACAAAAGAAAGAGGAATGCAGTGTCAGTGCGAGGGGTGGTCCAACCACAGGCGATCGCGGCCCCCCTCGATTCACGCGCCGTCGAGCGCCATTGGTAGAAAGGAAAAGGCACTTGGTCGACACTGCATAGAGCAGTGAAACAAACACACAACAGGCAAGCATGGACCTTTCGTATATAACGTCGCCGCATGGGGTCCACGTCCGTGACTCACATCGAGAGACCTGGGCAGCCGACCTAAAGGTACGTCTGCATTGCATAGGCGGTTGACTGTCCCCTATCGGAATACCGAGCCTTCTGTGCAGCAACCATGCCCCGATGCAAATGAATGTTACAACGTCGCGTGGAGGACTTGGTCGATTAATGCGACAAGATGGTTTAGCTGGGACAGAGGAACAAGCAACGGGTGCCGACGAATAGGCAGTCGAACATGTTGCTCGAAAGGGTGCAGGCTTACTTGACAGCGAGGCAACACGTATACCGGTTTTGTTCACGCTCTCTTTGCCATGGATTGATTGATTGATTGACTGATTGATCGATTGAAAAACTTTATTATCCCCGAGGATTGGGCATCCTTAGTCTAAGACGCTTTCACGGTTGTGGCCCAGTTTTAGACCGCGCTGGATATGAGCCACAAGAGCAAGATGATCTGGCAAAATAGCCGATTGAGTCAGCCGGGCCGGGCCAAGCGGGATGCGCAAGTTTGTCATGGGAGTACTCGCGGATGTGGCTTAATGGATGGACATTCCACGAGGAACGCGTATTTAGGCTTCCCTCATCAAACGGGGCTTTTAGGACACTGAAGACCTTTCCGTTAACCGTTTCCATCCAGTTCTTATCATAGGTTTAGTCGCAGAGCAAATCGAATTTGATTTGGGGGATCACTTCTTTCTGCTTTTAAAATGCTTTGTTCTGCACGCGGCAAGTGTACTGCCACGGTGCGGCAGGACCTACACTGAGTCAGGCTCTGAGCAAGCTTTCTTCGATGTTCACCTTGTCACTCTGTGCTGTAGCTCCCTGTCGCCCAAGACAAAACAACGGATTTTCCGCGCGTACGGAAAAATCCTCGTTTGTTTGTCAATAGCTTATTCCTCACACTTGTCCTCAAATGACGGGAAAAAAATCTCTTTCACTGCCTTCAACTGTGGGGCCGATTCCCATTAGCGGCAACATGGCTTCATAGGAGGATAGCGTGTCCTTGCGGAATGGTCACTCGGAGACAAAACAGCCTGCTGAGGTCAGCACCGAAGTTTTAAAGCGAAACCTTTCTCAGCGGAACCGATGACGTCCTATCAGAAAACCAATGCATTTCTCCATAGACCGGTTGGTCGACCGAAAAGCTCCGGTAAAATTTCCGGGCACAGGGCGCCTGCGTGAAACCGGGCCTACCTTGTGTCAAAACACTTACTTGAACATCGCGAAAGATGAACGTTTCCAGATAAGACAATACACGCATCGACCGTAAAGAAGGAGTAAAATACTAGTATACTTTTATCCAATAAACCACGTATCGGTACGCATTTGGATCGTTCGTAGATGAGTTTACTTAGTGTCCCAAAAATCGTCGCATGGGTCCGTTCTTAGTTTGATATTTGGGACATTAAAGGTTTGGTGATCGACTACACTTACTTTCAGCGAAGGTTTAGCTTTCGCGCTTCTCTAAACTTTCTCTAGAAAGGGATGTTAAAGTTTTAAGGAAGGGGGGAAGTGTCACAGTGCGGATGCTGATATCTCTGCAGCCTTCGTGTCTAGTAGGTGTTTGTTGGGAAGAACCGCGTTGTCAACATTATCATCATCCCTGCTTTATATCCCAACTATGTTTACGCTCACCGGTACTCACCTGCAGGGCACAAGCCTGGAGGCTGACCAAAAGGGTTCAACTTAAATTGAGGACGACTCAGCGAGAAATGGAACGGAAGATGATATGTGTAACTTCAAATAACAAGAATAGAGCGGATGGGTCAGGGAAACAACGCGTGTTAAGGAAATATTAGTAGAAATTAAGAAGAAGAAATGGATGTGGGCAGGGCATGTAATGCAAAGGCAAGATAACCGTTGGTCATTAAGGGCAACAGAGTGGATCCCTAGAGAAGGCAAGTGTGGCAGAGGGGCGGCAGAAAGTTACGTGGGCAGATGATATCAAGAAGTTTGCGTGGATAAATTGGTTGCAGTTAGCACATGACCGGGATAATTGGAGATTCATGGGAGAAACCTTTGCCCTGCAGTGGGCGTAGATAGGCTGCTGCTGATGAAACATAGTAGCGCGTGTACCCTTGAATGCGCTTCGAAAAGAATGTTTTATCAAATTTACGACACACCATTAAACAAGTCTAACTTTGGGGGTGGTGTAGGTAACTAGCGGCCGTTCGACTTCAACATGCCGACTGCTATGGTGCTGCAATCAGAGGCATGCGGTTATGATAGCATATTGCATGTGTTAAATTTTCGAGGCATGTCGACGGTCATCTACTTTAGTATGTCATTGTCAGATAGGTCAGTGTCCAAGGCATTGTTCAACTGAGCACAACACCATGCGCACGTTCATTTCTAAGCCATTGTGGCCGTTTTCCTAGTTGAGGCGATAAACCACAGCGCTGGTTTGTAGACGTTTCATTGAACATTAAGAATCCAAGGTGCTACCAACTAATGCGTATCTCATCACTAAGGAAGACCTCATTGGAGAGGTGTACTGGAACAGGTAAATCTTCAGTTTTAACTTGATTGTTTTGAACGTATGATCGTCAGTTGATATGGTAAGCGATTTTTTTCGTTGTAATTTATTGGAAATAAGACTCCTGGTATTCGAAGACAGCATATCTTTCAGGAAATTTCACTGCATTTAGACATGCACATCCTGGTCTGCCATTCTTAATTTGTACAGTCATTTTTAGGTTGTTCTCTGCTCATTGCTCAAAGTGTAGCGCGGATATATGTTGGGCCTTGATCTTTTTACTTTCATCTAAGGTGTAGCGACTTGTACCCTCGGTTTTTCTGTCCTCCGGCGGAGTTTGTAATTTATTGTGTGGTCTTGTCTTTTTTTTTTTGCCGCAACTCAGCTAAGCGTTCGTATGTTTCGTTAAAGTCGGCTTTCGTTAGGGTAAATGCCGATATCTTTTGATGAAGGTGTCTGCCGCTAGTTTTCTTGCTTCACCTCCAAAGTGAGCTAAAAGAAACCAAACTCGGGGAAAGGGAAAGTAGACCATTTTGGACTCATTAAGAGCGGCGCCTGATAATACGAGCAGTGTCCCTTCGCAGGTAGCCCAGCGGTGCGAGTGACCATGACAGGTTCCTGCCTTTCCCTCGCCTCCCTGCCTGTCTCTTCTGGCCATTGTGGCCAGAGCCGGCCAGTTCAGTCAGAGGCTGGAGGCCCCCTTCTCGGCGTTCGGGTGGGCGCCGCTCGTCCCCGTGGCAGCCAACCCCCAGAATCTACAGCAGCCTGTAGACAACGGCCGAAGTTACAACGCAAGAAACCAAGACAATGCTCCGCCCGCGAACGGGGCCGTCGACAACCCCAGACTGTTAAGCGCCAGTCCTCCGCACTCCCGAACCGTCACGGCATCCATTACCTGGCCACCAGACCACGCAGTTCCCGAAGTGCGACCGGAGTCTCCCCATTCGGAGCCACAGCCGCAGCCACAGCCGGATCCAGGACCACTACCTGATGACGATATCGATGGTTCAGGACAGCAGGACGACGATCCAATAGCAGCACCGGAAACAGATCCACCAGTGTTAGAAACACCGAATGGACGCCATCATGAAGATGACCGAGTGGTTAAAACAACGCTGAGAACACCACTTTCGCACGGTTATGTCGTTGCCCTGGTCAAAAAAGCCGCGACGTCTCAAGTCGTACTTCAAGTCAAAGGTTCAGGATGCAGTGCCCGATGACCAGCCAGCTTTCTTCGTATACATGCCGCCGAACCGACAGAACGGAATAAGACGGAACCAACTGGCGCTAAGGGCACGAGGAGCCCCTCAGCTAAGAGCCAACGGAGGGCCGCCACCGGTTCAGTACCAGAGAGCCGGACCAACAAGATCTAACGGCGCCATGAGGTACGCAGTTCTGCCAATCGTCGGCCCCCCAGAAGCCGTCAACGAGCTGTCCCAGCATCTTCAAGGGCTGAGGACGCAAGCTCCACCGGCAGTCTTGGTCTACCTGCCTCCGGAGAGGCAGCTGCAGCTAAACGCGCCCGTTATCATTCCCATCAACCCACCGGTACCGCTGAACAGTGTTCTACACCACAACAAGCCTGACGTTGCCGCACCCGTCCTGTCCGGAGGTTTCCTGAATGGCGCCTCACCGGGGGCACCGTGGTTGCCACCCAGCTTGGAATCTACGCCCGAGGAAGTACTCAAGTATGCCTGGTCCCAGATGGGAAAGTATCGCGCCTAACGGGAAAGCGAAGAGCCTGGACTTGCTCCGCGAGAGACGTTATAACGCCCTTATGGCCAATAAAAGATGGCTGTAAGCTCGTGTAGCTCACTGATAAAAAATGGTCCACGGCAAGTAAGATCTCGAACATTTTTTGAGTGTTTATTCTAAAAAAAAAAACGCGGTAATTAGGAAGTCTGCGTCGAAAACGATTATGAATGACAGAAACAGCTGTTAGTTGGTAAGCCGAGTTGTCCTTTTGGAGTCAGCGACAATTTGACCTCTAAATAGTGACATTGCCAACATTTTTGCTCCCATTCAGCTGTTTTCCCACTCAGTAGTTTTTTCAGTAACCTTGTTGATCCTTTGCTTTGCTCAGCGTCTTCAGAAACAGTGGCCGTGTTTCGCAGCAAACCATACCCCAAGGCTGATCGCATATAACAGAGTGACAACGATGTTACGGGACACATCAAAGCGCGAAAGTGGACGAAGACATAAAAGACACAGAGAACAAGCACCATCCTGTGCTCCAGTGGAATCAAAATACTTTTTTTCCAGCTCCATCCTCGAAGAACGAATAAAGTCAAGTCGATTTGCATTGAGCCAAAACAGCGGAAGCAGCGAATGCGTTTTTTTTGTAAAACGCTTGAATTGTTATGCATGCCGAGGAACCAATAAAACATGATTTATGAGAAAGGAGACATTGCTTTCATTGGTATGGCGCAACCATAGGTGATGTTGCTTTATGTTCCAACAACTTACAAAAAATTATGGCTGCGTAGAAGATTTTCCTCAATATTTAAAAATTGCTTGCGACGGCAGTGCTTCCGTACGCTTTAATGAGCTGATAGCAAGATTTGGGCTACCTAGTTGAGACCGCCGATAAGAAGTACGGGTCAAGTTTGTGGGCAAAAATACCACTACTTATTTATTTTTTATTTATTCATACTGTAAGCCTAATTAAAGGCTCATACAGGAGTGGTACAGTGCAAAAATACGACACTTTAACAAATCTCTTCAAAGGTGTTAGCATACAAGGCTAATAATGGCGATGATGTTATATTTCACAGGTTAACACACTTTCATTGATATTCGAGTTATACAATATTTCAACTTTAGCAACAAACATGTCCACGGAACGCGCTTCAACAACTTCACTAGGTAATTTATTCCATGTTTCTATGGTTAGTGGAAAATAGGAAAATTTGAAATATGTCATCCAGTATATTGATGACTATTGTATATGTCATCCAGTCATTTCACGCAAGAGAGTGAAATTTGCAGAGCCAACTTGAAGGACTCGTCTCGCTGCATTCTCGAACCCCAGCCTAAACCCTAGAACACCTGGCGACCCCCCAAGGACACGACCGGCTGGAGGGTAACGAGACGGTAGTCCAAGCTGCGCACGTCTCACGAACCACGCAGCAAGGACATTCTGACTCCTTTCAAAACTTCCCGTCCTGTTTCAGAGAGCGAATAAAGACGCAACTAGAGCTACGAGCCAAATGGAGTCACGTTTTTCGTATTTTTGCATGCGCTCATATGATCTTCACTCGGGTTACTGCAAGTGCATAGAATGCACGATCTCCATTGTTTCGACCACGCTTAATGACCGATGGAGGCTATCTTATTTTTGATTCGTTTTTGGCTAAATCTAATGCGCCTGGAATTTATTACCTCTGAACAATGGCACCTGGAATTTATTATCACGCCACGGCAAGCAGAGAATGGGGCCTTGCAGCGTGCCATCCCGTGTTGCGTATCGCTCTGGACGCCGCTCGCGGGTACACGTATTGCTCCAAGCGCGAGAGTAGTAGATCAACCCGGCATTCCTGGCCTACCGGTTCTGCGTAGCACACACACCTCCGCTGGCCATGAAGTCGGTTGGGCTCGTTTCAGCCGTCGCTCTGCTCGTGACGAGCATCACGCTGTGGGACGAAACATGCGGACATATAGACGAGCCGGTGAAGATCGATGGGCCAACGGACAAGGTGCAGACAACAGAGACAAGAGAGTGCCTACGCACTAAAGGTAAATCATAGTCGTCATGGTAACTCTCGCCTATCGTTTAGCGAAAGCTATAATCGGTTAAGTAGAATTAGTGTTGCTACTCTGCTGTAAGTTTTGAAAGTGCCCCGTTGACGGCCTCCGGTCCTAGCCGCACATATATAAAAAGTGTGGGTGCAAAACGGGGCGAGTTGCAGAAGTTTTAAAGATGATAGCCTTTCTTGGGCTATTAAAACGCAGAATGTTTGTTGGTCTGTGTGTCTGTCTGTCTGTCTGTCTGTCGGGGACTCGTTTCAGCCATTCGGCCACAGTGAAACAGAAACTGCGCAATATTCTTACATAGCCACAGCCAAATTTAAACGTCAAAGTCCGGTGGCGATCTTTGTACTTGTCAACATTGTTGAACAAGAACAAAACACTACGCAAATGTGAGGCAGAAAATCAATACATAAGTTATGTTTGCAGCGTTCCTTTATTGAAAAATTCGTTAATGCTTGGCTTTTACGATAGCAAATGAAATACGAAAAATTAATACATACCTGGTATTTGCAGTGTTCTTTATAGAAAAGTTCATTGATGCTTGGTTTTTATATAGCAAATGAAATACTACATCAACAACCGATAACCCTCGCCTGCTGTTGCCCGCGCTCCTGGCAGCATTTAAGAAATCATACGGCAACAGCAACGAAAAGTTCCACTAGATAGTTTCTACGTTCCGCTTGTAACGCTCGTGGAGAATGGCAACGTGGTTCTACAAACGTTGTGGTAGGGTGCCTCGATTCACGCGCGTCTCCGCCGTAGGGCAGCGCAGGCATCGAGACACCCGACTTCGAGCAGGGGAACGCGGTAAATTTAAATTGACTTGAGCAAACCTTTAGCGGGTTGGGAAGAACAAGACGGGATAGGAACAGCATGAGAGGTGAGCCGGAAAGAGAAGGGAGACATTTACTGGACAGCGCCTCCAGACGACTATCGTGTTCCGTCGACATTTGCAACGAAAAGAGCAGATACGCGGCCATTTTTTTCTATCTGGCCAAAGCACAACTACATACAAAATACAGAATAATGAACTGCAGTTTGTTTTAAAGCAAAGCATTACTAATTTTGTCGAGCCGTTTCCCCATCGCGGAGGATTTGACCTTCGTTTGACCGGAGCTGCGCCGTACCTTTGCCAACGCATCACGTGACTTGCTAGGACAGCGCGTTCGCCATCCGGCACTGCCGGCTTGGAGCATGCCCTCTCTGGAGCTGGGTCGCCGCTTGGCCACGTGACTCGCCGCTTGCATGGCAACTCTGCCATGGATGAGAGCGGTTACAGGCCGTCTTCTCTTCTCTCTTCTCTGAGCATTGCGTGGGAATCGGGAGGCTTTGAGCCGAAAGCGGAAAGCGGCGTCTGACCATCCATCGAATATCACCCGGCGAGCGCGGCCTCACAGGGGGAATGCGGGGCGCGTCAAAATGGCGTCGGAGATTGAGGAAGAGCGAGCCGTTCGGCTCGGAAAACGCCCTAAGCGGTTAACCAACTGAAACTAAGACTTAAACAGGCTACGCCAAGCTTCGCTTCGCACATCCTGGCATAGCTGTGCTAGGCCGCAACCATTTGCTTTCGTTAACAGTTTTCTTGATGTATTCGTATAATCGCCCACACATGAACTGCTTGCTCTGAAGTGTAGTGTCAGTAGGACTAGTCGGTTGGCAGTAGCAAATGATACCTACAAACAAAACCATAGTTTTGATGTAAATGTGGTTGTGCGGCACACACGCAAATATATAGCAGAACAACACCTGGAAATTTCTGAGCCAAATGCACTGCATGCTTTGGACGCAGATGATTTTGGGTGGAAGCTTCCAAGCAGAGTTCACGAATGTGTCCTCAGTTACGCTACTCCATGTTTTTTGACCTGCAGTTACGTAAATACGAAACTTTTTATATGGCTGTCTGCCTGTCTGTCACAAGAATCATTTGCCGGGTCAAAAACAGCTGAAAAAGGGCTTGAATGAAAGTGTACATAAACAATACCTATTTGAAATTACAACCGGCTGCAATGGCTCATACATGTCTACATTGGGCCTCCTCGTTTTACCAGACCTGGACGGTCCGCAGGCAGTCCGAGGACTGCCCTCGGACCGGAAGTCCCATAGGAACACATGGGAAAATCGAGCACCCGATCGCGTCTCGGGCAGTCCGCGGACGACCCGGGACTGATAACCGATGAGGCCCACTATACCAGCTCAGAGGAAGCCTCAAGCATATGTTCAGGCGAAACATAAGTACGTAAACGAGAATACTAGCGTTCTTTTAGTAACAAAAAGACGTTGGATTTGTTTTTACCATAGAAAATAAAAACAACGCTGGAATGGCCTTGCAGAGATAGGAGACATAAGAAACACTAAAATAAAAAAAAAAAGGATGTGGCTTGAGCTATTCCAGAAACAACAGAACACAAGGTCCAAACATGTGGCGCGCGGCGGGAAAGAGAATTCAATTGGACAAACCTTGGATTCAAATTTAGCGTGCGCTGCATACTTGGACGAGAAACAGAAACAGTATAAAAAGACAAACCATACGTTGGAGGGACAGTGGAAAAAGGCAAAAGTATACGTTGGAGCGCTCCAACGTATAGTTTACCTTTTTCCACTGTCCCTGTTCCTCGTCCTAGTATGCAGCATATGCTAAATTTGAATTCAAGCATGTACCAATTAGTTCCTAAACAAGCCTTTCAGCAAAACTCTACTGTATCTACCGTATTCACCATGAAGAGAGCGAAAGGGGAGGGGGAGAACGAGAGAGGTGGAAGAAAAGAGAAAAAAATTAGCAGTGGCTTAGCTCGGCTATGCCAGGATATACGTAGCGTAAGCTAAGGAAGGTTCAGCTGGTTATTCTTAGGTTTCCTGGTTGTCTAGGATTAGCTCATTATCATGCTTACTGCTGCTAAAACGATTTCCAATCCAATCCAATCCAATCCAATGCAATCCAGTCCAGTCCAGTCCAGTCACTGCTCCTCGCGCATGCGCAGCACGGCTCTTCAGGAGCCACGCGAAACGGCTATGGAAGCGGCTCCTGCGCAACATCAGACTTCACTACTGCGCAACGGCAGGCGCACATCTAGGCACGCGCCGGCGCCAGTGCGTCTGCCGCGGCTATGACGTCACTCCTCTGGAATGCGCAGACCCAATTCTCTACACAACCGTACTCCAAATGGACTCGATTTCAATCCAACACAATCCAATTTAATTCAATCCAAGCTAATCCATATCCAATCCAAACCAAGCCAAGCCAATCCAAGCCAATCCAATCTGATCCGATCCGATCCAAATCAATCCAATGCTCCTCGCGCTTGCGCAGAACGGCCCTTCAAGGCCCACGCGAAACTGCTCAACCTCGGCCAGTGTAGCTTACGCTACAAAATTCACGTATCTCCACGAAGTGAATCATCAGGAGTGGGCGAAGCACTGGGGATCGTTCTTACCGCAAATCTCCCGTGGCATTGCCCACTCGCGCATGTAAATGAGTGACAACGCGTGTGTGCAGACTATACAGTTCCAATCCAATCCAATCCGATACAATTAAATTTAATCCAGTCCAATCCAATCCAATTCATCCAATCCAATCCAATCCAATCGAATCGAACTGAATCGAATCTAATTCAATCCAATCCAATCCAATCCAATTCCCCTCGCGCATGCGTAACACTGTGTACACGGACGCCAAGGGACAAGCCACGGACAAAACGAGGTCTTAAGGTGCTTCGCCCCTAAAAAGGCGTCTTCTTCCTCGTCAGAAGACTCCCGTCTTTCGACGAAGTTTGCACCGAAGCAAACAGACACGCTGCCCATTTTTACAAGCCGTTATTCTGCTCGGCGCGTGTGGCCCGTCACGCTCTTGTGTCCCCCTGTTCCTGTTGGTGCCTCCATGTGGCCGTTACCGGCGGTACGTGCGGCCTACCATCGGATCCTGAAAATAAGAACAACTTTTCAAGTTGGGGGAGTCCCTGGAGACTTAATTATTAAGGCCACTTTGCTTCTTGAGTGGGGAATCATAAGTACACGCTCTCGAATACTTGCTCTGAAGCTATAGCTGCTGTTTGGTTATCCATTTGTTTCCGCCCCTTTGAAATCCCACGGAAAATAATAATGCACCCCGGGCTTTAGATATCTGCGGAACAGAAAATACGAACATGAAGGGAACGGAATTCAAGGCGGAAATTTCGTCGGCCAGTTATAAAACGAGTGTAATAATACAATATTAATACTAGCGGCAACTGTCGAGTTCGTCCCTTGTTGTAGGTACCCGCTATTAGTCATGTGTTTACTACAGAATATAAGAGCGCCATATGTATGTAGCTTGCTACTTCAAAAACCGTGTCTACGCTGTTAAATGATTTGCACTATTAAGGGCGATTTTTGCTGTCTATAACTAACACTCTTAAACCCTAGCAAAAACGCACGAATACACCCTCTTAAAGGGCGTTTTATAGTTAATTACACCCTTTCAAAGAGCGTTTTCCCTTGTTTTTCAATTGGATGTAAGAGTGTTAGTTGTAGCAAAAAAAGGTGGAAATAATTGACGGTGTACTGCTCAAATTTAAACGGACCTTGAAGCACTTACCATCGCCTACTCGGAATGTATCTTGCGGTAAAGTCTATTATCCCAGCAACCTCCTCCCGCAGGAATTCGATATATGACAGGGCGGGGAGTTTTCTCCTTTTCTCCGAAACATGGAGAGGTCTATTTCCGGTCTGGTGCCACAAAAAAGCAGGCATGGCTGTCTGCTCGGAAGCTCGCGCTCGGTAGGGCGTTTTTGAAGCGATAAACGTTTGTTGTCGAGTGGTCTGGTTAAAAGAGGAGTATTGAGTTCGTCACTCGAACACCAACCCCGCTCTCAAAACACAAAAGAAACGTGAAAACTGTGCGTACAGGTTCAGACATAAAAGAGGTTGGTACAGAGCGCCGACGACGCCGGATCGTCACAGGAAATACGAGAAATAAGCCGCGAAGCTGACCAGCGACAGCCAATGGACAGCCATGGCCTCAATGACGTCATTTAGGCCATGCCAGGGGTGCATAATGAGGAAAACTGAAGAGAGCGCGGTATTGGTTTCCCGCGTCTTTCACAGTCGATTTGCGCGCTCACCGCTTTAGGTGCAGGTGCAATATTTGGCTCAGATATTCCTGGCAGTGTAAATTAAACGTCGTGCAGGTTTACTTGCACTGCTCAAAGAGTGTTGCAGGGTCCCTTTAACTACACTTTATATATAAAACAATGCTAGCTGCAGCAACGCCAGCTGTTTACAAAGAATAGCCGTTCTTTTCTTGGGCTACCTAAATGAGAAAATCTCGTCTGTCTTGTCTGTCTGTCTCTGTCTGTCTGTCGGTCTGTCTGTCTGTCTGTCTGTCTGTCTGTCTGTCTGTCCTGTCTGTCTGTTGAATGAGCCGGCTTTGCGTGGCAGCTTTTCAGCATCATCATATGTGAACTTTTCTTGCAGGTCCTCAAAACAACGAATCTTGCAATGCGTTTGAACAGCGCTGGTTGAACAAGAGTGATGCCAAAATTTTGCGCTCCAACATTACCACAACGGTGAGTGACTTCCACAGTTGTCTATCAAAGCAGGCGGTTCCAGGGTACGTTAGAGTTACCGAAGGGATATAACGTGTACGGTTTGCTTTCCCTGTGCGCATAGGCGGATGTCATAATGGATCCTTAGATGGGTTAAATTTTGGAATTCGTGGCATGACATGCCTTGTCTTGAAAGAATGGTTCCCGCAACCATCCGCAATTGTACATGCGACCTGGTTATCAGCGACAGGGTGTTCTAGCCCGTTCAGGCAGCTATTGAAAGGAATAGAACACTCATGAAAACTGGTGCAACCCCGGCGGCCTGACCCGTTTTTTGTTTGGAAATCGGGGAGGAGGGAGTCCAGGCACTAGATGAACAAAACTTGATGAACGAAACTCGAAAGGTTTTCTTGAATTCAATACCGTACATTACTAAATAAAGATAATAGTAATCCACCATGCCCGATTATTTCAGAAATAGCATGTGTAGTTCAGTGATAAGATAACTTATCCATTTGGCGTGCGTTGCAAGAGAAAAAAAAAATGTGCCTGTCTTGTCCGGTTTTCTTCATGTATAAGACCGTGTACGTCAAGAGACATTCGTGTTACTACCTGCAATAGAGGTCCCTGTGGTACCTCCAAGAGAGATACTTCGGGCGCTCTCTGAGGCCTTTATCAGCACATCGCCAAGAGGCTTTCGGTGCAACTAAATAGCGCCTTCATCTCGTTTCACCGATAGTAATCACGAAGAAAGAGCGCAGCGGCTTCTGATTGGCCTTGACCCTTGGGGGTCCAAGTCAATGACCGTGGAATCATTGATCATGGAACATTGAAGTCATTGACCATGGACCCTTGGGGGCCGCTTAAACGGTTGATCATTACAGGGACGTGATAATGCTGAATGTAGGGTAATGAATATTGATTCAGTTACGGCTGAGACGTCTGAGTATTCAGTTCGCGGCTCGGCTCCGTATTTGTGTGTTTGTATACTTGGGCTTCGGCGATCAGCAACGGCCGCAAGAGGAGGAAAGGGCGCCTCGCCAGAAGGGGAGGGGGCAATAGAGAAAAAAACCTGGTGCACATATGTTTAAAGAGAACAATCGAGATCCATTTGGGTTCTCTTGATGGCTCAAATGAATCATATACGGAGAAAAAAAATCTGGTGCACATACGCAAAGAGAACAATCGAGATGCATTTGGGTCGCCTTAATGACCAAATGAAACACAAATCAGTTCAACAGTGTTCAGAGACACATTTGGTACCTCGAGGTGCATGTGTGGAGACGACCGGCTAGATAAAATGTTTGCGCACCAGCCAAGGAAGCCCACCAGTGAATTCTGCGCAGTGTTTGTGCACTCCATTCATCCGCAGTGATGACGTTGTACTCTGTCCTCGTACCGTTCGGGCTCCCCCATGTAGTGACGGCGGCGGCCTGAACTACGCATTGCTAAGCGTACATGTTCGTCCAACAATGATTTGTGGGGATCGCCGGAGAGTTCGAAAGAAAGGTACGTTTATTTACATGACGAGATGATAGAGACACAAAATATCTATCCTGAGCCTCTTGATATATTCAACGTTACAAGGAACACTGGGCTTTTTCCCAGTGCGCCACGGAGAGTACTTTCAATTGGGTCAGCCGTGAAGGCAGTTCCCACCGCACCGTAGCACGAATTGTTTCTAAAAACGTTGTAAGCACTGACGGCGAGGTAGACTGCAACGTAGCGTCCACAACGACATAGCCGGGAGTGTCCAATCAGGCGATGAAGACGCAGTTAAGCTCCATTGCGCGCCCAACACAATGGCGCCCTCTGTCCGAGAGGATGAGAAGAGGAAGGGAGCTCAGTTGTCCAACGGCCCTTCCCTCCAAGGCTCACCCAGAACGGGTTCTGCCGCAACGTCGTCCATAAACATGGAAGGGAACGAAGCAGGCTAGGAGGCCTTTATTGGTCAGAATCGAAAGGAGCGGTGAAGAGGTGATGTTTGGGGCGAAGCCCCTTAGGGGCTCGGGTTGTCGGGATCTTATGCAGTCGCCGTCGTAACCGCCGTCAACATGTAGTCACTGGTACTGAAACACCAGTGACACTCGTTACACCATGCGCTAGAACGTAACGTTTAGTACAGGAACAAGTCGGGACACTGGTTCACGCCTCGCGCTAGAACACTTCAGGCTTCAAAGACACGAGACGTTTACAGAAAAGCTGTCCTACCTCTACCCCCCCAATGGTTCATCTGCGTTGGCAAAAACGCCAAGGCGCCTAGAAGGCACTTATACACTACATGCTTCGCCCCTCCTGAGGTTTCACGTTAGTGGAGATGGCCCGATTTTTTTTATTTCTTCTGGGACCGCAGCCAACGCGAAAAGAATTTTTAAAGCGAAATATTTCTCAGTGGAGGTGATGGCGCCCTGTTAAATCACGAATTAATTCCCGCACACACCGGTTGGCCGATCGGAAAAGCTACTATAAAAATTAAAAAGCTCCTAGGGCCTTCATATTTTCATATAAGACTGCTTAAATTTCTCCTGAAAGGATTCCTACTAAGCAATGCACTCTTGTTTAAGGGGAAGCCAACTTTCAAAGTATTGGTGTAAGCTTGGATTTTGTAAGCGGGCTTTCACACTTTACTTGTTCTGCAGTGAAGCATGACCATCTACGGAGGGAGTTTGATTACAATAAACGGCTCGAACTCCTGTATTATCCAAGTTATTCCGAAACAAATTACATGACAGTTACGCCCTACGATAACTCTTCATGCGTTAAACTGGGCTTCTATTCTGTTAGAATGGTCAGTTGAAAATCGTGAAAAAGTAACGGTTCTTGATGATACAACACATGCATCGATTACGAAGAAGGAGTACAATAGTACACCTTTCTTTCATAAATCACGTACCGGTATACATTTAAATCGTTGGTAGTAGCCTTCACTTATTGCGCGAAAAATCTTTGCTTTCGCGCTTCTTTCAACTTTCTTCAGGACGGGATGGTAGATTTTTTATAGAAGCGGTACCACGCACGCGCGGCGCCGCATTTTGACCTCTCGTCTATAGCGACGTCTGTCCCCTTTGATGTCTACTGCGACCACGGGGACATCTCCGAGTTCCTACGGGATATATTTCTGACAGAGAGATGAGTTTATTTGGCTTATGACCTTAAGGGAAGTTAGTACGCAAGTTTGATATCCCAGCACATGATGCAATCACACTCTGGACATCAAAGAGATCTTGGCTCATTCGACCTTTTTTATGTCTAAATGTTTTAACGGCGAAGCTGGTTAGCGAATCTTAATTTGTCACGTCCGCAGCTAAAACTACCAAGAAATTTATGAGCGCGCACGTGAGCGCGGGCCTCGCAGCGGGACCGCCCGGCTGTTAACAAAACCGCGAAAATGCCGAGCGCTCGCGTGTGCGGGCCTCAAGACGACCGCTAGCGTCCCCAGCGCACTTTTGTCGGGCCAAGCATACCCACTTAGGGAGATTGGCCAAGATGGCCAAAAAATAACTCCAGCGTTCGCGGTATCGTGGCAACACTTGCTGAGAACGAGAAAGACACATCATAGCGTACGCCTCTCCAAGGTGATGTCCTATGGTTATCTCTTCCAAAAAAATAAAGGAAGCTCTCACTTTAGTAACAATGATGGAGCGAAAGTCGTTGCGGCAGCGAAGAAGAAGCAAATCGGTTGCAATCGGGGACTTAACTTTCGTGATGGTCGTGAAGTTTGCGTACAGCTTCACTACCTCCAAGTCTTACGCGTTAGTGTGAGCTTCCTTCATTTTGATGCATATGTATTTTTCAATGCTCATCTTGATGGTGTGGGACTTGGGAAGGATGAAAAAGTGCCAGTGCATCATCTGGCAGGATATGTCGGCGAAGCATTACGACAGGAAATGTGCCTCGTGCAGTCTCTTTCGTGGCTTACTGTTTTTACCTTCTGTTTCAGATGGAAGGTGTGTCAAAGAAAGACGTCGTGGTCACAATAGGCTGCTACGGATTGTACACCTTCTCCCAAGAGATGATCGGCGCATGTGCAGATCCGAAGCTTGTAAGCACTTGATACTTAAAAAACGTGTACTCCATTGCACAACAAAAACCACAAGGCGCTAAGAAAAAAGATGTGGAAGAGAGAAAATAAACGGCGGATGTGCGCTAAGAAGGCCTAATACAGTAAACTAATGTCAAAAGCTAGAAGCGAAGCAGATTTCGGAATTGAAAGATAACTGCGAAATAATGCCTAGTACGTCCGCAGGTAATATTAAAATGCCAACCACTGAGTTAACTCTTCAGTCTAGGTCATGGAATTCTAGGAGGGGGCGAGAAGGAGGAGGAATAGACGTGTATTTTACCCATAGACTGGGAAAAAGGCGCTGGGATTGCCTTCGATTATTCAGAATGGGTGGCGTCCCTTGTCCCTCTTCCCTAGGTGGTCCTTAGCGATCCCCAGTCCGCTAGCTAAAGGAGCCATGAAAAGAAAATACAACTTCGTTTAATTTGAAAGAACTAGGATTCAGTATCTCACTCAGCTCCATTACAGCCACAAAAGATGTTTTTTGACGAAAAAAAAGCAAGAAGTATTTAAAAACTTTCAAATTTTACGCCACACTGACGTGTTAAGAGCAAGAATGACGTCATACGGGCCAACAATAAAACATAATTTACAGGGCGTTAACTGCACGTTAGCATTCAAGTGATGCGGTCAAATGGAAATAGAGGCCCCATTACAGACGTCCAGTCATGTGTCGTCGCGACAGGTCATTAGGCGGCCCCCAATCGCACAAACAAGGTTCTGTGACGTCATAGAAAAGTTGCGGGAAATCGGCTAGGGTGTCGCGACTGCTTCACACGTTTTCTTTAATATCTCCGTTGTTTGTTCGAAGATTGCGATGATATTGGTATCATTGTTATGGGGACTAAGCAGTCTTTCTAATAAACCAAACTTGTATTTTGTCTTCATGGCTCCTTTAAGGAGCGCATGGCCAGCTGCAGCTCAAAAAGCCCGCATCACCAGGCTGCGCTGGTTCCCACAATATCCGTGGTTAGCAGTGTCCTTTTACTGCTTTGGGAGCTGTATAACTTGTGTAGGAGATTTTTTAAGGCACAGCCCTTCGCCACCTGTTCGTGGGCTCAGCCACGTCGCCGTCGTGGCCGAGGGAATGGTGGCTGGACCGATAAGTGAAAAAAAAAAAAATTCCCACGCCTTCCCGCGAGGGGAACACGAGTAAATGCAGAGCATTGGGC
The DNA here is from genome assembly GCA_013339765.2 of Haemaphysalis longicornis. Lineage (NCBI taxonomy): Eukaryota > Metazoa > Arthropoda > Arachnida > Ixodida > Ixodidae > Haemaphysalis > Haemaphysalis longicornis. Next base: position 195,041,349 of record CM023452.1, on the reverse strand, counting down.
CTCAGTACTGATTGAAGGCAGTGTTGCTTCCATCGCTTCTTCCGTGATGCTGGAGTAGCAGACAAGAGTAAACGTGGGCACGAGCATCAACCAAGGAAGGAAGGAGCAACGCAGTGACTGAAACACGAGCGACCGCTAGCCGCTATATTTGCAGCGCGCGCAGTAGAGGGAGAGCAGTACGGGGGGGAGAGCGCGCATGCACAAGCAGCGCGCGCCCTTCCACGCCCCACCGCGCTGCTATCAGGCACCTGTTACGCCGAGACCGCGACGGATCGAACGGGCTGACTACGACGCATGCGCGCGCCAGCTGCTGTTGAGAGAGAGGAGGGAAGGAGGAGAGGCGCACCTGCTGCGGACGCGGAGCTGTGGACGCCGTCCGACGCAGGAAGAGGCGAGGCTAAGAAATGCTCTGCATTTAAAAAGCGAACGATGAACGAAAGCAAAGGAAGAAAGTCGCGAAATTGAGAGGGGAGGGCGGTTCGCCGTGGCGGCGCGAGCCAGCGCCCTCCGAAAGTGTGCGGTGGGGGAGGGGAGTAAGCAGTATGCTGTGCCCGCACGAGGAGTATGACGGCGTGACACGTGACGAAAACGTGAGGGAGGCGTGCAAGTGACTATGATGTGCGTTCGCTTAAGGCGCAGTTCGCGGGCCCTTACTGAGACGCACTTCGCGCCGCCGACGCAGAGGCTCATCATCGCTGCCGTCGAGAGAACCCACGAGTGAGTGCTGCCTCAGCGCACTGCTGCTGCTGCGCCCAAATATCGCGTTAGTGAGTTTCGTAATCGCTAGCCAATTTTGGGGGGCCTTTGTAAGCCCTTTCCAGCGCAAAGAGCATTGCAAAAACGGATGAACAAGTATCTCCTGGTGATCACAAACCAGCATCGTAGGCTCAGTTACAACCACATCTATAAGACACCTTAAATTACAGCAAAGGGGAGCGGGGACGGCCATGTGGTCCTGGTGCTGAGCGTTGACCACAGGTGGACTAGCTACCCGAGCGAAAGACTCCCAAAATGGGGTGGGGTGCAAAGTATTAGTTAGAGTCTGGAGACAGCGAAAAGAGTGCCGGGTGGGATGGGGAAGTTAAGGTTGAAAAAATGTATTGCAGTGACGCGCGGTTGGATTGGAAAAAAATAGGGGGGAAACCTTCGTCATAAGTTTTGCTTGCGATGATGGGATAAGTTTTACAAAAACGGCGCAGGCCTTCTACATAGCACTAAGGAGTGATCAGGTTTTGATGAGGAGACGTTTCGATCATCTTCATGAAATGGTCCCAGCGACAAAAGAGACGAGATGGCGGCTCAGATCAGATTAGTTATCACTGGCCCCTCTAGGAAGCTGCACAGAATCGGCTTCACAGAGCAGCCATTAGAGAAGAAAGGAAGTAGGCCACACTGTGTATGACTAGCTTCTTTTGTGGTACTGTTTTAAATGCAGAGCATTTCTTTAACTCACGATGTCACCCGTTCTTGGCGTTCGTAGTTGTCCGCATCGCTCGCCTCGACATGCCCGGCTCAGACGTTTCGCTATCGGCGCGATCAACATTCGATAGCGCGCCCAGGCACGTTTCAAGGACACTCTATCCCCTCTCTCGGACTCAACGTGCGCCGAGGCTGCCAATTTTACTGCTGACGAGCGCTCTCTGATTGATTGATTGTAGGGTTTAACGCGTCGACGCAACGCAGGCGATGAGGCGCGCCGTAGTGGAGGGCTCCGGATTAATTTTGACCACCTGGGGATCTTTAACGTGCGCCGAAATCTCGTACACACGGGCGTTTTTGCTTTTCGCCTCCATCAGAAAAGCGGCCGCCGCGCCCGGGAATCCAACCCGTGACCTCGTGCTCAGCAGCGCAACGCCTTAGCCACTGAGCCACCGCGGCGACGAGCGCTCTCTCGTCAGCAGTTGCCACAAGTGCAACAACATTAAGGTAACGCAAACTACTTAACGTCGTGCGCCCCCGGAAATGCTCTGCATTTGATCGTGCCCCTCGCGAGGGGGATGTTCCACTGCGTCGCCATGCGAAAAGTTTGCCACGCTTTAGTTTCAGTTCCGTATCTCCCCGCCGCGGCCGTGGATAGAAGGCGGCCGGCCGCGACTCTCGCCACCGCGGCGCTGCGGTTGCGAGTTGCGCTGGGAAAGCGAGCGTCGTCTGCTAGCGGGGAGCGGAACGCGTTCCGCTCGGCATCTCCGGTCTTCGCCACTTCTGGCTGCGCAGTGCAAAAAAAAAAAATTCCCCCACATTTCCCGAGGGGGAGAATGTGAAAGTGCGAATGCACGGTTGTCGGCCGCTTGCGGCGCTTGCGCTCGGCCCCCGCAGCCCACCGCCTCGCTCGCCTTCTCTTCCATCTCTTCCATCGGGTTTGTAGTATCACGTGACACCACGCAGTTATCAAGCCGCTATAACGCCGCTGAGTCGCCAACGCACCCTCGCGACGGGTGTTGCATGCGTTAAAGATATAAGGCGCGTCATCCTGATATCACCGTCGCGTCCGTGGCTGATCGGTAGAGCGTCGCGCTGCGGCCGCAAAGTCCGCGGATCGAAACTGGCGCCGGATGCTGTTTTTTCTTATAGAGGAGCACTGCGGACGCCGACGCCGTCCGCTGGATTGGTTTGGGGTCGCTTATAAAGAGCATTCGCTCTTAAAAACTTTTTTTTTTTGAAATTTTTCCTGTCGTATAAAATGTAGCAAGTGGGTCTAATCCGCAATTTGTTCCAGTTTGAAATGCAGCGTTGAGAGAAGCGTTGGATGACTCTTCTCATCCACATAGCCGGGAAGGCTTGTTGGAAATATGGCGCATCAGCACACATAAAAGAAATCCCTTTCATTCCAAAAACTGCCAACAGTATACCCTCCTCCTGCTTCTCCTCCCAGGTCACTCGTTTAGTATAAGTGTGACACAGTTTTGTAGAACCGTACTTATCTTTTTTCGGTATGGTTGCTCTAACTTTTGTGAGTGCGAGAAAGATTACAATATAAGGTCATTTCTTCCCATTAAGAATGCATTGGAATGGCAGAAGGTTCCTACCGAAGACTTCTCGCGGATTGGCGTTTCCCCCCTTTTGCGCCCACCCACCGGGCTCTCCGGTTCGGCCCCAACTACTTAAAAACATCTTATGCCTTTTCTGCGGACTCCCTCGGCTCCAAAAGATTTCATCACAGCTGGAGTGAAAACTTGTGTAAACCTGCCAGAAACCAGTGTCATCGTGCTCGGAAGCCGATTAGAGAAACCTTTGACAGGTGGCCCTTCCGTAAAAAAACTGGAAACCAAACTTGTTTGACGTATACCTGCACTGCCTTGGTCCGGTAACTTTCGCCCCTGGAAATGGAAAGACCACTAGGGCTAAAATGGGGCTGCTTACTATGTCCCCTCAATTGGTTCAACTATAAACATTATATGTGTATGTGTGTTGGGGCAGAGAAAGAGATGTCAATTTTGGTGATCGAAGTGCAAGTCGACCGAGGCTCGATATCGAAATTACGGTGGATGCTAAAGATCCTCACAGACCTTTATAATTCCGTAGCCCTCCCCCACGAAGTACGCCTCAAAGCCCATGCGTCGATTCGACACGTAAAACCTTAACTTCACATTACTTTTTAAGCATTCTTTGCCGAGTACCTCCACAGACAGGACAGTGTATAACGCCGCGCATTTCAACAAAAATGCAGATTTGGCGGAAGTAAGGCCTGTAATCATTATAATAGCGTAAATACAGATATTTATTGAAACAAAATTTTGAAAAACCAGAAAATAAGAAAAAATAAAATAAAATTTTCACGAAAATGGTCTGACAAAATAAAAAATATGCATCTTATACATCCCCCCCCCCAAAAAAAACCTAAAAATAAACCAAAACGTGTACAAAGGAACGTTGGAAATGTGTATAAATATACCGTAAATGGGCCAACCCATCGGTATCCGTTGCTTTTTAGGAAAAATTCAATAGTTAGTGAAGTAAAGGCCCTTTATCGCTATAATGGTATATACTATTTATATCATCGGCGAAAAGAAACAAAACATTATTTTAAAAGCATAAAATAATCCAACGTCTCTTGTTACTCATAGCCATAGTTGGCTTAAAGAACTCACACTTTAGACAAGCGGATTTATAATGCTACGTATTAGTAGACAATTACCTGAGTTTCTGTGGAGGCTTCCATCCCCTCCGCCCCCCGTTCGGACGTATCGGAAAACTAGAAAGTGTCAGTACTGTGTAACACCGCCTAGTGCTGGGAAGATCACTTTGTGCGACACGAGTTTTCAGCGACACTGAGTTTTCGGAGAAAGTAAAAAATATGGCAATAATTTTACTTCCAATCGTACCTACCTTAACATGGCCTTATTTTATATTTAATTTCTATATCGTTGAGATATAGCATCGTACTTTACTATGGTATTTTCACATACATATTCAAATAGTTGATACAAAGAATGCTGTAATCTCTTGTAATCACCACGATGTAGCCATATTTTTAACCATGTGCGGCAAGTGTCCAGCTCCGGAACTTTCTCTTTTCAGCTGCTGGATCTGCTTTTATGCCAGTATGACTACTTGGAAAACAAAAGTGTGGTAAGTTTGGCTTTCATAACCTTGTTATCACTTGGCACAGCGGGATGTGCAACCTACCCTGTTAGTGCTATACCAAGCAGAGAAGAACTTCGAATGCATCTATAAGCACCTCTACGAGTTGTAAATGCGAAAGCAATAATGTCGAGTTATTTACTCGACGAACAAAACCACGTATGGCCGCCATGGATCCCGTATAAAGTTGTAAAATAGTAACTCCAGGGGCTTGAAGAAAAGAAAGTGCTTGTAAGCCGTCCAAGCTGACTGTTAGCTCGGTCATTAAATATTGGCAGGGGGCAGCGTGTTTCATAGACGCAAATTTGACAGGCCTCTGGGTAGGCGGGACATTGCAGTACTGTAGTTAGCACGCCGTCCTAAGCCCCGGCGTCCACAAAATGCCTGTACAATCTTGGTTGGGACTCAAACGCCGGTACTTGCATGACCGCAGAAAAGCCGTCTGTATTTCCGTTGGATCGATTATGAAGTCGAGTTAGTGGCTTTGTGTGGGTCCCCGGGGGTATAGCCAGGGTGGCCTGGTAACGACGCAGGTTGGGGATGTGGGTAGCGAACGACCCATGTAGTTTCCTAACGCCGCTGCCTCAGCAACAAAGGTGAGTTTATGCATGCGGGCGGACCGACGCTGATGGACAAGCTCATCCAAGGTGTTAACTTGAGCTTCAGCCTGAAGAGCAGGGATCGGTGTTATCCTAGGGAGGCAGGTAATTGCACGCATTGCGGCTCGGTTAAAGGGACACTGAAGTGATGTGTAAACTTTGCGGGATTAGGAGCGCAAATTGCAGTCCGGAATCCCTATAGGCCCTGTTTCGACCACTCTGAGCGCGTTTAAGCGAATTTATTTAGTAGAAAAATCAATTCGAAAATGCTGTCCTCCTCTCTGCACCCTCGCCCATTTTCTGTGGTGTTTTCGCGTGACGTCAGGAGTAGAGGAGCTGGCAATTGGCTGCGCTACTGCACGGCTCGCCGACCTTCCGACAGAGGCAGTCGGCCCAGCGTTTCGCCCGCCGGCCGCCGACGGGTCGGCGCAGTTCGTTCGCTCACTTGAAACGAAGCTAGGACACGTTTGTGAAAAGAAAGAATGTGCCTTTCTTTACTTTGTTAGCTTGTACACTGTATCTAGCTCCAAGTCAAGGTCGCTTCACACAAGCGCTGCACAGGCGCACATGCGACGCTTCGCTGACAGGTACGCCAGTAGGAAAATCTAAGGCCACTTGAAGGCGGGAGAAGAGTCAGCGAAGTCAACTAAGGAAATAAAATTAACTGATACTTTTACCGTACAGCGTAAAACTAGGGTGCAGGAAGCACTTTTTTGCGCTGGGCGAACAAGCACAGCGGGCAGCAGCACGACTACGCATCTGCGAATGCTTTTCCGTCTAAGAAATGCAATTGCTAGACGTGAGATATTGTGGAAACTTGGGGGACGCTTACTGCACGAGCGCAGTACAACAAATAGTCGCCTAAGCTGCTTCAAATGCTAAAATGCTGAAATGCTAAAACTAAATAAAAGCGTAAACTGGTTATACATTATATACCTTATATTTCCAGGGTATGCAGAGCTCACCCCGTGTCCGAGTAGTCTGGAGCGCTAGGGATGTTATTGAAAGTGTTTTGCAAGTCACGAGTGCGAATCCCTGAGGATACATTTTTTTTATAAGTTGGCTTTTTTGTTTTCGGCCGATGTTTTCATTTCGCAGTTCACCTTTTTTTGGGCCGTAACGTTCGCTGCTCCACGAACTAATGCACAGAACGCGGGCAGGCTGACACTGGCGCGCTAGCGAGTTCTCATTGGCGTGCTGTTGCCATAAGCACCGACGGCTTGCGGGCAGTGGGCACAGGCCAGAATCAAAAGACTCTTGGCCTGGTGCGAACACACTTTTTACGATTCAGGCATGAGTGAGGCAAGCTCCAAATATGGGGGGGGAAAGCGCATGGCATTTGAGCGTCGGGGGGGACGCGGAGGGCGTTCATCTACTGCGTAGGTTTCGGCTAGTTCTTGCTACGATTCCAAGCCGTCCTGGGAGGCTTATCTTATGCATTTTACAGCCGACATCATGGCAGAGGCGCGGTACAACGATTACTGAGATATCGAGAATGCCCATCTAACGATGCCGTCGGAAGCATGTTGTTTAACAGAACCGAAGCCGAAACTTGGTTGAATGCTAACCTTGGACATCGTCCAATCACGGTGCGTCTCCTCCCGTCGTCTCAGCCTTGGCGCGGCCGCCGCAAACCGCGCATGGTAGTTTTTCTTCTTTCGCGCTTTGTAAAATAATTACCGATTTGTCAACCGGATAAACGATGAAAAGTGTGCTAATTTGAGCCAGTCTACGCAGTGCAAGCAAAAACGGGAGCTTGACAAATTCACTTCAGTGTCCCTTTAACTGCCTCAAGTGGAGCCCACTCCGCCTGGTTCAAGTGTCCTAATTCAGCCTGGTAAACAAGTCGAGGATGGAGTAGGAAACGCACCAATAGACGGGCCAGGAGCCACTAGAACAAGAATTTCGGAACAGGAGCCACTAGACATGTGAGATGCGTCGGATGAGATGGACCATTTGGCCCGCTTTCTGTCGAGTGGAACGTAGCCACATGGGCGCTGACCTAGACGCGGAAATCCGCAATCTCAGCCTGCGAGGTGAGGCGGCAGAGCGTACATGTCGGCCGCAGAGTTGTAATGCGATCAGAGACAACTCCAGTCGGCCACGGCCCCACACCCTGGCCACAGGCAGAATAGCTGTTTCTTCGACGGGAGGTGTTAGTACACGAAACGACCATTTTTTAGTGCCTGTTTCCAAGCCACTGCATGCCGGGAATTTCTAGCCACGCTTAGCGCCCTCTAATGGTCAGCTTTGAACCCAGCCGCAATGTTCTTGATCGACTGCTAAAACGAGCTTGTTGCTTGGCATTTGTGGTCTATAGCAGGTAGCGTCGTGGCGTCTTCAGAGTTGCAGACCCAGCTCGTCTACCGTTTTGTGTATTTCAGGAATTTTTTTATTGGAAAAATATTCCTTTAGTCCAGTTATGCGCATTGTTTTCATAAATAAGGGCAGTTTGGAATTATTTAGGTCGGTTTAGATGCAGAGAGGGGCCTACGACCACGTTTAAAAGTTCTGCATCGCATCAGAAGAGCCCAGCCTGCAATGATGTGGAAATGGAATGTTGCGCGTTTTCTTCCGTCAGTGCGGCACAGTAAGCGTCGCTGACAAATTCACCTGAATGCACACGTTGCCGGTCTAATGGGCAGTTCTAATGTGTGGTTACCCTAATGTCTAACCAACCGACGTGCCTAGGAAAGTCAAACTCGTTGCGCGTCGAGATGCCTGTACCTCTTTTCGACGCTTTCCGCCAAGCCCAACACCCCACCGCATGCACCCAGTTGACCTTCAGTATGCAATATCCACTGGGTCGAACTGGCAGGATGGGATGCGGGCTTCCCTCGTATTCGAGAAGCCAGGCTTGGATTCTACTCCTGAGTTATGAAACTTTCCGACGTCGTCGGTTCATGGCAGTCGACTGCCGCTGCAACACGGAATACAAGGGCCCATGAGTCATTTCTCCGGGACTCCGGCCTGTACGAAACCCTGTGAACGTTTGCCTTAACTTTACTACTGTGCGTGTGCTGTGTGCGTGTTCCTGCGCCTGTCAGTTTCTGTGTGCTTATTTGCGTTTATTAGTGTTTGTATGAGTTTTTGTGTCTTCGCTTCCTTCACTCATTTTCGCACCTCTCATGTTCATGTGGAATAGCAAGCCAAGGTCGGTGCCAGGCTGACTTCTCTTCATCATTAAAGCCCCCCCCCCCTCCTCCTCCTCCTTCTCCTCCTCCTCCTGAGCGGAATTTATTTAATATCCATTTTGGCTCAATTCGGGCTATTTTTGCCTGTGCCCAATCGCTCCTTCAAGAGGCCGTTTCACTACTAGAAACTCCAGACACCGGCTTGGTCTTTAATGAGGTCGTTTATGCTTTCCCGTTATCAAAGTGGGAAGCGTAATAACGAGGAAAGATGGTCTTGTCGTGCTATGTAAAACAATGATTATCGCATTAAGGTGGTTCGAAGTGACGGACAGACATGTGGGGTATGAATTAACAAATCGTTAGCGTGAGGTGATGTTTTTTTGTTCGGTTGGTTGATCGAATAATTCTTTATTTTTATAAAATCGTGCGCAGATGATAGGGCACCCGTACAGTGGAAGGCATCTTTAGTCCGGGACAACTCGGCTGCGGTCGGCTGTCCGGACACTCATCACTTTTCTTGATGGATGCCAGGGTTTCGACTGGTCAAGGCCGGCCAAGGCAGTCCACTTCTCTCAGGATGGGGTGGGGCTAGAGCGAGTTTCGGTACTTGTTGAAACTCCCCTAACGAATGGCAAACAGCGCGGGAAAAGGGTTGAAGTAACAGGAGGAGTGGATTGAGAGGAGTGTAGGGCGTAAAGAAGAGGGCTGGAGAGGTATGTTTTCGCCTGCAGTGTTCGGAAAGTGTGGGTTTCATGTTTTGGTACACCCCACTGCGGGGCCGGTGTTTTCTTTTAGGGGCGAGCCCATTAGGGGATCGGTCTGTCGGCGTCTCCTGTCGTCGTCGTGTTCGTTTCATGTAGACACGGTACTAAAACACGGGGCACTCGTTTTCCAACGCTTCGCGCCAGAACGTTTCATCTCCGTGGGCAAAACCCTACTAAAAGCGCACACCGGATACTCGTTTTCCAACGCCTCTCGCTAGAACGCTTGGTGCTTCAAAGACACGAGACTTTTACAGCGAAGCTGTGTACCTCTACCCCCCAACGGTTTCATCTCCGTGGTCAAAAACTCCAAGGCGCCAAGGATACACTTATACACTGCGTGCTTCGCCGCTCCCGAGGTTTCCAGTTAGTGAAGATGGCCCGTTTTTTTCCTTAAAGGTAGTGAATTATAGTGTGTCGGCGTACTTGGTGCGTGTTTCGGTCTTGAAGGCAACAGGTGAGGCTGTTTCCTGTTGGGTGATGGCCCAGTGCAAGTAGTGCAACCTGTACCGTAGTTGTTTATAGTGTTTAGTTTTAGATTAAAAGCGAGCGCCACTCATCGTCACTTGATAATGGTTAAATTTCTCGGCACTCCTTAGCGTTTCTGGCTGGTTCCAATGCTGTCATATGTTTTTTTTTATACTTTCCAGATTCTGAGCCAGTTCCACAATGTAAAAACCCGTGACGACATTATAAACTGGATGAGTGACTTTAAGGTAAGTGGCAACGAAGGATGTAAAACTGTATGCTGTAGTATTTTTCGTCTGTATTTTGAAATGCAACACGTGAGGCCGCGTTTATCATGTTTCCTAACGCCCGGTAACACAAATTAAATCTAAAATTTATTTTGATTTCTAAAGGACATATTTCAAACTGTCACAAAAATCGAACACGAAGATACTGTAACCAACTGTTAGTCCCGTACCTCATGTAAGAGGACGAAACATTTTTAAGCCGCTATTAGAGACTCAACAATTATTAAATGCGGTAGCGTGCACAGCATTGGCTTTCTGCGGTGCTGTATATTGTCTGTCTAGTCCGGCAACGCGGCGAGATAAGATGAGGATACGGTGGGAATGAGGATGCGAGGGGATGAGAGAGTTGTGGGGTTGGGTACCAGCCGGGGCGCATGGTTTTATTGCCTGAGCAATAAGCCGAGCATGCCGGGAAAAATTTCCGTCATCGCTACGTCAACAGTGCGGGCAACGGGTGAGCAGAGAACGAAAGAGCTCTTGGCTGCGGCGCCACTCTCTTCGCACCCCAGCCGACGCTGCTACGGAGACGTCAAATCGAAGCACGGCTCACCGCCTAGTTCACCGCCGAGATAACGTGTAACCGCATCGCACGCTAACTATACGGGTCTCGTGACTTCCGTCCCTGCTTATACGCGTTCAGTGAAGGGTTGCTCAAGAGAAAAAAAAATTATGTTGATCCCTCTGTCACAGGAATCGGTAAAACACGAAAGTGAATTGTGCGAAATCTGCAGCTGAGCATGATTTGCGGGTCTGCGGCTGTCTTGTGGGTGCGCTTGGCGAGCGACGTCCTGCTGGCGGGTCGCTTCGGCAAAGGTGTACTGGCGTCATTTCTGTGACGGATATGTCCTCAGCGAAACCTTGGTGTATCTCGGCATAAAACCCGAAAACGAACAACCTTAAGTACTAAACGTTGCTTCCCCGCACGAAGACCCAGTGCGCAGGGGTGCACCCTTTACAGGCCTCTTGCTTCTTTGTACTGGCGTCACTTCCGTGACGGATATGATGTAAGTGATATCTGCGTATGCCGGAATAAAACACTTTCGTGTTAAAAATGGAGAGAGACAGCGACGAAATGCCGATACTGGTAGACAACAAAAAGCGTGACAGGCAGCCAGTGACGACTTTTAAGTGAGCAGACGTAGCGATATGGTTAGAGCGCAAAGCATGGTAGGCAAGCTGGAGCAACGCGTGCGCATCTGGGTGGCGCTAAAGTTCGCGAGGGAGAGTGATGATGCGCACATCAATTCCATGAGGTCCACCAATGGATCTCGCGTTAATTTTTTGTAGCGAAAGCTACAGTAGGCTACCTCGGGCAGTCCTCGCGGGGTGACCAGTTTGACATTGGGAGCTAGAGGTCAAACCACACCCCCTTCCGCAAGCGCCCGGAGTGGAGCAGCGCCATATGGCGGGAGAGATAGGCGAGGAGGGAACTGAGAAGCGCGCGGGACCCGTGCCGCCATCTGGCGGAGGAAGGCGAGGACGCCACCACAGCGATAAGTGCGCCCGACGAATGAAGGCGACGTGAGCGCAGAGCCATCCCTCCTTGTTCTGTGGCAGAGCCGTGTGCGACGAAGTGGACGAACATCCAGCTGTGGTCGCTCGTACAGTGGCGACGCTTAAACAACGCCGTGAGGCGAAAAAGAGGAAACACGCTACTGTTGCGCCCAGCGTCGCTACCTTCAAGTCTTACCCGTTAGTGTGAGCTTCCTTCCATTTTTTTTTGTTTTCTCCCACTATCTTTCAAACATTTAGAAATGCCAATCGTTAACACGAAAAAGCCGGAGCACTTTCTCTACGCCCTTCTTGGCGTCCTTACCACTGACTGACCTCTCTATATCTCTCTGCTGGCATAAAAGTTCCCAAGCGTATGCAATACTTTGAGCACACCACCGTCATAAAACCGTGGTTCGGACTAGTTGTAATAAAATACCAGTTATTGCGACCGTTTCCTGTGACAATACACCTCCGTGCTAAACGTTCACAGCGCGAAACAGAGAAGACCGCAAAAGGAAGGAAGGAAGGATGTAGAAGGAAGGGAGGATAGTTAACCTGGCTAAGACCACAGAAATATAGATGATATAATGCGACCCCATGTATTGCCAGTAGGAGTAAATTCCCAGCTGTGGTACAACTCCACGGAAAACTAACTAATTAGGGCTAGTAGCGAATATATCAATATGTGTTATAGTCATTGATATGCTGGCCCACCTGGGCATCGCCGGGTACTACCGCTACTCCATACATATTGAAAACATTTGCGTGCATTCTCTTACCAGTGCAAACCAGTAATGTTCCGTGTGGGGAATTTTCTCTTTTCGGGGAATTTTAGCCAGTAATTTTGGCCAGAAGGGAATCTTCAACAAATGCAGGGAATTTTAGGGTTGTGGAGTAAAAAGAAAAATAACGGTAAACCAGACCTCGCATCATTTATTACTTTCCTTTTTTTAAAAGTTCCCTTAAGGCTCCGTTAATTTAAGCTCAAATATCTGCAGTTGTGTTCCCGCAACCACAAGCATCCAAGCCAGCTTCCAATCCTGTTCATAAAACAGGAGGGAGTATAGAGGAAAGCGTGAAGCGGCGGCGGCTGTAGGCCGAGCCGAAGCCTGTTCGCATATATTCCTGCGCAATATAAAAAAAAAAAGTATTTTTCGGGTCAGCCTTAGTACACGTGCTGTCAACAAGAGATGGCGCCACCAGTCCCAGCGCTGAGCTAAAATTACCTCAATTCCCAACAATGTCTTTTCTTTTTCACTTACAGATTTAGCTTTAGTAAGCATGCTCTTTGGTACAAAACGTGAAATGCATAGTCACATGCTGCTGAGCAGAAGATGTAGTGGAATTTAGTTCACGCTGAAGCTCTGGCTCTCTGAACGGCGTCTGCATCCGGAAGGCTACGTAAAGCCCACATAGGTGGCGCTGGCTGACGCCCAAAACCGAACAGAAATCCACATAAACATCTATCAGCTGTAAAAAAAAGAAGCAGGGAATTTTTCTAGGAATTCTTAAGAAACCTGCGGGAAAAAATGCTAAAATAGGGAATTTCTGAACCCAGGAATGGGAATTTTCTCTCAAGAACGGAACATCACTGGTGCAAACCGAAGCGTTCTTGGAACTTGCACCTTTTACTTTAGAAATGGCCGTCGGATACAAGTCTAACAATCAGATCGACTCCTCTTCATACCCTAGACCATGTTTGTTGACAATCACAGGGGCCTGTCGTGTATGGAAACACTTTGCTAGAAATGTAGTTCACAGTCAGATAGCGCTATCGACGGTTTGCTTACGCAGTCGTTCCTTTCACGCGCTATCTGAGCTGCCTCACTGATAAGCGCGCATGCTTGTCCTTAATGCAAAGTGGTGCATGCTTGTCCTTGCAATGTGGTGCCATACAGACAGGCCCCTGTGATTGTCAAAAAAAAAAATGGGCGTGTTGGGTGTATTCGATCTTTCTTTGTCAGTATTTTCGTGTTTCCTGTTTTTATTGTTCCTCCAAAGGCAAAGCATATATATTTGCGGCCACGTGAATAAAGAATCAGTTGAAATTAGCCTTCGTCCGTGTGCATTCTTCCCGTCCAGTGTGTTTTTTTTCTGCGCTACACTTTGACCATTATGCAGAACCGGGGAGGCAAAAGAAAAAAAATATGGGACCATCGTTCAGTAATGCTTGGTGTCGGGCTAGTTGGTATAACATCTTTTGAAGGGAAATTGCGCTGGGTATTGCTCACGAAACCCGCATTCACCTCAAAGCGTACGTTTTTTCTGTGTCCATCTTCGTGAGCAATACCCAGCGCAATTGCCCTTCAATAGATCGAGCATCGTGCCAAGCATCTTGAAAAAAAAAAATGGGCTACAACAATGCATGAGCAGTCCACAGAGAAACTCACCCGTATTTTAAACCACGCTTTCATGACCTTTTTCTTTCTTTTTTTTATTTTGCAGAAATGCATTGGCACAACATCATATCCGCCACCAGTGGAGGATTCGGACAGGTTTGTGGACGACGACTTTGATTCTTGTGTGAACCGCTTTACAATATATTTCTTTTCTGCTGTACAATGAAATACCGCTTATTCATTTAAAATAGCCTTCCACGGAGGTTTTTCACTGCGATAAGTGTCGAAGCGGTGTGACCATCTCGCTTTCGTTCACTGCAACTTTATTTGGACCCTAATCCCAAGCTGTTCGCCGTGCACCAGAAGCTCAGTGGACATTCAGGGAGTTTGTGGTGCAAATGAGGCGCCGTCTGATTTTGTTTACCGGCGCAAGAGGCGCTGACCGTGGAAGCTAAACAGACCTGTTCCTGAGACAGGCCGGCGTTGAGGAATTCGGCCGTCGCGCTGAGAACCTTGCAACAGAGCACAGCAGGAAGCCTCTAACGTCTTTGTCCGAAAATACTTGATTTTGCATGCGAAAGTGTCTCCCCTGCGCTTCCGCCACATCGAACCGAAAGTGCAATTCTTTGGAGACGTAACATAATGATCTGAATTATTACTTTACTGTAAAGTACTTTTCACGAGAGTGCAATCACTATTGTTTCTAACGGCGGGTGTATACACGTTGCAGACGGGGCCATACTAAGCCTTTGTCAAACTTTGAAATTCTCGTCGTCCAACTGTGCATTCGGTTCCCGAGGTCGTTCGGTCTTTCGCGCCTGCATCTCTTGTGCTTGGCCCTCGTACAAGTGGGCTCTGTGTTCCCGATGGCATAAAGTCCTCCGCCCTATAATTATGACCTCATGCTAATCAAATTAATAGAAAAGATGGTTCTCCTCCACCTCGAATGATTTTCGAAGCGGGACACCGTCTCCCTCCTGCCATGATTGGGTTCAGAAAGCACGTAAGCACTCAAGACGGTGCTCCGCAGTCACAAGTTTTTTAATGCCCGGGGTGTTTCTTAAACGCCTTTAAGAAACAGCTCGGCACTCGACTCTTCAACTGTGTTAGGGAATTCCGCCTTTTCCCGCACTGCACGCATCACTGAGCCCTACAACCAAAGACACCACAACCTTTGGCAATCCGCCAGGCATAACTCCCAAGGATCCGACCTATTCCCCATCCTGTTAACTGTAAACATAAAAAAAACCTGCCCTGAAAATTAACTTTTGCTTCAAATCTTTGCCACAGTATTTGCACCGATGATATCGCCATTTGGAGCTTCCGCTGCAGTCCCACGAACGTACCCTCCGTGATGGCTTCGACATTATAAAAGCCCGCGCGCTATATCCGTGGATATAAAATGCTCATATGGAAAGTCGGAATACAAACTTTATTGTCGTGAACGATAACGACGACGATGGTTGAAACGCGAAGCTTTCTTTCGTGCGAGTATCAAATGGCAAAGTGCCGAAGTCAAAGTTGCTTGAGAACCAAGAGTTTTGTGGGGAAGTATTCACAAAATGATGGGGTATGCGTGGTCTGCGGAAAGGAAACGAAACTATGCGGCACATACTGTTAGAATGTGAAGGTATCCTCCAAATCTACACGAGGAAATATTCGGCTTCCCGAAGCCCTAGGACTTAAGGGTACCCAGACGGAGTTAGCTTCGAAGCTGTCAAAGTGCTAAAAAAGATTGGAATACTGGCGGAAGAAGAGCAGAGAGGGGAGTATTGCCTATGTCAACTACCACCCGTAACGAACAAAATTTATTTTGATCCCGCCCTAAAAACCGCGCTACAATTAAACCAAGAGTTCCATTGATTGGTTGATTATGGGGTTTAATGCGCTGAAACTACTCAGGTTCGGAGGCGCGCCGTAGTGGAGGGCTCCGAATTTCTTTTGGCTCCCTTCAGGGGATCTTTAATGCGAAACCAAGAGTACGACATATATGATAAAATTCTTTGGTGAGATGACACGTCGTCACCCCGTTACAAAGGGGATACCATTAACAAGCAACCGATCAGTCAAAGCGGGAAAATTGAATTAACTTGAGCATATCTCGACGTTTTTGTCGTGGGAGAGCGAGTCGGGAGGGGAATGGCGTGACAGGTGGGCGGGCGGCAAGGGGTGGCATATACGTGACAGGGTCGGCAGATGACTATCGTCTTTCAACGACATTTGCGGAGAAGTGCGCGAACACGTGGCCAATTTTTTTTTCTTGACGTTATTGTACGTGCAGCCAATCACGTGAGAGCACATGAGAAATAAACCCCGCCGAAAGTATTTTCCCCATGATGAACCTGGCGTACTATCGGCGTCAAATGAAACGCGAACACGAAAATATGAACCAGAACGTGCAAGGTTGAAAAATGCTGTTCGTAGTGTTCCTATAATGGCTTGCTATTGGTATGCTTGGAAATCCACTTTTCCCAACTTTGTTTTTGTAACTTAGCCCCGGGTCATTTTGGCTTGCATGCAAAGAAATCGCGCTATTTGTGCGTTCAGGTTCACATTTTCGTGTTCGAGTTTCATTTGACGCCGATAGTACATCGCCTACTTCGATCACCGCCGCCTGTTGGTTTCGTGGCGCTGTTGTGGCCGTAAGAGCAGCCGCAACAGCGACGTGAAGGACTGCCAAAGCATGTTTTTATAGCATAGAATAATTCTCTGTCATCTTCTCAATGGTTTCTTGTACGAAAAAAAATTCATGCATCTCCACGAAGTAAATCATGATGAGTGGGCGAAGCACTGGGGATCGTTACAACGCGTGTGTGCAGTATATACAATTCCAATCCGATTCAATCCGATACAATTCAATTTAATCTAGTCCAATCCAATCCAATCCATTTCAATTCAATCGAATTCAAATACAATCGAATTGAATCCAATCTAATCCAATCCAATTCAATGCTCCTCGCGCATGCGCAACACTGTGTACACGGACGCCAAGGGACAAGCCACGGACAAAACGAGGTCCTAAGGTGCTTCGCCCCTAAAACAATCGGTGAATTGTGTGTGACGTTTTCGTATGCGAGTGGAATAGTACACTAAGGCAGTGCCAGACAGGACAAACAGGACACAACAGAACAAGGAAAAACAAAAGTCTCGAGCGCTCTATTCGCAGTAGTGAATGAACTCACCATTTCTGCAGACTTGGCTTCCCAGCCACTGCGGCATTGTCGGCAACGAAAGTGCGGAAGCTGCCGCCCGGCTGGCGCATCAAACAGCGACAACTGTACTCATCCCATTGTCTAGGACGGACGCAGCTAGGCCCTCCGCATTCTTGCCCGGGAAACAGCTATCTCCCAATGGTCTCCAGAAGATTTCACATGTGCACGCATTGGTGCCTTTGACCCGCACCTGCAACGTCCCCTTCCACTAGGCCTCCCACGGTCTGACGCAACTCTTCTTTGCCGTCTCTGGCTGGGGGTGGCATTCACATATGCTTACTCGTACTTAATAGGAATGGCAGCATGGGGGAGTGCGAAACGTGTGGCACACCGGAGACGATACGCCACGTTTTATGCGAGTGCCCACGCTACTCGCCTGCAAGACAGAAGTTGTCATCAGCACTGAGGAACTTAGACTCTCGGCGGCCATTTACGGAGGAGAAGATTCTGTGCCACTGGCCTTCTCTGTCATCCGCTCAGAAGGCGACTAAGAACTCTTACGCTTTCTAAGGGCGGCGAACTTGAACTCTAGACTATAAAATGAAAGCCTTCAATGGCAATCACTGCCAGTGCCTCAGTGCTGGGCATACGTGGCTGGCCCAACTTTTCTTCTTCTTTTCCTCTCTCTTTTTTGCCCATTTTCCCTTTCCCACGTGCAGGATAGCAAACTATGTTCTAGCCAGGTTAAATTTCCTGCCGTCCTTCAACATTCTTCCTTCCTTCCTTCCTTGCTAAATCTCTGGTGTGGAAACAACGTTCTAACCAACAGCATGTCATTCCTCTACAGCACGGAAGAAATATGGGGAGCGTCGACGTCATCAGTATTTTTATCGAGCCCGCTAAGCAGATGCGAGCGTACATCGAGAAGAACAATCTGTGAGGGCGCCGGTAAGGTGCTTCAACGCCCTCCACACGCACGGCATTGCTACATCCAAGGTAGGTAAATGAGGATATACGTTAAATGTGGATAGAATTTGCGAGCATGTGTTACATCGTAGGAGTGTTCAACACAATACTGATAAAATTTGGAGAGGATGCAGTGTACATGGTGATAAATATCCGGCGGGTTGTCGAAGGTGCGCAGTGTTGACCAGTGTTTGCTAACTGTTGAAAGTCTACTTGTTGGCAAACACTGCAACGCAATTGCATTTCATAGCGCAAACATTAGTGCAACACCAGATTTCCCAACTTCACTTGGCTGGATCGTTCGCTAAATGACTCTTATTTTTATTACAAGCGGTGTACAGAAAAACTAATAATCCTGCCTTCGGAATACGAATTCTTGTGATAGGTAATATAATTTGTGATGGTGACTTCGGTAGCTTAAAAATAAAAAGACTGGAGAGTGAACAGCGGTACGGAGGGGTAAAGGAGAAGCTGCGGGGGAAAAAAATATCCTTCTGTCCCCCCCCCCCCCCCCCCCCCACCCCGATGCGTCTTTCAGGGACACAAGGAAGTAGTCGATAATGATATCGAGCAAAACTGATCATCAAATGCGAGTTTAAGCGACATTTACCCCAGAAAGAACAGTTTGGTTTGAACATTACTTCTCTTCCCACCCCCAGCCCTATCCAACTCGTATTCCTTCCTCCTCCTTCTCCCTTAACGCTCTCTATGCCACCACACCTGAATGCGAAAGCAGAAACTTTGGGCACTAAGTCTGGGGACAAAAAAAATACCGCCTGGTGTCGATTTATCCTCGAAGTATAAGTTGAAATGATGGTGTTAGAATGGGAATTATTCGCATAGGTAGTAGGAAACACGATTCTCCGAAACAATTTCCTGCACCGTGAAGCATTAGTGTGTTATTTCTTTGCTTGCTTTTAGGGTAGTTTATTACACTGATCCCTCGAATATCAGTTTGCTTGACGCCGAGCTAACAGGTGAAAGGTGGCTGACGGGACTAAGTTTGTGGGAACGTAGAGCAAGGCATCGAAAGAGTATCTTTGTTTCAGGTTCAACGAACCGCTCATTTCCTGGATGCGGATTCCGGGCCTCTAAGGATCGGTGACTTGGCTAAGCCTGCGTGCGCCTTGAAGCAGATGTTTTGTGTGCTACAAACGACGCCAACCCTATAATCTCTGCTTTGAGCCGGAGTATTGCTGAAGTTTTGCTGACGGCTCGCTTCCGCTTGTGTGATTGCTTATATTTACCCAATACTTCCTGCACTAAGCCCAAATAAAAATCTCGGCTGCTGTTGTATATCAGCAGAGTTGGCCTCACAAGTGATCCAGAGGTAGCAACGGTCATAGTTTGCAATTCTGTCCATTTTGTTATGCACTATAGCTCAGAAAGTAATTCTTTTTGTTTATATTGTTACGGAGAGGAATACGTGAAAATGAAGGTGTATTTCACACACACAGAGAAGCGAGCACCGCTTGGACCTAGCCCGAACCTCTTCTTCCTCACAGCTGAGCCCTAGCACATGTCCGCAATGCTTGGGGCTATGTACTAACATTTCGTTCTTTAACTACTGACACACTGTAACAATATTGTGCACCATCCCGTCTCTTGTACTTAACTATGTCATATACTGCTCATGCTGTCTTGCGGGAAGAACGGGCATGGATTCAAGCTTCTCGCTGTTTGTGCAGAAGACTCGGTACGTCAGGTTTTAATTTACAGGCCTTGCTGTGTGCTTTTTAATGGTTAGCCAAATGCAATCACGATAACAGAAAACCATGCCCTCGCGCAGCGAGCGTTCATGGGGATCGTAGCCACACCAGCGTCTAGCGTTTTGAAGCCTTGCGTATTGGGGGCCACGACAGGCATCACGCTTACGCTGAGCGTGTGTGGCCCGATCATCATCGGTGGTCTCATTCCGCCTTGTTCGCGCCCATTGCCACCCAATTTTCTTCATGAGTAGGCTTCACTGCGCAATACACACTTTGCGAAAGCCAGAGTACACAAACCATGCTTATACCGATCTCCTTAAAGTCGGCTTCACTTCTAAACACACCTGCATTGCTGGGAAGGCATTTTTCCTGCGAAATATGCAGCTTCTTGTATGCGCCATCTTGTACGCGCCATCTTGGGCATTATGCGCCATTCGGAGGCGAACAGGTGGCCGAAGGGAGAGGGCATGCAATGCATACAGCACGACAGAAGAACACGAGCGGTCAGTCGTTGCAGGTGCAGAGAACGCCGGCTGGGAAGATGAGAGAATGAATGGCCTTTCTCGCCCTATGGACGCAAAAAAAGAAAAGAAAAAGAAACCGGGAAAGTTAGCCTATAACAGCTCCGTTGCAAAGGTTGTATGCGCATCTGCTTCGTTGCAAATGTCCTAGAAAGACGATGTTTTTCTGTCGCCCTTGCAACGTAAGACGCCTACGTCTCGCCCCCTCCTTTTCCTCACGCGCTTCAACTCCCGTCTAGATCCTCCTGTGGTTAACACAGTGCTTATTGTAGCGTGAACTACACTGGCCGAGGTTGAGAAGTTTCGCGTGGCTACTGGAGAGCCGTGCTGCGCATGCGCGAGGAGCAGGGACGTCACACGGAGCACAGAACGTTGCTCGCTGCCCGGCATCTCTCACACACCCCACGCGCCCATCGTCTTCGCCGACCTCCGTTCCGCACATGGCGGCCCGGTCCACTTGATGATCATGCTAGGGGTGGCCGGGTGTGGACCCGATGGCTCATGCGTCGCAGCAACACCGGCGTGCGCCTGTGGAACCAGCTCAGCTCTAGGGCGATTGGTGACCCTGCACCGGAGCCGCTTGATAGATATACGTGAGTCACTTAATGCGTATAGCGTGTGTGTGTCACTGGAGCAGCAGTAAGCATGACAATCAAGCTAATCCTAGACAACCAGGAAACTAAGAATAACGAGCTGAACCTTAGCTCACGCAACGTATATCCTGGCATAGCCGAGCTAAGCCACTGCTATTTTTTTGGTCAATTCAACTTAATTCTCTCGTGCTCGCACCGCTTTCGCGCGCTCCAATGAGAAATCGCGTGTTCTTGTTTTAACTTGCTATCATAGAAACCAGTGTATCATGTATTCTTTCTCTCCATTAAGTGCTTGCAAAGGGCACCGAACCTGTTGCCAGTTCAGTTGAGTCAACAGATTTGTTTTTCGTACGAAGGTGTGCAGAAGCTTGACTTGCTATCATCTTTCATCTGAAGGATTTCGGCCTACTAATGTACAAAAGCTGCTCCACCACACAGGGCCTAAGGTTAGCCAAGGTAGGCCAATGCCCGTTTTTTCTTACGGGCGTACTTGCTACCAGGCGTGACTTATACCGTTGGCAGTCATAAATAAAGATACACACATTTCGAGGTGAAATGGTACAGCCAGATCAGGCCATTTCTTCCGCGATGTCTTCAGCATGTGTCAAACTGAGCCGATACGCAGGACAAATCGTAAAGAATAATTGACCTCCACTTAAGAAGCACCAGACATAGTAGAAACATGTTACACATTGTGTTGTCTCTATTCGGGTCATTCCAAGCTGCTTTTCGGCGTTTCTCTCTGCTTTCATCTGTATGAGTTTCGCGCTTGATTTACATAAAGTACTCCACCACAAGGGGATAAAGGTTAGTCAAAGTAGGCTGATGTAATTTTTCCTTGCGGGTGTCAGTTATTACCAAGCGGAACAGCTACCACAACCTGGAAACAAGTAGGTAGTCTAGCTCCCGCTCGTGTGCTGCCTGCGCATCAGTGAAGAAGTCGATCCACGAAACCTATGCTCACGGAGGAATTAGAAAAAAAGTATTCAAATACGGTGAACTCTGCGTGTAGAAATGTCTAGAGTACGGTGAACTCCGCGTGTAGAAATGTCTAGAGTCTTCGTCGCAGACATTCCCGCGCGGTGCATTCCTCTATTTTGTGGTTGTATACAGTTTTGTGGATCTAGTGGTAGCCGTTACGCTTGGTAGCAACTACGCCCGTAAGAAAAAAAAATCCCGCACCATCCCCACTAAGGTGAAGCCTGGTGAGGGGCGAAACATGCAGTGTATAAGTGTATTCTTGGCGCCTTGGCGTTTTTGCCAACGGAGATGAAACCGTTGGACGGAGATGAAACCGTTGGGGGGTTGAGGTATGCAGTTGTGCCGTAAACGTCTCGCGTCTTTGAAGCACGAAGCTCTCTAGCGCGAAGCGTAAATGAGTGTCCTGGTGTTTTTTTTTTAGTACGCGTTATGTTCCAGCGCGACGCGTAAATGAGTTTCCCAGTGTTTTAGCACCATGACTACATGACTGCATGAGACGATGGTTAAGACGACGACGACGACGACGACATGAGACGCCGACATGCCCAGCCACTAAGGGGCTTCGTCCCTAGAGACGACATGAACCTACTTTGGCTAACCTTTAGCTCCTTGTGGTCGAGTAGTTCATGTAAATCACAGGGCAAACTCACCCGGATAAAGCAGAGATAAACTCCGAAAAGAAGCTTGCAGTGACACGAGATCACACAATGTGCAACGTGTATCCTACTATGCCTTAAGATTATTGATAGTGCATTTAAAGTCGCTCTCTGAAAATAGAGTGCGGCATGCAGTGCAAAAGACTCTCCCTTAAAAACACGCCAAAGTGATTCGAGGAGTAAACGAATTTCAAGCCCTTGTCATGCTCATTGTGCGGACCTCTTCATAATCTCCGGTGCTGAGGCCCCTAAGCATCAGCCTGGGAAAGCCGACAGCCAACCCTACCGACGCTGTGGACCCTATAGCATCCACTCCATATAACATATCCGGCTCAGCACGTATTTGAATAAAGCGTAGGTGATGGCTCATTGAACGAGATTAGCGACGCAACGAGGAGGTTTCAACAAATCAAAATACCGTTCTCCTGGTTACTGCAAGAAGTCAACAGCACCGCAAGAAAGTAACAAAATGGAATGTTCATTATTGCCCAACCATTGCATATGTAATGAAGCCACGACTTCGTTCCCTTCTTCCATTATATCGCCATCTTCACTGTTCTTCTTTCTCCCCATTTCCACCTCCAGCTACCCCTATCGTCCCTCATATTGTTCCCCTCTTCATACCTTCCACCCCCTTCAGGCCTTTCAGCGGCCCCTGGAATGTTTTGGTCTAGTGGAGAAAATGTTCCGCTCTATATGAAGCAAGCTCTCCCCTTAAAGTGATCTTCCTTCTTTACTTCATACTGTTCTTGCGCCTCGAACTGACGGTTTAGGAAGGAGAGGGGATAATGACACACTAGGCGAGTGATTTCCCACAGTGGTATGCGCGACCTTGGCCGTTTTTAAAGATGAAGACGCCTACGGTTTTCCGTCTTTTTTTGGAGGGGAGGGGGGCATCTCTGTTTTTAGCGCAGCTTCTCACATACCCCTATAGGTTTTTGTTCTTCGGAACCAAGAACAGCCTGGTATAGAGCACCGTATTCATTGTCACTTATATATACCAGCTTAGCGGTACAGTCCGTTGTTTGAAGCATGTGTGTGGGATACCGGCAATCCCTCCCCCTACCCTGTGCAATTTCTCTGCTCTGCGACGCTTACGCGCCCTGTCTCGTGAACGGTTGTTTGCTCGAAGATGACGGCGTAAAAATGCTTGCCCACGCGCTCGCCGGCCTAAGTGCGACAGCCATTTATTTGGCTGACGTCGCTTTGTTCCAAAGCTGGGGAAATCTTTGGGACCCAGTGACCATGTGTGGAGACATACATGGACGCTTTTCAGACGCCACACCAGCCCGTCAAGCTGAGCGGAGACCTGCTCACATCAAATAACTCTTCCTGGGAGACTATGACAGAGCATCGAGACTTTCTTCCCACTGCTCGCCCTCGGATTCCGCCATCCCGCTCGCATCACGCTGATTAAAGACAACGACGAAAGCCGGCACATTAAGCGGCTGTTCTGACTGCACACAGCACTTCACCAAGTACCGCCCTCTTGACGCCCGGCGCTACTGCAGCGATATATTAGACTTCCTACTCCTTTTGGCTCTCATCGACGGCACGGGTTTTTCTGCTTACTACGCCCTGTCGCCATTCCACCGAAATCTGCACCTGATAAGTGACATTCAGCGCATGCGGAAGGTGCCCCACATCGGACTCATGTGCGACCTTCTCTGGTCAGACCCTGAAGAAATAGGGGACTGCCGTTTAAGCCCGAGAGGTGGGTGCGCTGTTTACCAGAGATTTAGTGTCAAAGATCAACCACATCAACAACATAGACTTCGTATGCCGCGCCCAAGAGTTGATCACGGTCGGGTTCCAATAACATTGCGAAAAGATCCTCGTCACCGTCTTGTATAGTCACCGTCTTCCGTCTTGCACCTGCGAAAGGACGGAAAACGAGGATCCACAAGATTCGGCTCAGCCTCGCGTGACGAGACAGAGATTAAAAACAGGAAGCCACTGCTTACGCCATTACCTGTTTACTATTATTGTAAACATACATTATATATTACGGTGTCTGAATGAAGCCAATACCAAAAATGGTGAACATAAATATGCATTTGTCGTATACTCAACTGTATACAAATTGTTGAATGTACTTTCGTGCATGCACGTGTGTGTGGATGGTTTTAGCGCATGTTCGTACAATAAAATGTCTTCGTCGTCACTGGGGATCGATACCTCGCGTCGATGCATCCGAAGCGGTGAGCCATAGTTTTCCAAACTTACTACTACTTTCTTTTCTCTGTGATATTCATTACCCTGATACGTAAAATTATATCTGGGAGAACTGTTCATTAATTACATACGCGTGATAGAAGGTGGAAGGAGATCACAGCCCAATCGAAAAACACAACAAAACTTTGTCGCACAACAAAAATTTCTGTTGCACAACAAACATTTCTGTTGTAAAGCAGGAATATCTGCCGTAGAGCAGATACCTCTGTAGGGACTACTGGATGGTCTGTTGTGCGACAGGAATCTCTGTTGCTGAACTGCAGAATTCCTGTCGCGCGACACAGGTTTCTGTTGTACAAACGACAGAATGTCCCATTGTCTTACAGGATAATCCTGTCTTATTTTCTGTTGTGTTTTGACTAGGAGGAATTGAAAGTGACATTAAAAGCTACTTGTGGGGAGGAAACGATGATCATTGATGGAAAGTGGGATACTAACCCATCAGGAAATTCCTTTGGAGCACTTTTTATTTCACTGAAGTGGTATCTCGCGGATAACATCGATTCATCCGGCATTCCCATCATCTGCGCCTTCCGTATACGCGTAGGACCTCCAGAAAAAGTATGGAGAAAGCTACATGATCATAACTCGGTGTAATCACACACTTTGGGGTGTGGAAATAATGAATGGTTCAATGCAGATTTTTTTGAAGCGCATTCCGGAACAATGAGTCATCTTTTCAATCACTTAAGCGGCGTTCACTTGTACATTAGGCGTCACAAAGTCCCAAAATCTTTAAAGCGAGGAAGAAGTTTCTCTCTGGAGGCTTCAGGCTGGGGTGGCCCTCACATCTCTAGTCACCTGGACTTGGGAATCCACATGAGAAGACCGAGGAGCCCGTGCCAAGTTTCCCGTTCTGGTGACGGATGCGTATTCCAAGCATCTTCTGTGGATGTGCCCGCGTACGAAGATAACTACAAACAACGCGTCAGGAGCATCTGGTCGCCGGTTAGATAAACCGGATGACTACAAGCGTTGGCACTGATACTGAAGGTAGCTACGAACTTTCTGTAGGAATTTTGACCATATGCCTACCTACAAACTCGACCGCTTGAGTCGACCGACTCGAACTTGAGAATACCTCTAGCGTGTTATCTTGTGAGGAACGAGACGGGAGAGGAACAGCATGAGAGGTTAGCTGGAAAGAGAAGGGAGGTATTTACTTGGCAGGGGCGCCAGTCGACTATCGTCGTTAGTCGACGTTTGCAATGAAAGGAACAGATACGCAGCCATTTTTTACCAGGCCATATCTGTAATAGATGGAGTTTACGTCACTCGAACAAGGTCGCGCTGCATCAACACCTTCCGGAGGCTCCTAAAATACCATGTAGCTGACGGCATTGCCTTCGTGAAAGAGGCCTGATAAGTGGTATGGAAACAAAGGTTACAACTGTGGAAGTTATTTTGCATTCATTCGGTCGCAGGTTCTTAACAGCTTAGGGGTAACCAGTGAGGTATATTTTACCTCTGAATATTAACAAAACTTGCTCGCCATTTACGGATAAGCTTGCTTTCACCGACGGCGCGCTCATGCCAGTTTCACGCCAGGGGACAATCGATGTGGCCGCAACACTCGCCAGATGGCACAGGCATACCTCAGCGAGGATTAGATGATGGGGCTTAGATAAGATAAGGAGCTCCCTTCCTTGACTATTTGAGAATACAGCACGTTGATTTTCTTTGCGCACACAAAAGTGCTTTATTAGTCCACTCGATTTTTAGGGCAAAAGCCTTAAGTGCCTCATTCTTCAAAAAAAAAAAAACTCGTCGTCGCCGTCATCGTTGTTTTTTTTGCCAGGTCCCGAAAATTGCCGCCACTGTAGGGGTAAATAAAAAGCACATGTGTGGTTCAATGGGAATGGGACCCGGGTTTCCACAGTCCAATAACGGAGCTTATTCAGCTGCCTTCACTGCGGGCAAGCTTCGGTACGGGAGGTTGACCGATATCCGCGTCAAGATAAGTGCCTACGACATTTTCGTCGTTTCCTCATTTATTTCTGCTCTTAACCTGTATCGGCATTTAACAATGTGTTCGCAATATTCAAATATTTTCTGTATTCCGGGAATTGTGAGACCGACTCTGCCGCTTCTCGGTACGGCCATGCTGTTACGCTTACGTGACTGTTTTCTGAGATCCCATGGTGACCTATTTTAAAGTTTCATAAATTGACCTCGCGGCGCCCTTCATCTTTAGCCGGGCAGAGCTCGAGGCGCTGACCTGCCCGCGAAAAATTCGAAAAATCATTTTAAAACTCCTATAACTGGAAACCATATACTCGGTTTTATTTTTTCTTTGGACACATTTCCTTTCGTTTCAGGTCTTAATACAGGTTTTCGTGGGTTTTAGAGAACCCGACGTTAATCTTTTGCACACTTGTGACACAATATTAGCTAGCGCCGGCAGTAGCATCGTTTGGAGAGGAGCTTTGGTGGTGGCGTAAGTTGCGGGCAGGGATCGCGACCGTGTATGTCGAGCAGGCGTCTACCCATGGCGCGTAGACATGAACTTCACTGCACCGCCGCGGCGCCTGCCTGAATCGCGTATCTTTTCTTGCATCTTGGCCATAGTGTCATTGTCCTGATTTTTTGCAATCTAGTTGCCCCTGCTCTCTACTCCTGATTCCGGCGAATCCTCGTATCTGTCTGTCTCAGTTGTAGTTTCTTGTTGCCATAGATGACGTACTTCCGCGGACGCTTGATGTGCACGGCTGATAGCGGACGCTAGAAGGCACAGAAAAACCTAGAAATGATCCTAATAATGCTATCGCGTTAAAAACAGATAGCCTTCAAAATATGTGCAATCTGGATTGATTACCTGTGCTTGTCGAAGCGGTCAAAAACCACGCGGCCTCCGGTGCAATGACAATGCGCACTCCGAAATCCCGGCGGTACAATAGTGACGGTGTGGCATTCGGCCGAAGGACCAAACTCGTAATATGGACCCAAAATTTGTTTTTCACACGTGTGGTCAGATAGCGAATAGCTAGTTGTGGATCTTTCACTTCGCCCCTCCCTTTATTTGGTGTACTTAGGTTGACGAACACTCAAGAATGTGTTAAACAAGGGCGGCTGGTCGTTGTGCGCGCTGTATCTGCCCAGAGTCATCATCTTAATTCCTAATATTTCACAAAAAATGCCGTAGACACTTAGGTCTGATTAATGAGAATATGCTGTTTGTCTGTTCGCCCTAGCTTGCACCGGCTCACTAAGTCACTTCTTGGGGGAAGGCATCTGCATTTCAATTATCTCCAAGTGAGGGAGCCCTGGAATCTTCTGTTAGGGTGGTGTTAGGTGATACATTCTATTTGTAGAAACAGAACACACGTCTGTTTAAGTTAGGACTACGCGAAGACGGTATGGTCTCGTCACAAATTCTAACGTAGATTAATTGTATTTCTACTATAATAAACAAGACATTCAAGCGTTATCGGGAGTAATGAAGCGGTGGCTTTCCTTGTTTTAAATAAGCGCTTGTTCTCGTGCGCGCCACGTCGAATCTTGTGAAGTCTAGCTGTACGTGGTCATCCAGCTCACAGACGGCAGCGAGAATACCGAGAACTTCAGTAGTTTGGAATCCAGAAATGGAGACTTCGTTTGTCGAAGAAAGGTCCTTAACTGTCAGGCGGGGGCGGATGAAATCCAATGTGTTGGTAGCGGTGAACGTGAATACAACGTCGCTGAAAGCACCGCGCCCGCCTTGACGGCTCGGACGCAAGCCGTCTATTTCCTCAGGGTAGGACCAGAGAAGGTCGCGCATGGGTCCCGCTGTGGGGCGCCCTCTAACGGGCTGAATTGTGCGTATCTGATCCAGTGTTTGAATGGAGGGCGACAGGGCGCTGGCCACTGAAAGAAGTTTTCCGTCGAAAAGAGCGGAGAGGGGGAGGAAGTCAAAGACATCGGGGCAATACCGCCAGGCGACAGGTAAGGCGGTACTTGAGGAAGCATTCGTCGTAAAACCCGAACACTTGAGTGATGTGCCGGCTTTCGTGGTCGCCCTTAAGCAGCGCTGACTCCGAGTTGGATGGCGGACTTTCAAGGGCCAGCAGTAGGAGGAATGTCTCTACTCCGTGAAGTCGCCGGTCGACGTGGTCTCCCGGGAAGGCGTGGTTCGTTGCCGGCCCGCCTCCGCCCACCTTGAAGAGTTCCATGAGGTCGGAGAACTGTCCCCGCATACTCACGGAGGACCGCATGGTCTGGAGGTTGGCTTCCAGGGAGTTCTTGAGTCTTGGTGCAAAGCGACTTAAGCTCGGAAAGGTTGGTTCACAGCACAGGCGGCGAGCGTTGGGCCCGCACTTTTACGCTGTCGTCTTCTAGCTATCGGCCTGCCATGATCTACGCACGTCTCTCAAAGGAGATTGCACGACGCATTAGGGAGATTTTTTTTGGCTGGTAGTTCCGCAGCAGCCGCTGTTTTGAGTGAAATAAAATTGAAACAACTGTTTAAGGTAAGTTTTAGACCGGGTATGCTTAGGTTCGGTTGGGTTTAACTTGGATGGGTTACATTACGTTGGGATGAAACAATCTTTTTAGGTTGGTGGTGCTGCGGAACCGCCTGCCAACAGACTCTCCGAATGCGGGAGAGCGAAAGGGAGGGATTGCCGGTATTTTGACCCTTGACTCAAAGAGAGGACTGCGCAACTTTGCAAAGACGTGATTAGAGTCCTCAAATGAAAAATATAAGTGCCAACATAAAAAAAAATCGCTTAGCCTTACTGACGTACCGTCGCGAACGCTGATGGTAACAGAGAAGCTGCTGCCTGGCGTTCCCCAATCGCAAGGCTAAGCTGCATAGAACTTTTCAAAGCCATCAGATCGATTCCCGTTTGCGCCAATTCATTTTTGCCGTGTTTCCCTGTTCACGCCATCTTTTGGTACAATTTCTAACTTTTGAGCTTCGAACACTGCCATGAGGGGGCGCCGGGAGCGATTTTTGTTTTCTCACGCCGTACGTTTTTATTTTCTATCGCGAAAACCAAGCAGCCCTGCATTTTAGATGCGAAACTCATTAAAATCGCCCTTGTTATCCATGTCTTGATCGTGCCTTGTTTCCTCATTCTTGCCGCCCAGCTTGCAGTATCCGCGCCATCTTTCGATAGTTTGAACACTTTGCGGCATTTTATAAGGTTCGTTAATGTTTTCTTTTAACTTGGGTGCCTTGGCTTGGCGCTTGGCTTTCCCATCGCGTGCCGCATCACCACAGGGTTTCCCCTGGGAAAACTTGCCTGTAAGTTTGCTGTTAAAGATCAATTTAACCTATCGCACTAGGCAAGTTGGATGAACAACGAAGCTTTTCAGGCGACGATTACAAGTAGAAACTGCCATATTTTAATATATGAGAAATGCTTTGCCTTGCGTTAAGTGGTCCTCGTTAAGGTTTAACTGCTGCAGTTCGGCGTTTTCTGATGAGACCGCGTGACCCTTTGTTGCAAAGCTTCGCCCTGTAAATTTGCAAAAATAAGCCTTTTCACTACGCAAGTTGGATGACCAACGAAGCTTTTCAGGCGACGATATAGAGGTGGAACTGAATATTGGTTAAATATATGAGTTAATGTTTTTTTTTCTCTATAGCGTTAATGGTGGTCACTCGTAAGGAAAACACATGCAGTTCGGCCATTTTCTGATTAGCACTCGCGATGAAGTCGCCTTTGTTGCAATGCGTTCTTGCCCATATAGAGCAAAAATACGCTACACTCTAGCCCATGTCCGCCTCGCACTCAGACCACACCATCCTGTGTGCTAAGCAGCATCAATTAAAAAAAGAAATGCATTTTCGATGTTTTCGGGGCGTGTGCTGCAGTCGAGCCCCTGTCGTGAAATCTTCTCCTGAGGAATATGAACATCCCGGTGTACGCTACTGTTACGTGGCGGCAGGACGAATGACAGGAACAATGGTTGAATGCGAAGCGATATATTTACATGATGTCCATCACAGCACCAAGCAAATTGTTGTTGTTGTTGTTGTTCCTCTACAATGGCACATACCCACGTGGGGATTGGCCAAGAAACGGGGTGGCTTTTTGGGGCTAAAACGCAGCCATGCACCACACACACAACTTCGTCCTCTTCGTCTTCTCGCCGTGACACTATAATTGCGCTGTCACGATCTAAATCACTGGACTTTTGAAACATGGGGTCACACACACCGGGGCGTGTTATGGGCGGAGCCCCTTAAAGGCCAACTGCACTCAAATTTTCGACAACGTAAAAATAATGTCAGCTAATAGTACATATAAAAAGGGTGCGAAATGCAAAATACTGCGCTTCAAGCATCAAACGCGCCGACACAAACGGCTCGCGGACATTGGCGTCTTCGGAACCGAAACTGAATAGAAAGTCAGGCCATAGCGGCGGGCGGACGTGACGTACGTGATGGAACGGAAGCGGCCACGCCAGGACCGGCGGCTGCTCAGAGCCGCCTTCAAATGCGCGTGGTAGCGCCGCGTTTCGCTCTGTTTCGCACAGAAGAACTTCCAATAACGTTTGCCCATGATAATAGAGTTAGGCGCAATTCCGGCATCCCGTTGCTATCAGTCGAAATGAAGTAGACCGCCCGACAGTAATTTTTTTCCATTATAATAACTGCCGGAGTAGCAATTTTCGGCATTGCAAGTAAAAAAGTGGACCCTGATTTACAAAGCTACTTGCCCGGACGATTACGAAAAGCAGCTTTCAAAATGTTATAGCCGACGCCTCTGCTATCACATCGCTCTCATTGAAGGGAACAAACCGCACGCGGGCGGCGATCAATCACTATTTCTACTATACATTACGTACAAACAGCTTCACGAATATCGGCCCAGTATTTTTCGCCTTGCTGCAAATCGAGAATCGAATTATAAAAGTGTTCTGAAACTATAAGCCAGCTTACACAGCTAAATAATGCACTAAAACACGAAAACATTTCCTATCTACCGCTGTTTTCTACTTTAAATAGAGACAGCTGCTGTTGAAACCATTTTGCTTTCAAATAAACTAAACCTAACGCTCAAAGTAAATACTTCACTTGGGAATTGAACAAAAATCTAGTCTATTATTTAGGAGAGGAGCAGTTTCCTTAGTTTTCGCACTTCGTGAAGACGACTGCTGATATTTGTGCGGATGTATTTGTTACTACGAGAAAGGCCGATTTCGATTCACTAGCGAGTAAGGCAAAAGTCCCACAATTGTTTATAGCCGCGAGTACAACAACTATATTTAGGTCGTCAAACTTTCGGAAAGGTCTAAAGGATGGAGGTGGAGTTGGGACAGCCCAAATATGGCCAATTTTGGACTCGGAAGAGCAAGTGGTCAAGAATTTATAAAATATATTTTTTTCTGTGGTAAATGCAATAGGAAAGACAAATGTAAGGCAAGTCCTCGTTTCGCGATATTTTTTTCTTTGAGTAAAAATATTATTTTTAAGTATAAGTGTTTTGCTAACTCCAAGACGTTCGCAAGCGCGTGAATAGTTGTAGGCTTCTTTTTTTTGCATTGAAAAAAAATGGCGGATATTACTGCCTATGCGTTTAGTTTAAACATGTGATGGCAACCGTGGTACATCGCGCTGGTGTAGCAGAGAAATCCCGGGCGGGCGCATGCTTGCGCCCGGCGGAGCGCCCTGCAAGTCGCCCGAAGAAGCGCGAGATTCACGGACAGTTTCCCCAACCTCCGTCACAGGCCGCTCGAGAACTTGTTTCGGCGACTCTCCGCCAGGTGCAAACGGTCGTCCTGCTCGGAGGTACTTTGAACGGCGGGTACCTAGCGCTCTCTGTGATTACGAAGCTAGAGTAATTTCGCCATGGTGATTTAAGAGCATAGACACTTATTTGAACAAGAAAAAATTGAGTGCAGTTGGCCTTTAACGCCTCGGGCTGTCGGCATCTCCTGTCATCGTCGTTTCGTGTAGTCACGGCACTAAAACACCGCTCACTCGTTTTTCCATGCCTCGCGCTATAGCTCTTCCTGCTTCAAAGACACGGGTCTTTTACAGCAAGGCTGTATACCTCTGCCCCTCCACGGTTTCATTTCCTTGGGCAAAATTTCAAAGGCGCCAAGAATGCACTTATACACGGCATGGTTCGCCCTTCCCAAGTTTCACGTTAGTGGAGATGTCCCGGTTTTTTAAAGATGCATGGGCTTTGCATTCTTTGGGTGCACCTCCTCCTTAGTACGATGCTTGCCGTTTGAACTGGACCCTGTGATTGCGGAATGAACTCAACCAGATGTGCACGAAATAAACTCTGATACAGTACACTACCGTTGTAGATATAAGTAAGTTGTAAGTCGAGCAATCTTACCCCTGCGTCCAGTGTCGAGGATAGCTCCAACTCCTTCTGCACTGTGCCATTTGCCTGCGAGGGATACGTACCATGTGTCGTTCATGACTGGTGGCTCGAAGACGACGGCGTAAAAGTGCGTGCCCACCGCTCACCTGACAAGGAGAGTCAGCCATTTATTTATAGCTGGAGTCGCTTTGACCAAAAGCTGGATAAATCCTCGTTGTGGAAGCCAACCTTCCGAGAGTGCGGACCCCAGTGACCATATGTGGCGCCACCCAGGGACGCTCCGCAGACGCCACGCAGCCCTTCAAGCTTCAACGAGACTTTCTCGCAACAAAGAACCCCTTCCCGGAAGTGTGTACGTACACCGGGTATTGCAGAGCGTCTAGACCTTCCTCCTACTGCTCGCCCACAAAGTCCTCTATCCCGCTTTTATCTGGCTGACTAGAGGAAAGAACAAGAGCCGGCACGTTACCCAAGTTGTTGTATCCGCCGCCCACCGAGTCAGCATACGTGGCAGAGAGACGCAGACGCTACCTCGTACCCACGGAAAAGAGAGCCTTTATTCTTGTTACACGATATTAATAACCGGGCTTGCGGTTGCTGATGATGATGCTGGAAATTGGCCACCTTAGCATTGTGCGCCACCTGGTGGCATGAACAGAACTACATTACACAACACAACACAAGTGTTCGGATTTTACGACGAGTGCTTCCTCAAGAACCGCACTTCTGCTGTCTGGCCCTACTGCACTGATGTCTGTGACTTCCTCCCTCTCTCGGCTCTTGGCGACGTCAGACTTTTCGGCATTCATGACGGCTTCGCGCCACCCATGGGAATCCTGCACCAACACGCAGACTTCAATGAATACACAAGGTGCCCCACACTGGACCCATGTGCGACCTGCTCTTGTGCGACTGAAGATATCGTCGGCTGCTGTGCCAGCCAGAGATGAGTGGGTTTCTTCTTTGGCAGCGATGTTGTGTGTAGGTTCAGCTCCACCAGCAGCATCGACTTCATCTTCCACGCCCACGATTTAGTCATAAAAGGGTTCCACTGGCACATCGCAAAAAGGGTGGCCAGGTCTTCTCGACGTCAAACTGCTGAAATAGTTTGCGGTAATATGGCTGTCCTCTTGAAGCTGGCCAACCATGTGACTAATCTTCACAAGATTCGATGCCGCGCCCCCAGTACGATTAAAACCAGGAAGACTTCGCTTCATCGAGCTCGGTGACGCCCGTCCTGTTTCTTTTTATATCGTAAGTGTACCTCTTAGATTGCGCTTTGGGAAGGCATAGTCCCGAGAAAAAATGAAATAAAATTCCTTTTGCAGCGTCCAACTCAACGTCAATGTTTGAGCGTGACGATGCATACGTGCACTAATGTGCGCTTTTCACACACATTTGAAAAACGAAACGTGCTTGTCAGTGTCTGCAATCGAGGCTTCGCGTTAATTCACCCGGAGCGGTTATTCATTACATGGATACATGAAATTACACGTGGGAGAACAATGTCGAAATTTGATACGCGTGCAACAAAGAGCCCAAAATGGTGATAAGATATGTGCATTGAAATTAAGCTGCGGCATCTAGTTACTGGCAAGTAGGCAAGTAACCATTGAAGCAGTATAAGGTACTAACCCGGCGTGAAATCTGATTAAATACTTAAACATTTCAAGGTGGTCTCAATGACGGAGGTTGTCGGTCTGCATATTCATGTAGCGTTTCATGTGCCACACTTCCTCTGCGTACGAAACTGATATTAGTAAAAGATGCCAGGATCCTGATACATTGATTTGAGGTCAACGACATTCTGCTTGGAGGTCTTCCCAGCAGGTCAGTTATGTAAAGCAGTGAAACCAGCTTTAAATGCACTTTGTGTATAGTGGTTTTAGGGATACGTCAGGTCTGTCGGCAGTATGTGAGGGCCGTTAAGCCATCACAATTTAACACCAATTTTATTATACTGCCTCCTACAAAGGTTTACCCAGGAATGCATTAATCTATAGTGCTGAAGCGTACATAGAAGGCACTCGGTTTACAGTCGAACACGGATATACCGCCCTACAAGGGGATAGCGAAATACATACTAGTTCGCTATATCGATAATTCGGAATTTAAAATATGCCTCTCTGAAGGTTGTGTGATGACTCTACACATCACTGAGAGATTTTTGAGATTGTAACCGTCGGAAGCTTACCGAATTATTACTCATAGCACGGAAAATACTAACCATAGCGCTACGACGAGCGCAATTTATTTAACAGAAAAAAAGCCTGTGAAATTCACTTGCTTCATCTTCTGCCTCATGAAGTTAACCACACACTCTTCAATCTTACGAACACTGTCCAAATGAGAAAATCTGTCACTGCACACTGTGCCACAAGAGTGGCGAATCTGAACACTTACACAAGCTCGGCTGCGCTAGGTGGTTGGGAACGTTCGGTTGGGGAATTCGGTTGGGAAAAGCGGGTGGGAACTCAATCAATCCCTGCGTTCTCGCTTCCTTGCGGCTGCCCCCATGCTTGCGTGCGTGGAGGAAACTAGTGTGCGAGCACCAGGTGTTGAAGGCTATCCAAGTGACGCGACGCCGCTATCTCCTCACAAAGCGCGGCAGCGCCAGCGAGAAGTCACCATCACATTCCAACATCGGGAGAACCGCCCTTGCAGGGGCACTTGGGGGGCAGCATTCCATATATCGAATGTGCCCGTGATCGGAAGTTCGATACCCGCGTGCAACAGCGCTACACTTTTGCATGGGATTTTTAAAGGGATGTACAGTGTGTTCGATAGGGATAATAAATCGATTTATCCTTGTTCGATACATCCGTGTTTGACTGTATCGCAATTCATAGAGATATGGGGTTGAGAGTGGCATTTTGAATAATCGGGGCTATGCCTACTTGGGCAGGACCCTTTAACATGCTGAAGTTTCTTTCCAACAATAGAGTTATGCAAAGTGGCGAAGCCGACTTTAATAGTTCTTCGGGCCTAATAAGTTTTAGTGCCTGCCCTAAACAGCGCTAGTATTAAACCAAGAGTGTAAAACCATGGTTGTATTAGTCCTTTTTGGTAAGATGACATGTCATCACCCCGCTTCAAAGGGGAAACCAATAGCAATTATCATCATCATCATGGCATGTAGCGCCTTTTAGTAATACATGGGGTCATTGACATATTTATTAAAGTGTCCAGGGCATTCATAATTCAGTACCATGCTGCTTATATGGCGTCTCGAAAACGGTTTTCCCCGAAATGCATGGGTGAGCGGTAGTTACATCTACATTAAAAGCGGTCAGTGTATGGCAGAGCGGTTAAAGCATTTTTTATACAATTCCCACTCGGGAATTTCTGCGAGCTCGAGTACGACACTAACAGTCAATCGACCAACTCCAACACTATCAACGCTACAGTGAGGTGGTTTACCATTCCGGCGACGAGGTATCTGTGTTGAGCATTGCGCGGCTTCACTGGCGATCACAGAAACATTTACACCGCAGCCATCACACAGAAGTGCGTCGACTCAGTATTGCTAACGGTGAAATAGCCCCCAAATGAACGGTTGGCCCTCGCACAAGGGGTCTTCCAGAAGTGTTCCATGTGACTAAAATAAAGCTGTACCACTCGCACTGAGTGATGGTTTTTACTCCGAATGCACTTATTTACAACTACCTCACAGGCCCCCATCCTAGCCCGACGTAAGAGGGGACAGAAGCAGTGATACAAGAGCAACTAAACAAATCGAACACCAGGCACAAAATCACAGGGCTTTCAGCATATTGTGAAAACAACTGAAGCGAAAGCAAGAGGCAAGAATGGAACATAAGAAAAAAAAACATAAGTGAGAACAAACGAGTTGCTGAACCTATTCAAACGGCAAGCCTAAAAAACAGCTCCTTGAACTTGTGGACGAAGAGGCTTAACGCAATTTCCCCGGTAACAGGGGCGCCAGCTGTATTCGCTGAATTCTGCGTATCCGGTATAGAGTTTGGATGGATTGCGGCAGACTGCCGTGGACGCAGAAAGCCCTGTCGTAGACGAGAGGCCGGAGAGGGAGGAGGTCCAATACATGGCTGCAGTAGCACCAGGCGGCAAGGGGGCGATAGTTGGTGAAGCTGTAGTCTTCGTAAAATTCGAACGCATGCGTAATGTGCCGGTTTTCGTAGTTTCCCTTAAGCAGAGTAATGCGAGTTGGATAGCGTAGTTTGAAGTCCAGATACAGCAGTACGAGGACGGTCTCGAATCTGTGCAATTTGCGGTCGACGTAGTCTCCCACGAAGAGCAGTTCATCCCCGGCACGTCTCCGCTCACCATGAAGAGCCGCACGAGATCGGAGAACTGTCCATAGATGTCTCCACATATGGTCACTGGGGTTCGCACCCTCGAAAGGTTGGCTTCCATGGCAAACATGAATGTCGCCACATATGGCCACTGGGGTCTGCACTCTCGGAAGGTTGGCTTCCGCGGTAAAGATGGATGTCTCCACATATGGTCACCGGGGTCGGCACTCTCGGAAGGTTGGCTTCCGCGGCAAAGATGGATGTCGCCACATACGGTCCCTGGGGTCCGCACTCTCGGAAGGTTGGCTTCCACGGCAAAGATGGATGGCGCCACATATGGTCACTGGGGCCCGCAGTCTTGGAAGGTTGGCTTCCGCGGCAAAGATGGATGTTGCCACATATGGTCACTGGGGGCCGCACTATCGGAAGGTTGGCTTCCGCGGTGATGATTTCTCCAGCTTTTGCACAAAAAGACCTCAGCTAAATAAATGGCTGACTCACTCAGGCAGGCGAGCGGTGGGCACGCACTTTTACGCCGTCGTCTTCGAGCTACCAACGATCCACGATGTACGACACGTGCCCCTCTCAGGGAAATCGCACAATGCTGAAGGTGTGTGTGGTGCCGGTTTCCTTGGCACTTGGCGCAAGAGCAAATTGCACGGTGCAACCGGATTCTGCGCGCCGATACCTATAACACTATAGTTTACTACAACAGACTACATCTCGTGCACACTTCGGCTCCGCATTTTTAGCAGTGGGT
The DNA here is from genome assembly GCA_013339765.2 of Haemaphysalis longicornis. Classification (NCBI taxonomy): domain Eukaryota; kingdom Metazoa; phylum Arthropoda; class Arachnida; order Ixodida; family Ixodidae; genus Haemaphysalis; species Haemaphysalis longicornis. The sequence goes on along the minus strand of CM023452.1, from coordinate 195,003,575 downwards.
TCCGGTGAAGAAAGTCAAATTCTGCGCTAAGCGGTGCACTGAGCAGACAGGCGACCAAAAAGAAAACCTTTGACTCTATAAAACCTGTTCTGGCCGCCTAGTGATTTGACCCGTCTTTCGACCGAATGTCGCAAACCACTTGGGTCAATTACTGTTTTAGCGTGGCATTACTCCTCCGCATGGAAAACCATTGGATCGATGCACAAGAAAAGTCTGAAGCAAAAAAAAAATGAAAATTCCCCGCATTTCCCCGAGGGGAAGAATGTGAAAGTGCGAATGCACGAGTTGAATTTGCGCGGTTCGGTAATGTTCGCGAAAGAGAGATCACACACACACACACAACTACAAAGAAAGAAAGATGCATTTATTCACAGACACCTATTTGTGTTGTCGTTGTACTGATTGCTAGAGCGGATCTCAGCTTTGAAATTTCGTGTCAGTACTCCTTTAAGCAGGTGCATTAGCCCTTCTCACGCCCGATTCTTGGCCAATCCCCGACGTGGGTATGTGCCATGTCAGCGGCCAGGCACGAGCATTCGCACGAGCGCGGACATCGCCGGTGGACGCAGGTTCAGGGTCGCTTAAGAAGTGCATTCGCACTTAAAAAAACCATGAAAGGTTCTAAAGTCCACAACAAGCAACAAACCAGAAATTAGAAAAAATCTAAGGCTGAACCATTCGCATTGTCTCCGCATGAACAGAGACGACAATAAATTTTCATCATCACCATTGTGGCGGATAACAAAACAAAGCTGTTTCGCTTTCACTGGGTCGGCTCCTTACGAGTTGCGAACGTGAAAACATGAATGCCCATTTGAACGCCTGAGCCACCCATGTTCGACTCGGTTATCGACGGGCTTTGTCGGCTTTTCGTGATCCGCCTTACCGCTTTCGAATGGCTTCGATTTGGCTCCAGGGAGTTGCGCCACTGCTTGTTCATCCCGCCGTGTAAGGGGAGACTGGATGACGATGGTGGATTTCGCTTCTTGTCAGTTCCCTAATTGGGCTGCCTTTGTTTGCTCCTTCAGCTGCGGTGTTCTCCCGTAGACGACCACTTCTCACTCGTTTCAAGTTCAAGGGGGACTCGTTCGCCTGATTACATTCTTATGCAACTTACTAATTCATGACCCAGGAGCTCAAAATGATTGTGTACAGATAAATTTTTTTGCAGATACATAAAAATGTTCCCAACGGCCGAGTTTGCTTCTTCCAGAAATATTTCATTTGTTTACTGAAATAAAAATTAGACAAGAAGCACATTTTGGTTTATCTAACTCTGACTAGATGGCACTAGCTGTCTAGCGAAAAAGACTTTTGTTTATTTAATTCATTAAAGAAGTGACATATTTCCAAACGAAGTAAACTAGGATGTTTGGAGCCTTTTAATGGATCTGCAAAACGTTTCCGACTGGTTCACGACGGTTTTTAAGCCCGTGGGTCATGACTCATGAAGTAAGTATGTCCCATAGGAATTTTAACAGGCGAGTAACCTTTGAGCTCGCGCTGCGGAACTCTTCGGGCCATGAAGCCTTCTCGCAGCGCCCCTGTATCGCTGTAACAATATCTGCACGCGAACATTTCTCAGTTCGGGTACCCTGTCTGGCAACGTATGCGGAAGATATGTGCACGGCATATAAATAAACAGTTTCATTGGATAAGCCATAGGCGATGCGTTCGTCGTCTTCCGGTGGTCGGGCGGAGGCTCTTACATCAGGGAGATTGCAAAGAACGTCGGCGGCCACAACTTTAAATAACCAGTGCAATCGGAAAGGAAACCCTCCCCCAAAGCCAGTTGCACGTCTTCATTCTGGCCACATTACAACTGCCGGAAGCGCCCGCTGGTGTGATCGCACAAGTCTTTGATGGGTCTACTTGATTTGTAACACTGTTGAGCCGGCACACTACCTTGTAACTTGTAACGGCTGAAGTTATGGCGTAATGGTTTTTCAGTTAGACCGCGACGACGACGCACAGGGCTCCATACCCAAATATCGTTTCCAGGATAAAAGACCACATGTAGGTGGCATTGGCTGTGCTAGCGTGGGTTGTACGACTGTTGGTGAATGATTACACATTGGGCAATATGTAGTACCGCTTTACCACGGCGAGAGGTGTTGAGCGCCTGGATATGGTGCCTCAATTCCCCCAGTCAGGAGGATAGGATGTCGCAATGTCGTCACCTCGGGAATGGGACCTTAGAAGCGAAGGGGTGAAGCCCGTTTTTTTCCTCTACTGCTGTGGGTTTTGTGAATATAACGCGAGAAGCAGGTCGTCCCTCTTCTTGTGCTGCACGTTTAGATCAAAGCCCCTTCTTTAAGATAAAGATGGTTAAAACGCGAAGCTTTCTCCAAGCAGCCTGAGAGAAAGTCCAGAATCCCAACTCCTTCGATCGTGTCGAAATGGCGCAGTCGGACAGAGGTTCGTCTTCTAACGCGAGGAACCCAGGTTCGTTTCCGACCACGGAAAGCGTTTTTGTAGCGTAAGCAACACTGGCCGAGGTTGATCAGTGGTGGTGGTGAAAACTTTATTCATCCAAAGCTGTTAAAAAAGAGGCCCCGGCTGGGAGCATTCGAGTGGAGTGGAGTGGAGTGGAGTAGATGGGATTGGATTGAATTGAATTGAATTGGATTGTACTGGATTGGATAATCCAATCCAATTGGAGTACGGGTGTGTAGAGAATTGGGTCTGCACATTCGCCGCTCTGCGCATTCTAGAGGAGTGACGTCATAGCCGCGGCAGACGCACTGGCGCCGGCGCGTGCCCAGCTGTGTGCCTGCGTAGCGCAGTAGCCAAGTCTGACGCTGCGCCGAAGCCGCTTGATAGCCGTTTCGCGTAGCTCCTGGAGAGCCGTGCTTCGCATGCGCGAGGAGCAGGGACTGGACTGGACTGGACTGGACCCGACTGGAGTGGATTGGACTGGACTGGACTGGACTGGACTGGACTGGACTGGACTGAACTGGATTGAATTGGATTGGGTTGGCTTGGATTGCATCGGAATGGACGTCGTTTTAGCAGCAGCAAGCATGATAATCAGCTAATCCTAGACAACCAGGAAACCTAAGAATTGCCAGCTGAATATCCTGGCGTCACCGAGCTAAGCCACTGGTAATTTTATTCTTGAGGCGCTTGATGTCCCTTCGCTTATCATCATCATCGTTTTGTGAAACCATTGCGTAAAGTTGGGTCTCCTGCCGTGCGGTTTCGAGACGGGATCGTCGCTTTCGGGAGATATAGAAAGCTTCGCTTTAAAATCATATCCGCGATTTTGACCTCCATCGTTAAAAATCAGAGCGCGAAAAACCCAATAACGAAAAGTAGGACGACAGGACGAAGGCTGCGTACTTGTATTGTCGACCCAACTTCTTGGTGGTGAGCAGCTCGAACTTTGACAAAAAAACAGAGGACAAGAGAAACGGGACACGTCGCTGAAAAACAGGGCAGTTGCGTGTCCTGCTTTCCTTGTCCTTTGTTCTTGTAAATGTTCGAGCTGCTTTTCGCCAAGCAATCTGCCAACTTCCACAGATTAGGGCCATTCTATTAGTCAACCCACCACCCTGTCGTTGTGTTCTTCACGAACTAATTTTTAAAGCACTATGCACCAACTTTACCAGCAGTGTGTTTCTGGTTCAGGCGCTCAGTGAAGCCATCCACATGAGATTGCACGCAGCCGTTCACCAGTGATGGCTGTGGGCGGCAATTCGTGACTTCTATGAAGTGCTGATAAAAACGCGGTACTGCTACTGGTGATACCAGGGCACCGTCTCGAAGAACTATATTGGCAAGAAAAAGTACTCGTTGTACGTTCGGCTCAGCAGTGCCGGGCGAGGTCACGGGATCTCAAAGCAAGAGTCATTGCCGGAGCTCGGGTTTTCCGGCAAATACACTACTGCTTTTGATATTTTGAAAAAAAAAAAAAAATGACCGACTGCAACGACCGCCGCTTACCCCACATATGGAGAGGTACCTAATCCAGAGTTGGACCATCCCTTTACGCGAGCAGAGATATACGTGTCGCTGAACAACCTAAAAAGAAGCACTACGTTCGTAAAGGCTCTTGTTAACAAAATCCACCGCAACCTGTACGGCGGAGCGGCAAGGTACTTGCTTGAGATAATGAACGAAAGCTGGGAGATTGGAAGGGTAATGGCGATCTGAAAGAACGCGGACGCCACCATAATTAGGAAGCCGAACACGCCACTACACCTGCCCATTCTTCACTCAATTTCGATAGCGTCGTGCAGCGGCAAGCTCTACGAGCACATAGTGCACAAAAGACTATCCTTCGTACCTGGAAGCAGTGGCATGACACCGGACACGATGTACGGCTTTGTATGCAACAAATAAATGTTATCAATCTTCCGAAGTACATGCACATCCATGACTAACACGCGCAACAATATCCCCAGCCTCATTGCTACCTGAACATGGCGAAACAAACGCGCGGAAGGGAAATAGCAGAGACGGTCCATTGTATATATTAATAGACACCTCGACTGAATGGTTACAACTGCAATTGGATTCTTAGACATCCTCTTAGAAGCTCCTAAAGCTCATAAATGTTGCCAGCTCGGTAATTGAAGCAACTGCAACGCTGCAAGAAAGCTTACAAGGGAAAAAGGGGCCACCCCCCCCCCCCCCCAGTCTCTTCCCCGGATGGATTCTGAATACAGAAATGCTCCCTAGGGCCGCTTGCCGCGTTTCGGCCATGTCTGTAGACTCCGGTATCATGCATTGAAAGAAGCTGGCTGTATCTGCAACGCCTTTTGGAAGTCCTTTGAAAGAGTCGTGATCCCCTGTGAATAGAAGAGTTTTCGCGCTTACAAGCTGGGAAGAAAGGATGCTTTCTTCGCGAGTCTCCCATCGACACTCCACTACTTCGCGGAAATCGCATTTCTGAACTCTTCCGACTATTCGGCAGTACGTGAGCGTTCTCGACACGGATTTCTAAGACACAGCGTACTGAAGTGACACGCCAGGTTAGAACGGTCAGGTGCGTTCGAGCTGCGGAGGAATACCGTTCGTACCACGAGCAGACATCGACGATGGGGCTCGCTATGGCGGTGATCGTTGCAGTGTTGCCAGGTTGCTTCACTGTCGACGCACAGGCCAAGGTTCCCGCACCAACCTGCTTCGATGAAATCATTAGTAAGGCTTTTGAAAATGCTCGGGTTGATTATGCCGCCATAGAGTTACGTTGAAAACACGTTTATGTAAGAAGAAATCTATCTCCATGAAGGTCGTTGTGACATCCCTTGTAACACGCTGCAGAAGCAACTAAACGCAATCGAAACGCTTGTGATTAACAGGACGCAAGAAAAAATATGAGCAGCTTCACATTACAGCTGTATGTGTACCGCAGGCGGTCGATGTACTCAACGTATGCGCACTCAACAGATATATAGAAGGGGTTGCTTTACTGAGCATGAGGCCGCAAGTAGGGTTTGCGGTTGTTTTTATAATGGAGGGGATAAACAAGCGTCCCTGTGTAGAAAATGTCGGTTCAGGGTGACGATATCGAAGTGGTTTAAATGATAACGCAACCCTAGGTTCCGCGCGTTTAACCGTAATTTTTTCGTGAAAAAAAAAAAAGCTTGCAGCAAACGCCGCAGAGACAACGTTTTGAGACGAACTGGAAGAAGTATTGTATGTGCATAACGAAACCTCTCAGTAGTGTAGCATTTTGCCTCAGGTGACTTCGTACAGTTTCGTACAGTGGTTGTATTTCATAGTCCCGACCTTGCTACAGATTTTACGACGCCGTCGCTGTGCCAGTTCGGTAGGAGTCCTGCGTTTTCGGTGAAGCATGTGAAACTGATGATGATGATGATGATGATGGTACGCCCCATCCCGTACAGTTCCTATTCTATCCTGACAATCCAGTAATGCTAGGTGCCGTGTTTCCTAACCTCGTATACTTAGAGAATTTTTCAGTACAGAGACTGATGAGGTGAAACCGGACAAGTGGGAAAGGGTAAGGATACGCGTTAGGGTAATTGGAAGTAGAAGCTGAAGTGGAAAGAGAATTGTGGGTGGTGGGACTTGGTGGATACAGAGGATGTACGGGCAACGGATAAACGGGTGTAGGGGGCGGGGGTAGACCGGGCATAGCAAGGGGGATTAGTGTGACAACCAAACACGCTATGGGGAATAGGCGGCACTGGGAGGAAGAGTAGATCACGAGTGGAGCTTAAAAGAAGTGTAAAGACACGAGGGAAGAAACGTGTAAGTGATGTAAGATCAGAGGGGAGGAAGTGTTTGCGAGAGGAGAAAAGATAGGAGTAATAGAGAGTCGAAGATAGAGAGATGGGCAACGAAAGAGGCGGGTACAATTGAGGAAAGTAGTGGGAACGCGCGGGCAGGTATTAGACGGGAGTGAGGAGTGGAGGGTAGCGAGGATCATGGAAAGGTATACGATTAAATCAGGAGTGGGAAAGGCGGTGGGAGATAGGGACAACAAGAGTTGAATAGGAGAATGGAGTGGAAGAGCGTGACGTGTGGGAAAGAGAGGGCAGGCGGTGTTCGGGGCAGGCAGCCTCTCGAACGATATTTTTATTCGTATCTTTCTTGCTCTATGCGACGCGCTTTTCTCTCAGTGTCTGTCCCTCGGGAGGTTATTTATAACATGATGGGAGGTTTGTCTTTCCGAAAGGAGAGAGAGAGAGAGAAAGCTCTTTATTAGAGGAGAAAGCCGAGAGTTTTGCCGGAATCGTACCACCGACATGCTACTCGGCGGGGGAATGGGTAGGGGAGGGTAGAAAAGGCCCTGTAGATACAGGGCAGAAGAAAGAGAAGAGAAGAAGTAAAAAAAAAAAGAAACGGGCATCATGTAGTTTGTGTGAACAGTTCGACGAACGTCATGTTCTCAGTAGTTTAAATCAGTTCAGTGACGCCGATCTCGTCCAGGTATTCAAACAACGCCTTTAGTGCTTTGCGTTGTGCTGAAGGAGTGTGCCAGGGGCCAAGGAGCACTTGTAGGCTGATTGGTCCTGGGCGTAGGTGTTCGATCTTCTGCTCCAAACGGCACCTTGCGAGCATGTAAGCGGGGAACTCTAACAGTACGTGTTCCACGGTTTCTGGCGATCCGCAGTTATCGCAGTAAGGATTCAAGGTGGCGCCAAGTCGAAACACGTAAGTTTTTGTAAGCGCTGCATTGAGTCGTAATCGGTGATACAAAGTTTCTAGTCGGCGCGGAAGTCGCTCTGGCAGCTTAATCCTCAGCTCGGGGTCTATGTATTGCAAGAACGGATAGTGGTGCTCTAAAAGAGACCAGAGACGGTTCCGCTCCATTAAAACAAGTGCCTTCTTCATAGCTGAGGCATCATGTTTGGTGAAGAAGACCTTCCTCATATTATGCATTTGAAGGCCCCTGCGAGCTGCTTCATCTGCCTTTTCATTACCTGGAACACCAAACACATTTTTCATATGCCCGTGTACTTCATTCGGTATGGGTATTGTTGTAGAAAAATTTACTGGAACCGATAAAAATGAAATAAAAGAGAGCTGGGTGGCCTCTTAGATCGCGAAGCCTCAAGTGACCGCTGCTACTCTAGCCCAAAAGATCAAAAGTTTTACCGTTGAGAGATTAGGTGTTTTGACATATCACTAGTGTACGAACGCTTATGATCTATTCTAATCATTTGCAACGACAACGAGGAGTTCTTGTCTCCTACGAAGTTAGCAAATTGACCTTGCTGTGGTGTCAACGGCAGATGTCGACGCATTTATCGACTGTCCTAAATATACGTTTAATAATTCTTCACAGATCCCCGTGGCGTAAAGTGCATGGATAATGTATTGCGGGCGCACAACATACATGATGATATTACAGTGGTGAGTACTCGGCCATTGCTCTCACACGCCTAGTCATGCTCTCATCATGACTAGGACATCAATTATAGAAAAAGGGCCAAACTGCGACCGTTATATATCAAGTCAAGAGTCCTTATCCAAAGGTTGTGAAAACAAAACAACCGGCTGAAAATTCAATGAAACAAAAAAATCTGCAGAAATTAAGAGAATTGTCTACTAATGTGCACCATTATTACGCCGCTTGTCGGCAGTGTGGCTTCTTTACAGCCAGATCAGTAGCCAATGACGTTGGGTTGTTAAGCTTTCTTTTGTGTCTTTTCGCCAACGATGTAAAGTTATACCGTTACAGCGGTTGAGTGCCCTTACTTCCCCAATTATGCGGTTTTCCGCTGATGCAAGGCATAGTGAGGGTTGGTCCTTTTTCGATATTTTAATTCGTATTTCCCACCTTATGTCCCTCTCTTTTTTAATTTGTCTTCGTTTCTCGGAGTAAAATGCATATTCCCGATTCCGTCAGATGATTTTGTAAAATCTTTATTTTCATATTTTTTTATTTACCGGTCTTTCAAACTCCTGGTTGACCAATTATCTCTATTTATGACATTAGTATAACGATTAAATGTGTTACTTCCGCCAAACATGCATTTTTGTGGAAATGCAATGTGTGTCACGGTTGGATCATTTTGGCTATTCTTTATTCGTATTTTGAGCGTTCTCCTGCGGGCTTCTTTCGTTTAATCTTACGTCTTGGAGGAAGATGTATAAGATGCGCACTTTGATTTCGTGAGATCATATTTGTAAAGATTTTCTATTTTTTATTTTCTCGGTTTTTTAAAATACTGTTGGACCGATTATTCCAACTTACACTAATGTAACGATTAGACGTGTTACTGCCGCCAAATCGAATTTTGTGGAAATGCAGTGTGTTACACGGTAATGGCCAGGGGGCACTCAGAAAAGTATGCCACGCATTAAAAATGTAGCCACATGCATGTACAAGGTCGCACACAGAGAAAATGGTGTGTGCACTAGAAGTTTCAGAGTTTTGTTGCTCAAAAAATATTTATCTCTTTCGCAGTACAGTTGAACCTAGTCATAACGAACACTGATATCGCGAATTATCAGCTATAGGGAATTAAATACGACCTTTCGTTGGTCCCGCTTTATTTCAACAGCACTTCTTCTTTTATAACGAAACTGAAACCATGAGAGGAGCGCGCGATATCGGATATAAGGAAGAAATTTTTGACCAGGAGGCTGAGAAGCTACTTGGAAAAAAACCCTCCGCTGTCCGAAACTGCACAAGTATAAAGGCCCTTTTGTTCGCGGACACTGCGGAAAACTTCATCCTACTCAGTTCTGTGAGTAGCCACCAGACGAAGATCACATCCTTCATCAAATAAATAAGGACGCACGCCTGTTTTCTCATGTGAACTTGGTTCTGTTATAATTTCACGTACTCATGTTTCGGTTCATTGAGGTCGAAGTGCCGCAAGGAGGAAGGTAAGAGTTACCTGGTTTATACTGGGTTTGAAGCCTAAAAGTGCATTGTTATACTATGTATTTTTGCGCGAACCGGATTGTCCATTTCTTTGAGCCAATATTTATTTCTACTGTTAAAGCGAATACCGGATATAAGGAACTAATATGCTGTCCCGATACTGCTTCCTTATAAGGAGGTTCGACTGTAATCCCGCTATTTTATATTTAAATACGCGGCAGCCGGTATTTGTACACCAGGTTTCGTTTTTTTAATTTGTCATCGCTGTCGTCGACCCCAAGATGTGCCAAGATACGTTGTTATTAAAGCGTAGCATGCTTTGCCGGGTAGCCCTGGAGCCTGAACCGTGTGATGCCCTATGTTCACGCAAAAATGCATACTTGCCCAAGATAACGATTAAAATCAGTGCCGTGTTTCCTAACCTAATCCTAACCATAACTGGTCGACGGGAATATTACCAAGCAAGAAATACAAAATTGAGAAAAGTGGAAACCTAAAAGAATGAACCAACGGAATTGAAACTACATCCTGTACACCACCCTCAAAAAAATGAAGACAAAAAAAAAAGCCGCGAGAGGCGAACGGAAATAGAAAAAGAAACCTAGTGAGAAGGGACACACGCTCTACCGCCTTTTATTTGCACAAAACTGCATAATTGCCGTAGGTAACCAATTTAGTTGTTATAATGGCCTAAATGTAAATATTTCGTTGAAAGGAATTTTAGAAAACCAAGAAATACAGAAACAAGAAACAAATTGGTGCAGCTTGCATGAATGGTGCAAGGCTTCAGAAACAGCAGAGCTGGCGGCCTCTCTCCCGTCGTCAAAACCCGGCTGTTGCAACTCATATCGATTTCTGAACTTGCGCTGCCATCACTGGCAGGCCAGGATCGTTTTGTCCACAAGCTTTCACATATCTCTCCCAAAGTTGACCGCGGTAGCTCGCACAAGAAGAACTCGGCGCCTGTGCTCCGCACTTCCGGCACGAACGCACTTGAACTTGCGCGGAGAACAGCAGACGAGAGACCACGCCAGAAACGATGATCAGAGTGTTCTAGAAGGTCTAGCTGGCCGACGCCGGGCGCTCATCACGATGCGTATGCCCACGTGCGCTCGGTATTTTTTGTATTTTTTAGATTCGACGCTGAGAGCATCGCTTGTCGGCGGCCCTGTCCTTCCTGCGTGCGTCCGTCGTCCGGCGTCCGCACTCTCTCCGCTCACCCCCTCTCCTCTCCGATAGCGAACACTCTCTCGCGAGAGGCATTGGATTGGATTCGATTGGCTTGGCCTGGCTTGGCTTGGCTTTGGGTTGGATTGGATTGGATTTGGATTGGATTAAAGTGGATTGTGTTGGATTGTGTTGCGTCATAGCTTCGGGCGCGCTGCGCATATAACCGGTGTGCCGCTCTCCGGCGGCCTTTCGGTCGACGGTTGCTCTCCGCTTGCGCTTGAACGCCCCTCAGCGTCGCATCACAACAGGGTTCCCGCGAGGGGAGGTGGGCGTAATTTTGTATTTGCGCAAGCCCACGCGCAAGCCTGGACGACGCTGGGTGCTCCTCACGAGGCGCATGCTCACGTCCTCTCAGTATTTTTTTTTGTTTTTCTGGTAACGCTGGACGGCAGAACGAAAGGCTTTAACAGCTCTGCTGTTGAAACAAAAAAGAATATTATAAAAATGAACCAACGAAATAAAAAAAAATGGATTTGGGTTAGCTCAGCTAACCTTGGATATGCAAAGTGAAAGCTTGGCTTAGTCTGGTTGAGTCCTGGTTTCGGTTGGTTAACCTTTGATTTGGCTGTACTGACGACCACGCCTCAACGCCGTTCGGTTCCGTGCAACGTTCGCAGGAGGAGGTCGGGCGAACGCGGCGTTCGCCGGGGGCGAATGCGGCGAACGCGGCGTTCATTCATGGAGAACGCACCGTTTCTCTTCGCCGGCCGCGAGACGATTCGCGTTGCCCGAGACGACCCAGCGCCGCATGCATGGGAGGCTGCGGGGGTGGTCGGCTGCCTCGGCCGCAGCGGCAACCGCTGCTCGTTCGGCGCAGAACCACTGAAAATGCGGCCTTGTGCGAGCGCCGACAGCGGGCCCGGCGAATCACGCGATGCGCTTCGAGGGGTGTGTCGTCGGGGGTGCGTCTCCGGGCGTGTGTCTCCTCCACGAAATCGCTGGACGAAAGTAGTAAAGCTTTTCTTTAATTGGCTGACGAATGCGGTACTCCCTTAGGCGAAATTGGAGCGCAATGCAGAGAGGGCGCATAGCTACTGCGTCGCAGGAAGTGATCGCGTCATTGGCGAACGCAGGACGGCGCGCGATGCTCTGGCATTATCTCGTACCTGCTCACCGCCGCGCCTCACCTTCGGCATGCCGCTTCCTCCTCGCGATCTCGCCTTACTATCCTCCTTAGCTTTTTTTCCGCGCTCTGCGCCACCTTTAGAGCATGCAAATGATCAAGGTTGTGCACAAACACAAGTGTAAAGGTACGATTCGCACCTATGCGTGTGCTAGCAAGAGCTTGATGTGGGTTGAATGGTTCGACGTGATTGAAAAGAGCTTGCAGGCGCAAAAAACGCGGTCACGAGAAGAAGCGGACATGATAAACAAGACGTCACTTCCAACTGACATGTATTATTGAAAACAACTATTTTTATCTCGGTTACGCAAGAAGTGACAGGTTATGCTCCGGCCCGCTTTCCAGGAATTCAGTATATATCACTGAAAGAGCAATACATGATTCGCCGATGCACTCCCCCCCCCCCCCCCCACTTCCCTTCCCCCAGCTTTTAACAGCAGAGCTCTTTAGGCTTTGTTCCGCCGTATAGGTTACCAGAAAGAAAATACCAGAAAAATCATGAGGAGCATTCGGTGTCGGCCAGCTCCACCTTCGAGAACACCCTGCTCAGCGGTCGTGGTGTGATCTCCGAGTGCTCTTCTACTCCCCGAGCTCACGTGCGTTCGCGCCTGAAGTGGGGAGCGCAGACGCCGAGTTCGCGAAGCCGGTTGCCGCGGGTTCTAGCGCGTGCTAACGTGTCCACTTTTTGAGAGATGCGAAAGGTTGCGGACAAAACGATGCGGGCCTGCCAGTCATGGAGAACTTTCAGCGGCGGAAATCCACGTGAGGTGCAAAAGCCGGGTCTCCGACGAAGGAGAGGGGCGCCAGCTCTGCTGTTTCTCCAGCCTTGCACCCCCAGTGCGAGCTGCGCCAATTTTCGGATGAAGTACGCTTCGATAATTTCTCCCTCAAGCTTATCTCTGGCCCTGCACAGATATCAGTTATAAATTTCAGTTTGGGGTGGCGCCTTGTCTGTCTTGTTCGTTTCTTCTCGTGTGCGCGTATTTTCGCGCCTTTGAGCCCTTTCAATCTATGCGTGAAATTTACACGTTTCTCAATGCCCCTGATTACCCGTTGATGACTGCGCTTTGGCAACGGCCACCGCTTGCCAGCGAGTTTAAAGTTGGCCGCGAAGCGTGTCATCAGCGGTGACTGACAAGAGCGAGTCAGTCGTGGAAAGGGCTCAGCAGACGCTGCTCATGCATCACCAGGCGTAGCCGCGAAATGTGTATCCCAGTGTTCCTCCGTCCCCCTAGTTGTCGCTATGTGCCTTACATGAAGAAGCAGTCACATCTTGATCTTTCCCTGCTGACACAGAGACTTCGCTACGCATTCTTGGCACGTTGTGTCACATGAATGACGTTAACGCGAGGAAAGTGTTTTTCGCTGCGCCTCGGTCGCTGGTATGTACGAGCGGCTACAGACACCCGGCACCGAGCAGATGCCGCTGCGACAGCACCATTTTTCCTAGTAAATCTGCCTGTAGCGCACACTAGTGCTTCGGTGAGGGGGTGGCGATTTCTCGACCTCTTATCGCCCGGATATCGCACTGCACTGAAGCGCCCGCTCTTGTGGTCTCGCTGCGCCGTCGTCCCTCGTTGTTACCGAGCGAACGAAGGGCACACCGAAGGCAAACGAGATAGTACGAGCGGGAAAGCGGAGGAGGAAAGCGCGACTAAAGTGTGAGAGGGAGGACGGTATGCCGAAACGGCGGGAGAACTAGAGTTTTAGCATAGCGACTAGCATGCGCTAACGCTATGGCGGTGGGTTACCGGAACTCGACTGCGCATGCGCGCGCGGGGAGGGTGAGGAGGTCGCCCCTCCCGGAACAAAGGGGGGGGGCTGAGAGCCGTCCCCGCGACGAAGGGGGTCCCAGTCGGGTTCCCCCACCCCCTG